>CM046429.1:49176218-49336896 GCA_025506505.1 Flaveria sonorensis | reverse complement strand
TGAATCCAAATGCCAACTCTCGATCCATAAATTTCTTGTTTTGCATCGAGGAGATGATAGAAGTTGCTAACAACCTAGAAACATACGTATTCACTTAGTAATAACCTTAATTGAAATTATATACTAGGGAATTAAAGTAATCAAACCTTAAGATGAAAGCAAACACGTAAACAATGAACAAGAAGTCAAACCATGGACACACGACCAAATAAATTAGATTTTATTTTATTTACACTAAATTATGCGAGTATAGGTCTGTGACCAAGTATTTCACAAAAGCTTAACATATTACATGGGAAACAACCTACGTATACTAAACGTTTAATAGCAATAGTTCACGCGCGAATGGTTTTACGTCCCGTACCAACCTCCAATCCTATGTGGTTTTTTTCTCAAGCCTTCTAAACACATTCTTGAACTATTTAATCAAATCCAAGCATAAGGATTAATGAAATCGCACTAAAAATTCATAAATGAACACCTGTAGCTATAGTTTAAACCGTAACCAAAACCAAACACGAAACCTACAAATAAACCGTTAAATCGATCCTCCCTTCCCAAACTCATCCAAACACTCTACTTACCATCTTCAAGCCTCTTGTATACAAAATCCATTAAACTGAATCCAAATGCCAACTCTCGATCCATATAATTTCTTGTTTTGCATCGAGGCGACGATAGAAGTTGCTAACAACCTAGAAACCATACGTATTCACTTAGTTATAACCTTAATTGAAATTATATTCGGAATTAAGTAATCAAACCTTAAAGATGAAAGCAAACATGTAAACAATGAATAAGAAGTCAAAATGGACACACGACAAATAAATTAGATTTTCTTTATTTGACTCTAAATTATGCGAGTATAGGTCTGTGCAACCAAGTATTCTCAAAAGCTTAACATATTACATGGGAAACAACCTACGTATACTAAAACGTTAAATAGCAATAGTTTACGCGCGAATGGTTTTTACGTCCGTACCAACCTCCAATCCTATGGTTTTCTTTCTCAAGCCTTCTAAACACATTCTTGAAATAATTTAATCAAATCCAAGATAAGGATCAATGAAATCGCACTTAAAATTATAAATGAAAAACTGTAGCTATAGTTAAACCGTAACCAAAACTGAACACGAAACCATACAAATAACCCGTTAAATCGATCCTCCCTTCCAAACTCATCCAAAACACTCTACCCCATCTTCAAGCACGCTTGCATACAAAATCCATTAAACTGAATCCAAATGCCAACTCTCGATCCCATATACTTGTGTTTTGCATCGAGGCGACGATAGAAGTTGCTAACAACCTAGAAACTATACGTATTCACTTAGTAATAACCTTCATTGAAATTATAATATGGAATTAAAGTAATCAAACCTTAAAGATGAAAGCAAACATGTAAACAATGAATAGAGAAGTCAAACCATGGACACACGACCAAATAAATAGATTTTCTTTTATTGACACTAAATTATGCGAGTATAGGTCTGTGCAACCAAGTATTCTCGAAAGCTTAACATATACATGGGAAACAAACCTACGTATATAAAACGTTAAATAGCAATAGTTCACGCGCGAATGGTTTTTACGTCCCGTACCAACCTCCAATCCTATGTGGTTTTGTTTCTCAAGCCTTCTAAACACATTCTTGAACTAATTAATCAAATCCAAGCATAAGGATTAATGAAATCGCATTAAAAATTCATAAATGAAAAACCTGTAGCTATAGTTTAAACCGTAAACCAAACGAACAAAAAAACCATACAAATAACCCGTTAAATCGATCCACCATCCCAAACTCATTCAAAACACTCTAACCATCTTCAAGCATGCTTGTATACAAAATCCATTAAATGAATCCAAATGCCAACTCTCGATCCATATAATTCTTGTTTTGCATCGAGGAGATGATAGAAGTGCTAACAACCTAGAAACCATACGTATTACTTAGTAATAACCTTAATTGAAATATATTATGGAATTAAGTAATCAAACCTTAAGATGAAAGCAAACACGTAAACAATGAACAAGAAGTCAAACCATGGACACACGACCAAATAAATTAGATTTTATTTTATTTTACACTAAAATATGCGAGGATAGGTCTGTGCAACCAAGTATTCACAAAAGCTTAACATATTACATGGGAAACAACCTACGTATACTAAAAACGTTAAATAGCAATAGTTCACGCGCGAATGGTTTTTTACGTCCCGTACCAACCTCCAATCCTATGTGGTTTTTTTCTCAAGCCTTCTAAACACATTCTTGAACTAATTTAATCAAATCCAAGCATAAGGATTAATGAAATCGCACTAAAAATTCATAAATGAAACACCTGTAGCTATAGTTTAAACCGTAACCAAAACCAAACACGAAACCCTACAAATAAACCGTAAATCGATCCTCCCCTTCCCAAACTCATCAAAACACTCTACTTACCATCTTCAAGCACGCTTGTATACAAAATCCATTAACTGAATCCAAATGCCAACTCTCGATCCATATAATTTCTTGTTTTGCATCGAGGCGATGATAGAAGTTGCTAACAACCTAGAAACCATACGTATCACTTAGTTATAACCTTAATTGAAATTATATTTCCGGAATTAAAGTAATCAAACCTTAAAGATGAAGCAAACACGTAAACAATGAATAAGAAGTCAAAACATGGACACACGACCAAATAAATTGATTTTCTTTTATTTGACTCTAAATTATGCGAGTATAGGTCTGTGCAACCAAGTATTCTCAAAAGCTTAACATATTACATGGGAAACAACCTACGTATACTAAAACGTTAAATAGCAATAGTTTCACGCGCGAATGGTTTTTACGTCCGTACCAACCTCCAATCCTATGTGGTTTGTTTCTCAAGCCTTCTAAACATATTCTTGAACTAATTTAATCAAATCCAGCATAAGGATCAATGAAATCGCATTAAAGGTTCATAAATGAAAAACCTGTAGCTATAGTTTAAACCGTAAGCAAAACTGAACACGAAACCATACAAATAACCGTTAAATCGATCCTCCCTTCCCAAACTCATCCAAAACACTCTACCACCATCTTCAAGCATCTTGCATACAAAATCCATTAAACTGAATCCAAATGCCCTCTCTTCATATAAATTTTGTTTTGCATCGAGGCGACGATAGAAGTTGCTAACAACCTAGAAAACTATACGTATTCATTAGTAATACTGTTAATTGAAATTATAATATGAATTAAGTAATCAAACCTTAAAGATGAAAGCAAACATGTAAACAATGAATAAGAATTCAAACCATGGACACGACCAAATAAATTAGATTTTCTTTTATTCCACTAAATTATGCGAGTATAGGTCTATGCAACCAAGTATTCTCGAAAGCTTACATATTACATGGGAAACAACCTACGTATACTGAAAACGTTAAATAGCAATAGTTCACGCGCGAATGGTTTTTACGTCCCGTACCAACCTCCAATCCTATGTGGTTTTGTTTCTCAAGCCTTCTAAAACACATTCTTGAACTAATTTAATCAAATCCAAAGCATAAGGATTAAGAAATCGCACTAAAAATTCATAAATGAACACCTGTAGCTATAGTTTAAACCGTAACAAAAACTGAACAAAAAACCATACAAATAACCCGTTAAATCGATCCACCCCTTCCCAAACTCATTCAAAACACTCTATACCATCTTCAAGCATGCTTGTATACAAAATCCATTAAACTGAATCCAAATGCCAACTCTCGATCATATAATTTTTGTTTGCATCGAGGCGATGATAGAAGTTGCTAACAAACTAGAAACCATACGTATTCACTTAGTAATAACTTAATTGAAATTATTTATGGAATTAAGTAATCAACCTTAAAGATGAAAGCAAACATGTAAACAATGAATAAGAAGTCAAACCATGGACACACGACCAAATAAATTAGATTTTATTTATTTCACTCTAAATTATGCGAGTATAGGTTGTGCAACCAAGTATCACAAAAGCTTAACATATTACATGGGAAACAACCTACGTATCCTAAAACGTTAAATAGCAATAGTTCACGCGCGAATGGTTTTTACGTCTCGTACCAACCTCCAATCCTATGTGGTTTTTTTTCTCAAGCCTTCTAAACACATTCTTGAACTAATTTAATCAAATCCAAGCATAAGGATTAATGAAATCGCACTAAAAATTCATAAATGAAACACTGTAGCTATAGTTTAAACCGTAACAAAACCAAACACGAAACTACAAAGAACCCGTTAAATCGATCCTCCCCTTCCCAAACTCATCCAAAACACTCTACTTGGTTCTTCAGCACGCTTGTATACAAAATCCATTAAACTGAATCCAAATGCAACTCTCGATCCATATAATTTCTTGTTTTGCATCGAGGCGACGATAGAAGTTGCTAACAACCTAGAAACCATACGTATTCACTTAGTTATAACCTTAATTGAAATTATATTTCTGGAATTAAAGTAATCAAACCTTAAAGATGAAAGCAAACAGGTAAACAATGAATAAGAAGTCAAAACATGGACACACGACAAATAAATTAGATTTCTTATTTGACTCTAAATTATGCGAGTATAGGTCTGTGCAACCAAGTATTCTAAAAGCTTAACATATACATGGGAAACAACCTACGTATACTAAAACGTTAAATAGCAATAGTTTCACGCGCGAATGGTTTTTACGTCCCGTACCAATCTCCAATCCTATGTGGTTTCTTTCTCAAGCCTTTCTAAACACATTCTTGAACTAATTTAATCAAATCCAAGCATAAGGATCAATGAAATCGCATTAAAGGTTCATAAATGAAAAACCTGTAGCTATAGTTTAAACCGTAAGCCAAAAGAACACGAAACCATACAAATAACCCGTTTTAATCGATCCCCTCCTTCCCAAACTCATCCAAAACACTCTACCACCATCTTCAAGCACTCTTGCATACAAAATCCATTAAACTGAATCCAAATGCCAACTCTCTATCCATATAAATTTTGTTTTGCATCGAGGCGACCATAGAAGTTGCTAACACCTAGAAACTATACGTATTCACTAGTAATAATGTTATTGAAATTATATTATGAATTATAGTAATCAAACCTTAAAGATGAAAGCAAACATGTAAACAATGAATAAGAATTCAAACCATGGACACACGACCAAATAAATTAGATTTTCTTTTATTTCACACTAAATTATGCGAGTATAGGTCTGCAAACAAGTATTCTCGAAAGCTTAACATATTACATGGGAAACAACCTACGTATATGAAAACGTTAAATAGCAATAGTTCACGCGCGAATGGTTTTTACGTCCCGTACCAACCTCCAATCCTATGTGGTTTGGTTTCTCAAGCTTTCTAAACACATTCTTGAACTAATTTAATCAAATCCAAGCATAAGGATTAATGAAATCGCACTAAAAATTCATAAATGAAACACCTGTAGCTATAGTTTAAACCGTAACCAAACTGAACAAAAAACCATACAAATAACCCGTTAAATCGATCCACCCCCTTCCCAAACTCATTCAAAACACTCTACTACCATCTTCAAGCATCTTGTATACAAAATCCATTTAACTGAATCCAATGCCACTCTCGATCCATATAATTTCTGTTTTGCATCGAGGAGATGATAGAAGTTGCTAACAACCTAGAAACCATACGTATTCACTTAGTAATAAACTTAATTGAAATTATATATATGGAATTAAAGTAATCAAACCTTAAAGATGAAAGCAAACACGTAAACAATGAACAAGAAGTCAAACCATGGACACACGACCAAATAAATTAGATTTTATTTTAATTTACACTAAAATATGCGAGGATAGGTCTGTGCAACCAAGTATTCACAAAAGCTTAACATATTACATGGGAAACAACCTACGTATCCTAAAACGTTTAATAGCAATAGTCACGCGAGCGAATGGTTTTTACGTCTCGTACCAACCTCCAATCCTATGTGGTTTTTTCTCAAGCCTTCTAAAACATTTTGAACTAATTTAATCAAATCCAAGCATAAGGATAATGAAATCACACTTAAATTCATAAATGAAACACCTGTAGCTATAGTTTAAACCGTAACCAAAACCAAAACGAAACATACAAATAACCCGTTAAATCGATCCTCCCCTTCCCAAACTCATCCAAAACACTCTACTGGTTCTTCAAGCACGCTTGTATACAAAATCCATTAAACTGAATCCAAATGCCAACTCTCAATCCATATAATTTCTTGTTTTGCATCGAGGCGACGATAGAAGTTGCTAACAACCTAGAACCATACGTATTCACTTAGTTATAACTTAATTGAAATTATATTTCCGGAATTAAAGTAATCAAACCTTAAAGATGAAAGCAAACAGGTAAACAATGAATAAGAAGTCAAACATGGACACACGACCAAATAAATAGATTTCTTTTATTTGACTCTAAATTATGCGAGTATAGGTCTGTGCAACCAAGTATTCTCAAAAGCTTAACATATTACATGGGAAACAACCTACGTATACTAAAACGTTAAATAGCAATAGTTTACGCGCGAATGGTTTTTACGTCCCGTACCAATCTCCAATCCTATGTGGTTTTCTTTCTCAAGCCTTCTAAACACATTCTTGAACTAATTTAATCAAATCCAAGCATAAGGATCAATGAAATCGCATTAAAGGTTCATAAATGAAAAACCTGTAGCTATAGTTTAAACCGTAAGCAAAACTGAACACGAAACCATACAAATAACCGTTAAATCGATCCTCCCTTCCCAAACTCATCCAAAACACTCTACCACCATCTTCAAGCACTCTTGCATACAAAATCCATTAAACTGAATCCAAATGCCAACTCTCTATCCATATAACTTTTTGTTTTGCATCGAGGCGACCATAGAAGTTGCTAACAACCTAGAAACTATACGTATTCACTTAGTAATAATGTTCATTGAAATTATAATTATGAAATTATAGTAATCAAACCTTAAAGATGAAAGCAAACATGTAAACAATGAATAAGAATTCAAACCATGGACACACGACCAAATAAATTAGATTTTCTTTTATTTCACACTAAATTATGTGAGTATAGGTCTATGCAACCAAGTATTCTCGAAAGCTTAACATATTACATGGGAAATAACCTACGTATATGAAAACGTTAAATAGCAATAGTTCACGCGCGAATGGTTTTACGTCCCGTACCAACCTCCAATCCTATGTGGTTTGTTTCTCAAGCTTTCTAACACATTCTTGAACTAATTTAATCAAATCCAAGCATAAGGATTAATGAAATCGCACTAAAATTCATAAATGAAACACCTGTAGCTATAGTTTAAACCGTAACCAAAACTGAACAAAAAACCATACAAATAACCCGTTAAATCGATCCACCCCATCCCAAACTCATTCAAAACACTCTACTACCATCTTCAAGCATGCTTGTATACAAAATCCATTTAACTGAATCCAAATGCCAACTCTCGATCCATATAATTTCTTGTTTTGCATCGAGGAGATGATAGAAGTTGCTAACAACCTAGAAACCATACGTATTCACTTAGTAATAAACTTAATTGAAATTATATATATGGAATTAAAGTAATCAAACCTTAAAGATGAAAGCAAACACGTAAACAATGAACAAGAAGTCAAACCATGGACACACGACCAAATAAATTAGATTTTATTTTATTTTACACTAAAATATGCGAGGATAGGTCTGTGCAACCAAGTATTCACAAAAGCTTAACATATTACATGGGAAACAACCTACGTATCCTAAAACGTTTAATAGCAATAGTTCACGCGCGAATGGTTTTTACGTCTCGTACCAACCTCCAATCCTATGTGGTTTTTTTCTCAAGCCTTCTAAACATATTCTTGAACTAATTTAATCAAATCCAAGCATAGGATTAATGAAATCACTAAAAATCATAAATGAAAACACCTGTAGCTATAGTTTAAACCGTAACCAAAACCAAACACGAAACCCTACAAATAACCCGTTAAATCGATCCTCCCCTTCCCAAACTCATCCAAAACACTCTACTTTGGTTCTTCAAGCACGCTTGTATACAAAATCCATTAAACTGAATCCAAATGCCAACTCTCAATCCATATAATTTCTTGTTTTGCATCGAGGCGACGATAGAAGTTGCTAACAACCTAGAAACCATACGTATTCACTTAGTTATAACCTTAATTGAAATTATATTTCCGGAATTAAAGTAATCAAACCTTAAAGATGAAAGCAAACAGGTAAACAATGAATAAGAAGTCAAAACATGGACACACGACCAAATAAATTAGATTTTCTTTTATTTGACTCTAAATTATGCGAGTATAGGTCTGTGCAACCAAGTATTCTCAAAAGCTTAACATATTACATGGGAAACAACCTACGTATACTAAAACGTTAAATAGCAATAGTTTACGTGCGAATGGTTTTTACGTCCCGTACCAATCTCCAATCCTATGTGGTTTTCTTTCTCAAGCCTTCTAAACACATTCTTGAACTAATTTAATCAAATCCAAGCATAAGGATCAATGAAATCGCATTAAAGGTTCATAAATGAAAAACCTGTTGCTATAGTTTAAACCGTAAGCAAAACTGAACACGAACACCTACAAATAACCCGTTAATCGATCCTCCCTTCCAAACTCATCCAAAACACTCTACCACCATCTTCAAGCACTCTTGCATACAAAATCCATTAAACTGAATCCAAATGCCAACTCTCTATCCATATAACTTTTGTTTTGCATCGAGGCGCATAGAAGTTGCTAACAACCTAGAAACTATACGTTAATTAGTAATAATATTCATTGAAATTATAATTATGAAATTATAGTAATCAAACCTTAAAGATGAAAGCAAACATGTAAACAATGAATAAGAATTCAAACCATGGACACACGACCAAATAATTAGATTTTCTTTATTTCACACTAAATTATGTGAGTATAGGTCTATGCAACCAAGTATTCTCGAAAGCTTAACATTACATGGGAAATAACCTACGTATATGAAAACGTTAAATAGCAATAGTTCACGCGCGAATGGGTTTACGTCCCGTACCAACCTCCAATCCTATGTGGTTTGGTTTCTCAAGCTTTCTAAACACTCTTGAACTAATTTAATCAATCCAAGCATAAGGATTAATGAAATCGCACTAAAAATTCATAAATGAAACACCTGTAGCTATAGTTTAAACCGTAACCAAAACTGAACAAAAAACCATACAAATAACCCGTTAAATCGATCCACCCCATCCCAAACTCATTCAAACACTCTACTACATCTTCAAGCATGCTTGTATACAATCCATTTACTGAATCCAAATGCCACTCTCGATCCATATAATTTCTTGTTTGCATCGAGGAGATGATAGAAGTTGCTAACAACCTAGAAACCATACGTATTCACTTAGTAATAAACTTAATTGAAATTATATATATGGAATTAAAGTAATCAAACCTTAAAGATGAAAGCAAACACGTAAACAAT
The DNA here is from genome assembly GCA_025506505.1 of Flaveria sonorensis. Classification (NCBI taxonomy): domain Eukaryota; kingdom Viridiplantae; phylum Streptophyta; class Magnoliopsida; order Asterales; family Asteraceae; genus Flaveria; species Flaveria sonorensis. The sequence goes on along the minus strand of CM046429.1, from coordinate 49,327,387 downwards.
GAACAAGAAGTCAAACCATGGACACACGACCAAATAAATTAGATTTTATTTTATTTTACACTAAAATATGCGAGGATAGGTCTGTGCAACCAAGTATTCACAAAAGCTTAAATATTACAGGGAAACAACCTACGTATCCTAAAACGTTAATAGCAATAGTTCACGCGCGATGGTTTTTACGTCGTACCAACCTCCAATTATGTGGTTTTTTCTCAAGCCTTCTAAACATATTCTTGAACTAATTTAATCAAATCCAAGCATAAGGATTAATGAAATCACACTTAAATTCATAATGAAACACCTGTAGCTATAGTTTAAACCGTAACCAAAACCAAACACGAAACTACAAATAACCGTTAAATCGATCCCCCCTTCCCAAACTCATCCAAACACTCTACTTTGTTCTTCAAGCACGCTTGTATACAAAATCCATTAAACTGAATCCAAATGCCAACTCTCAATCCATATAATTTCTTGTTTTGCATCGAGGCGACGATAGAAGTTGCTAACAACCTAGAAACCATACGTATTCACTTAGTTATAACCTTAATTGAAATTATATTTCCGGAATTAAAGTAATCAAACCTTAAAGATGAAAGCAAACAGGTAAACAATGAATAAGAAGTCAAAACATGGACACACGACCAAATAAATTAGATTTTCTTTTATTTGACTCTAAATTATGCGAGTATAGGTCTGTGCAACCAAGTATTCTCAAAAGCTTAACATATTACATGGGAAACAACCTACGTATACTAAAACGTTAAATAGCAATAGTTTACGCGCGAATGGTTTTTACGTCCCGTACCAATCTCCAATCCTATGTGGTTTTCTTTCTCAAGCCTTCTAAACACATTCTTGAACTAATTTAATCAAATCCAAGCATAAGGATCAATGAAATCGCATTAAAGGTTCATAAATGAAAAAACCTGTTGCTATAGTTAAACCTTAAGCAAAAACTGACACGAAACCATACAAATAACCCGTTAAATCGATCTCCCCTTCCCAAACTCATCCAAAACACTCTACCACCATCTTCAAGCACTCTTGCATACAAAATCCATTAAACTGAATCCAAATGCCAACTCTCTATCCATATAACTTTTTTGTTTGCATCGAGGCGACCATAGAAGTTGCTAACAACCTAGAAACTATACGTATTCACTTAGTAATAATGTTCATTGAAATTATAATTATGAAATTATAGTAATCAAACCTTAAAGATGAAAGCAAACATGTAAACAATGAATAAGAATTCAACCATGGACACACGACCAAAAAATTAGATTTTCTTTTATTCACACTAAATTATGTGAGTATAGGTCTATGCAACCAAGTATTCTCGAAAGCTTAACATATTACATGGGAAATAACCTACGTATATGAAAACGTTAAATAGCAATAGTTCACGCGCGAATGGTTTTTACGTCCCGTACCAACCTCCAATCCTATGTGGTTTGGTTTCTCAAGCTTTCTAAACACATTCTTGAACTAATTTAATCAAATCCAAGCATAAGGATTAATGAAATCGCACTAAAAATTCATAAATGAAACACCTGTAGCTATAGTTTAAACCGTAACCAAAACTGAACAAAAAACCATACAAATAACCCGTTAAATCGATCCACCCCATCCCAAACTCATTCAAAACACTCTACTACCATCTTCAAGCATGCTTGTATACAAAACCATTAACTGAATCCAAATAAATGCAACTCTCGATCCATATAATTTCTTGTTTTGCATCGAGGAGATGATAGAAGTTGCTAACAACCTAGAAACCATACGTATCACTTAGTAATAAACTTAATTGAAATATAATATGGAATTAAGTAATCAAACCTTAAAGATGAAAGCAAACACGTAAACAATGAACAAGAAGTCAAACCATGGACACACGACCAAATAAATTAGATTTTATTTTATTTTACACTAAAATATGCGAGGATAGGTCTGTGCAACCAAGTATTCACAAAAGCTTAACATATTACATGGGAAACAACCTACGTATCCTAAAACGTTTAATAGCAATAGTTCACGCGCGAATGGTTTTTACGTCTCGTACCAACCTCCAATCCTATGTGGTTTTTTTCTCAAGCCTTCTAAACATATTCTTGAACTAATTTAATCAAATCCAAGCATAAGGATTAATGAAATCGCACTAAAAATTCATAAATGAAACACCTGTAGCTATAGTTTAAACCGTAACCAAAACCAAACACGAAACCCTACAAATAACCCGTTAAATCGATCCTCCCCTTCCCAAACTCATCCAAAACACTCTACTTTGGTTCTTCAAGCACGCTTGTATACAAAATCCATTAAACTGAATCCAAATGCCAACTCTCAATCCATATAATTTCTTGTTTTGCATCGAGGCGACGATAGAAGTTGCTAACAACCTAGAAACCATACGTATTCACTTAGTTATAACCTTAATTGAAATTATATTTCCGGAATTAAAGTAATCAAACCTTAAAGATGAAAGCAAACAGGTAAACAATGAATAAGAAGTCAAAACATGGACACACGACCAAATAAATTAGATTTTTCTTATTTGACTCTAAATTATGCGAGTATAGGTCTGTGCAACCAAGTATCTCAAAAGCTTAACATATTACATGGAAACAAACAACGTATACTAAAACGTTAAATAGCAATAGTTTACGTGCGAATGGTTTTACGTCCCGTACCAATCTCCAATCCTATGTGGTTTCTTCTCAAGCCTTCTAAACATTCTTGAACTAATTTAATCAATCCAAGCATAAGGATCAATGAAATCGCATTAAAGGTTAATAAATGAAAAACCTGTTGCTATAGTTTAAACCGTAAGCAAAACTGAACACGAAACCATACAAATAACCCGTTAAATCGATCCTCCCCTTCCCAAACTCATCCAAAACACTCTACCACCATCTTCAAGCACTCTTGCATACAAAATCCATTAAACTGAATCCAAATGCCAACTCTCTATCCATATAACTTTTTGTTTTGCATCGAGGCGACCATAGAAGTTGCTAACAACCTAGAAACTATACGTATTCACTTAGTAATAATGTTCATTGAAATTATAATTCTGAAATTATAGTAATCAAACCTTAAAGATGAAAGCAAACATGTAAACAATGAATAAGAATTCAAACCATGGACACACGACCAAATAAATTAGATTTTCTTTTATTTCACACTAAATTATGTGAGTATAGGTCTATGCAACCAAGTATTCTCGAAAGCTTAACATATTACATGGGAAATAACCTACGTATATGAAAACGTTAAATAGCAATAGTTCACGCGCGAATGGTTTTTACGTCCCGTACCAACCTCCAATCCTATGTGGTTTGGTTTCTCAAGCTTTCTAAACACATTCTTGAACTAATTAATCAAATCAAGCATAAGGATTAATGAAATCGCACTAAAAATTCATAAATGAAACACCTGTAGCTATAGTTAAACCGTAACCAAAACTGAACAAAAAACCATACAAAAACCCGTTAAATCGATCCACCCATCCCAAACATTCAAAACACTCTACTACCATCTTCAAGCATGCTTGTATACAAAATCCATTTAACTGAATCCAAATGCCAACTCTCGATCCATATAATTTCTTGTTTTGCATCGAGGAGATGATAGAAGTTGCTAACAACCTAGAAACCATACGTATTCACTTAGTAATAAACTTAATTGAAATTATATATATGGAATTAAAGTAATCAAACCTTAAAGATGAAAGCAAACACGTAAACAATGAACAAGAAGTCAAACCATGGACACACGACCAAATAAATTAGATTTTTATTTTATTTACACTAAATATGCGAGGATAGGTCTGTGCAACCAAGTATTCACAAAAGCTTAACATATTACATGGGAAAAAACCTACGTATCCTAAAACGTTTAATAGCAATAGTTCACGCGCGAATGGTTTTTACGTCTCGTACCAACTCCAATCCTATGTGGTTTTTTCTCAAGCCTTCTAAACATATTCTTGAACTAATTTAATCAAATCCAAGCATAAGGATTAATGAAATCACACTAAAAATTCATAAATGAAACACCTGTAGCTATAGTTTAAACCGTAACCAAAAACCAAACACGAACCTACAAATAACCCGTTAAATCGATCCTCCCTTCCCAAACTCATCCAAAACACTCTACTTTGGTTCTTCAAGCACGTTGTATACAAAATCCATTAAACTGAATCCAAATGCCAACTCTCAATCCAATAATTTCGTTTTGCATCAGGCGACGATAGAAGTTGCTAACAACCTAGAAACCATACGTATTCACTTAGTTATAACCTTAATTGAAATTATATTTCCGGAATTAAAGTAATCAAACCTTAAAGATGAAAGCAAACAGGTAAACAATGAATAAGAAGTCAAAACATGGACACACGACCAAATATAATTAGATTTTTTTATTTGACTCTAAATTATGCGAGTATAGGTCTGTGCAACCAAGTATTCTCAAAAGCTTACATATTACATGGGAAACAACCTACGTATACTAAAACGTTAAATAGCAATAGTTTACGCACGCGAATGGTTTTTTACGTCCCGTACCAATCTCAATCCTATGTGGTTTCTTTCTCAAGCCTTCTAAACACATTCTTGAACTAATTTAATCAAATCCAAGCATAAGGATCAATGAAATCGCATTAAAGGTTCATAAATGAAAAACCTGTTGCTATAGTTTAAACCTTAAGCAAAACTGAACACGAAACCATACAAATAACCCGTTAAATCGATCCTCCCCTTCCCAAACTCATCCAAAACACTCTACCACCATCTTCAAGCAATCTTGCATACAAATCCTTAAACTGAATCCAAATGCCAACTCTCTATCCATATAACTTTTTGTTTTGCATCGAGGCGACCATAGAAGTTGCTAACAACCTAGAAACTATACGTATTCACTTAGTAATAATGTTCATTGAAATTATAATTATGAAATTATAGTAATCAAACCTTAAAGATGAAAGCAAACATGTAAGGCAGAGAGTTCCTGGGTGAAGAAAAGGACAGAGAGTGAAGGGCAGAGGACAAGCGCTAGAGCATTTACAATGACCCGGGAGGAGGCCAGGGTGGATCCCGATGTCGTGTCGGGTATGTTTCTAGTAAACCAAACTTATGCCTCTGTATTGTTTGATTCTGGTGCTAGTAGGAGTTTCATTCTGCTGCTTTCTGTGCTAAGCTGCCTATTAGATGTAGAAACTGCTATTGGTAAGTCTATTAGAATTTCTGATATGATTGAGGATTATGGCATAGAGTTAGAAGGCCATAGGTTCTCTGCTAAACTATTTGTGATGTCCCTAGGTGGATTTGATGTAGTTCTGGGGATGGATTGGTTGGCAGCCTATGTGGCGAACATCATGTGTCGCAAAAAGATGATTCGATTGACAGCGCCCGGTGGAAGTTCAGTAACAGTTTACGGTGACCGAGTTACTACAGTTCCGAAGGTGATTTCGATGGTGGTGGCCGAGAAGTGCATGAAACACGGATGTAGTGCCTACCTGGCTTATGTGAAGGATGTGGACGCTTTAGTACCACAATTGTCCGACGTACCAGTTGTGTGTGATTTTCCAGACGTGTTCCAAGAAGATTTACCAAGCATGCCACTAGACCATGAGATCGAGTTTCAGATTGATTTGATACCCGGTGCTCAACCCGTTGCCAAGGCACCATATCGATTAGCTCCAACCGAGATGAAGGACCTGATGGTTCAACTGTAGGAGTTATTGGACAAGGGTTTCATTTGACCGAGTATCTCTCCTTGGGGTGCTCCGGTTTTGTTTGTTAAGAAGAAAGACGATAATATGAGGATGTGCATAGACTACAGGGAGCTAAACAAGTTAACAGTGAAGAATCGATATCCCTTACCAAGAATAGATGACTTGTTTGACCAGCTCCAAGGTGCTAGCTGGTTCTCATGAATAGATCTCCGATCTGGTTACCATCAGTTGAAGGTTAAGGAGCAAGACATTCCTAAGACAGCTTTTCGCATGCGTTATGGACACTACGAGTTCCTCGTTATGTCTTTCGGTCTGACTAACGCGCCAGCTGCCTTTATGGACTTGATGAATCGTGTGTGTCGGGCTGATGTTAGATAAATCAGTGATTGTGTTTATTGATGATATCCTGATTTATTCAAAGAGCAAAGAAGAACATGCCAGCCACATACATGAAGTAATGGAGATGCTTCGTAGGGAGAAGCTTTATGCGAAATTCTCTAAGTGTGCTTTTTGGTTACGTGAGGTTCAATTTTTGGGTCACGTGGTGAATTCTAAAGGAATTATGGTGGACCCGACAAAGGTTGAGGCGGTGATGCAGTGGAAGTCTCCAAAGACGCCATCTGAGATTCGAAATTTCTTGGGATTGGCTGGCTACTACAGGAGGTTCATTCAAGACTTTTCCAAGATAGCCTCACCTTTGACTAAATTGACTCGCAAGGAGGTGAAGTTTGTGTGGGGATGAGAACAGGAGGATGCTTTTGAGGAGTTAAAGGCAAGATTAACTCAAGCTCCTGTTTTGACATTACCCGAAGGGAGTGAAGACTTAGTGGTGTATTCGGATGCCTCCTATTCGGGATTGGGTTGTGTGTTAATGCAACGTGGGAGAGTAATAGCATACGCGTCCCGACAGTTGAAAACCCACGAGGTCAATTGTCCCACGCATGATTTGGAGCTCGCAGTTGTGGTCTTTGCATTAAAGATTTGGCGGCATTACCTGTACGGGGTGAAATGCACAATCTTCACGGACCACAAGAGCCTAACGTATTTCTTTGAGCAGAAAGATCTCAACATGAGGCAGAGGAGGTGGTTAGAGCTGATTAAGGATTATGATTGTGAAATCCATTACCATCTGGGTAAAGCCAATGTAGTGGCTGATGCCCTCAACCGAAAAGAGAGACCCAAGCCAATCCGGGCGAAGGGTTATCAATTGGTGATGACCTCTGACGTGATGACACAGGTCAAAGAATTTCAGGATGAGGCATTAAAGGAAGATCACCTTAACTCTGAACGGATGAGAGGTCTAGTCACGGAGTTGAGAGAAAATACCCAAGGAGTTAGAACCCGCTTCGGGCGGATATGGATTCCCCGCTACCATGATCTATGGGGACGAATTATGGACGAAGCTCATAAGACTCGATACTCCATTCATCCCGATGCCACAAAGATGTATCAAGATATGAAGAAAGACTATTGGTGGCCGGGTATGAGGCGTGATGTAGTGGAGTATGTGAGTAAGTGCCTTACTTGTTTACAAGTGAAGGCAGAGCATCAAAAGCCATACGGGAAGATCCAACTGTTGGATATACCCGAGTGGAAGTAGGAGCACATCACCATGGATTTCATCACGAAGTTACCCCATACTGCGAGGGGGTACGATACCATATGGGTGATAGTTGATCGTTTGACAAAGAGTACTCACTTCCTACCGATTCGCGAGACATATTCATTAGAGAGGTTGGCGGATCTGTTCATCAAAGAGATTGTGGCTCGTCATGGTGTGCCGGTGTCTATCGTGTCAGACCGTGGCGCTCGGTTCACATCGAAGTTTTGGAAGAGATTCCACGATGCGATGGGGACGAGGCTACACATCAGCACGGCCTATCATCCTCAGACAGATGGTCAGTCTAAGAGGACAATTCAAACGCTTGAGGAAATGCTCCGAGCATGTGTGATCGACTTCGGAGGAAGTTGGGATGATCATCTACCATTGGCAGAGTTCTCATATAACAACAACTATCGTGCCAGCATTTGCATGCCACCTTACGAGATGCTATATGGTAGGAGATGTAGAACGCCCGTGTGTTGGGGAGACATTGGGCAGAAAGAATTGGGAAGCGTGGAGGTAATCGAGGCTACGACTGAGAAGCTAGAAAAGATCAAAGCCTTTATGAAGCAGCCAAGGACAGACAAAAGTCGTATACCGATAAGAGGCGTAGACCAATCAAGTTCAACGTGGGTGATAAAGTCATGTTAAAGGTCTCGCCCTGGAAGTGAATCATCCCATTTCGGAAAAGGGGCAAGCTGAGTCCGAGGTACATAAGGCCTTTCCGAATCGTTGCACGGGTAGGGGAGATAGCCTATCGACTAGAGTTGCCTGATGAGTTAAGTGGGATTCACCCGACATTCCATGTATCTCATCTGAAAAAGTGCTTAGCCGACGAGGATATGATTGTACCACTGGATGATATCGAGGTGGATGAACAGCTCAATTATGTGGAGCAACCGGTGGCAATCATCGATCGGAAGGAGAAAAGGTTGAGGAATAAAGTGGTTCCGCTTGTACGTGTGCAGTGGAAACACCGGAAGGGTTCTGAGTCTACGTGGGAGACTGAAGAAGAGATGAGACAGCATTACCCATAGTTATTCGAAGAGTGACAGGTTTCGGGGACGAAACCTCTTTAAGGGGGGTAGACTTGTAACGCCCAAAATCTTGTCAAAATAAAAGAAAAGAAAGTATCAAGAAGAAGCAAAAAGAAGCCAAAGATGAAGGATGTTTTGGGTAAAAGTACACAAAAGTCAAAAGTTCACTTTATATGGGCATGGCTGCCCATATCACTCCTGCTGCTACCGTGTTCAACCGAGTCAGAAGAAGAAGAAGCTGAATTCGTTTTCTCTCAGTTTCAACGAGAAGAAGAGGCTGATTCTCGCTTATGGTTAGTGTTCTTTGTATTTTATGGTTTGGTTTGTTGGATTTTGACCATGAAACCGGTTTATATGTGTTTATGTGTTTTGTTGTCTGTTTCTGCTTGTTTTAGGTGTTTGAACTCTTGTGCACACGAGTTTGGAGGAGTTTTGCTTGTTTGCTGCGCTAGCTGAGTTCTAGACCCTGGTTTTATGTGTTTTAAACTTCTTTAGGGCTGAAAATGCATGCTTAAAAGGTTTTGTAGCTGTTTTATGCTTTACCGTATGTTTGTGGGTGATTGTGTTTGTGCTTTATGGTGGTTTATGTGCTTTTCATGCTTGTGATGCTGGGTATAAGCTTCGAACAGATGGTTAAGCATGTTTGGTTAGAACTGCTGGTGTTTTCATGGTTGTATGCCTGCTCTAGATGTTAAGCATGTTAGATCCATGATAAGTATGTGTTAGATCGAGGATTGGGGATTGAATAAGTGCATAAGTGCATTTGCAGGTTGGTTAGTTCATCCGCATTTAAGTACTTTGTTCATGTGCATTTATTGTTTGTTCATCCGCATTTGTAGTTGCCTATGCGCCTAAGTGTTCTTCCGCATTTCTTTTGTTCATGTGCATTTGCTACAATGTTCATGCGCATTTGTTTCAGTCATTCGCATTTGTTCTACCAGCATTTAGTTGGACACTTGGAATAATCTGAAGGCATTCATCCGCATTAGTATTGTTCATCTGCATTAGTATTGTTCATCCGCATTAGTATTGTTCATCCGCATTTGTCTAAGGACTTAGGATTTTTCCGAAGCTTGGGTAGTAGAATGTAGCGGGTAAGTTCTGGGATGTTTTGCTGGTTCATGTCTGTTGTGGTGATGCATGTTGTGGGCTGCTATTGATGCTTTATACTATGTATAATATGACTTTACGTGGTGTGTTTATATTCGTATGCGTAAAGTATTATCGTAAAGAAAGTGAAAGATTAATGTTAATAAAGAAGTGGAACATAAGAAAAGTATGAAAAGTCTTGCAAACAAAGGTTGAGGTGAGTGACTGTGTTGTCACAAAAGACTCGTAAGCCAAGGTTGAGGTGAGTGACTGTGTTGTCATAAAAGACTTGTATGCCAAAGTTGAGGTGAGTGACTGTGTTGTCACAAAAGACTCGTAAGGGATTCAATCCATGAGATTGACCCGAGTCCTTGTCGCGTACCCCGGTACTATCGGTCTTCGGACATGAGTTAGGTATTGCATGAGACAGGATCCAGATTATAGTGAAAGATAATGAATAAATGAATACGTGAGTTAATGAAAGATAATTAAGTCTATACCTTGATGTATGTACGATAAATGCTCACGTGTGAAAGTAAAGGAAGTATTTTATTAAAAAGGGTATTTTCATATGCAACTCCTACAAGGTATTTTAGACGTTTTAAAACTAGAACTCACTCAGCAACGCTGACTTTTATGCATTTTTCAGTTGGCAGGTAATTGTTGCTGATGGTGGCACGCGGGGGAAGCTACTCGGCAGGGCAAGATTGGCATCCATTCATCTTTAATGATATTGTTGTTTTGTAATGCATTCTAATGATATTTTGTAACTGGTAACAAACATACATGTATTGCTTACCAACAGAATTTATTAATTAATGAATGGTTTTTGTTGTTGAATTCCGCTACAATGTTTAATGAATTTTTTAATGATTTTATTTAATTATGCTATGATTGACCAACTGTGAGGTCTCCGAGAATGGGGCCTTACAGCAACCAAGTATTCTCGAAAGCTTAACATATTACATGGGAAACAACCTACGTATACTAAAACGTTAAATAGCAATAGTTCGCGCTCGATTAGTTTTTACGTCCCGTACCAACCTCCAATCCTGCGTGGTTTTCTTTCTCAAGGCTTCTAAACACATTCTAGAACTAATTTAATCAAATCCAAGCATAAGGATCAATAAAATCGCATTAAAAGTTCATAAATGAAACAGTTGTAGCTATAGTTTAAACCGTAACCAAAACTAAACATGAAACCATACAAATAACCCATTAAATCGATCCTCCCCTTCCCAAACACATACAAAACACTCTACCACCATCTTCAAGCACTCTTGCGTACAAAATCCACTAAACTGAATCCAAATGCCAACTCTCTATCCATATAACTTCTTGTTTTGCATCGAGGCGACGATAGAAGTTGCTAACAACCTAGAAACCATACGTATTCACTTAGTAATAACGTCAATTGAAATTATATTTCTGGAATTATAGTAATCAAACCTTAAAGATGAAAGCAAACATGTAGACAATGAATAAGAAGTCAAACCATGGACACACGACCAAATAAATTAGATTTTCTTTTATTTCACATTAAATTATGCGAGTATAGGTCTATGCAACAAGTATTCTCGAAAGCTTAACATATTACATGGGAAACAATTTACGTATACTATAACGATAAATAACAATAGTTCAAGCGCTGATGGTTTTTACGTCCCGTACCAACTTCCAATCCTATGTGGTTTTGTTTCTCAAGCCTTCTAAACACATTCTTGAACTAATTTAATCAAATCCAAGCATAAGGATCAATGAAATCGCATTAAAATTTCATAAATGAAACACCTGTAGCTATAGTTTAAACCGTAACCAAAACTGAACAAGAAACCATACAAATAACCCGTTAAACGATCCTCCCCTTCCCAAACTCATCCAAAACACTCTACCACCATCTTCAAGCACTCTTGCGTATAAAATCCATTAAACTGAATCCAAATGCCAACTCTCTATCCATATAACTTCTTGTTTTGCATCAAGGCGACCTTAAAGTTGCTAACAACCTACAAACCATACGTATTCACTTAGTAATAACGCTAATTGAAATTATATTTTTGGAATTATAGTAATCAAACCTTAAAGATGAAAGCAACATGTAAACAATAAATAAGAAGTCAAACCATGGACACACGACCAAATAAATTAGATTTTCTTTTATTCCACACTAAATTATGCGAGTATAGGTCTATGCAACCAAGTATTCCCGAAAGCTTAACATATTACAAGGGAAACAATCTACGTATACTATAACATTAAATAGCAATAGTTCACGCGCGGATGCTTTTTACGTCCCGTACCAACCTCCAATCCTATGTGGTTTTGTTTCTCAAGCCTTCAGAAACACATTCTTGAACTAATTTAATCAAATCCAAGCATAAGGATCAATGATATCGCATTAAAAGTTCATAATTGAAACACCTGTAGCTATAGTTTAAACCGTAACCAAAACTAAACACGAAACCATACAAATAACCCGTTATATCGTTCCTCCCCTTCCCAAACTCATCCAAAACACTCTACCACCATCTTCTAACACTCTTGCATACAAATCCATTAAACTGAATCCAAATGCGAACTCTCTATCCATATAACTTCTTGTTTTGCATCGAGGCAACGATAGAAGTTGCTAACAAACCTAGAAACCATACGTATTCACTTAGTAAAAACGTTAATTGAAATTATATTTCTGGAATTATAGTAAAAAAAACCTTAATATGAAAGCAAACATGTAAACAATGAATAAGAAGTCAAACCATGGACACACGCCCAAACAAATTAGATTTTCTTTTATTTCACACTAAATTATGCGAGTATAGGTCTGTGCAACCAAGTATTCTCGAAAGCTTAACATATTACATGGGAAACAACCTACGTATACTAAAACGTTAAATAGCAATAGTTCACGCGCGAATAGTTTTTACGTCCCGTACCAACCTCCAATCCTGTGTGGTTTTCTTTCTCAAGCCTTCTAAACACATTCTCGAACTAATTTAATCAAATCCAAGCATAAGATCAATAAAATCGCATTAAAAGTTCATAAATAAAACAGTTGTAGCTATAGTTTAAACCGTAACCAAAACTAAACATGAAACCATACAAATAACCCATTAAATCGATCCTCCCCTTCCCAAACACATACAAAACACTCTACCACCATCTTCAAGCACTCTTGCGTACATAATCCATTAAACTGAATCCAAATGCCAACTCTAGATCCATATAATTTCTTGTTTCGCATCGAGGCGACGATAGAAGTTGCTAACAACCTAGAAACCATACGTATTCACTTAGTAATAACGTCAATTGAAATTATATTTCTGGAATTATAGTAATCAAACCTTAAAGATGAAAGCAAACATGTAGACAATGAATAAGAAGTCAAACCATGGACACACGACCAAATAAATTAGATTTTCTTTTATTTCACATTAAATTATGCGAGTATAGGTCTATGCAACAAGTATTCTCGAAAGCTTAACATATTACATGGGAAACAATTTACGTATACTATAACGATAAATAACAATAGTTCAAGCGCTTATGGTTTTTACGTCCCGTACCAACTTCCAATCCTATGTGGTTTTGTTTCTCAAGCCTTCTAAACACATTCTTGAACTAATTTAATCAAATCCAAGCATAAGGATCAATGAAATCGCATTAAAAGTTCATAAATGGAACACCTGTAGCTATAGTTTAAACCGTAACCAAAACTGAACAAGAAACCATACAAATAACCAGTTAAATCGATCCTCCCCTTCCCAAACTCATCCAAAACACTCTACCACCATCTTCAAGCACTCTTGCGTATAAAATCCATTAAACTGAATCCAAATGCCAACTCTCTATCCATATAACTTCTTGTTTTGCATCGAGGCGACGATAAAAGTTGCTAACAACCTAGAAACCATACGTATTCACTTAGTAATAACGCTAATTGAAATTATATTTTTGGAATTATAGTAATCAAACCTTAAAGATGAAAGCAAACATGTAAACAATAAATAAGAAGTCAAACCATGGACACACGACCAAATAAATTAGATTTTCTTTTATTCCACACTAAATTATGCGAGTATAGGTCTATGCAACCAAGTATTCCCGAAAGCTTAACATATTACAAGGGAAACAATCTACGTATACTATAACATTAAATAGCAATAGTTCACGCGCGGATGGTTTTTACGTCCCGTACCAACCTCCAATCCTATGTGGTTTTGTTTCTCAAGCCTTCTAAACACATTCTTGAACTAATTTTATCAAATCCAAGCATAAGGATCAATGAAATCACATTAAAAGTTCATAAATGAAACACCTATAGCTATAGTTTAAACCGTAAACAAAACTAAACAAGAAACCATACAAATAACCCGTTAAATCAATCCTCCCCTTCCCAAACTCATCCAATACACTCTACCATCATCATCAAGCACTCTTGCGTATAAAATCCAATAAACTGAATCCAAATGCCAACTCTCTATCCATATAACTACTTGTTTTGCATCGAGGCGACGATAAAAGTTGCTAACAACCTAGAAACCATACGTATTCACTTAGTAATAATGCTAATTGAAATTATATTTCTGGAATTATAGTAATCAAACCATAAAGATGAAAGCAAACATGTAAACAATTAATAAGAAGTCAAACCACGGAGACACGACCAAATAAATTAGATTTTCTTTTATTTCACACTAAATTATGCGAGTATAGGTCTATGCAACCTAGTATTCTATTACATGGGAAACAATCTACGTATACTATAACGTTAAATAGCAATAGTTCACGCGTGGAACGTCCCGTACCAACCTCCAATCCTATGTGGTTTTGTTTCTCAAGCCTTCTATACACATTTTTGAACTAATTTAATCAAATCCAAGCATAAGGATCAAAGAAATCGCATTAAAAGTTCATAATTGAAACACCTAAAGCTATAGTTTAAACCGTAACCAAAACTAAACACGAAACCATACAAATAACCCGTTAAATCGATTCTCCCCTTCCCAAACTCATTCAAAACACTCTACCACTATCTTCTAGTACTCTTGCGTACAAAATCCATTAAAACTGAATCCAAATGCCAACTTTCTATCCATATAACTTCTTGTTTTGCATCGAGGCGACGATAGAAGTTGCTAACAACCTAGAAACCATACGTACTCACTTAGTAATAATGTTAATTGAAATTATATTTCTGGAATTATAGTAAACAAACATTCAAGATGAAAGCAAACATGTAAACAATGAATAAGAAGTCAAACCATGGACACACGAACAAATAAATTAGATTTTCTTTTATTTCACTCTAAATTATGCGAGTATAGGTCTGTACAACCAAGTATTCTCAAAAGCTTAACATATTACATTGGAAACAATCTACGTATACTATAACGTTAAATAACAATAGTTCACACGCTGATGGTTTTCATGTCCCGTACCAACTTTCAATCCTATTTGGTTTTGTTTCTCAAGCCTTCTAAACACATTCTTGAACTAATTTAATCAAATCCAAGCATAAGGATCAATGAAATCGCATTAAAAGTTTATAAATGAAACACCTGTAGCTATAGTTTAAACCGTAAACAAAACTGAACCAGAAACCATACAAAAAACCCGTTAAATCGATCCTCCCCTTCCTAAACTCATCCAAAACACTCTACCACCATCTTCAAGCACTCTTGATGTGTAAAATCTATTAAACTAAATCCAAATGCCAACTCTCTATCCATATAACTTCTTGTTTTGCATCGAGGCGACGATAAAAGTTGCTTACAACCTAGAAACCATACGTATTCACTTAGTAATAACGCTAATTGAATTTATATTTCTGGGATTACATTAATCAAACCTTAAAGATGAAAGCAAACATCTAAACAATGAATAAGAAGTCAAACCATGGACACACGACCAAATAAATTAGATTTTCTTTTATTTCACACTAAATTATGCGAGTATAGGTCTATGCAACCAAGTATTCTCGAAAGCTTAACATATTACATGGGAAACAATCTACGTATACTATAACGTTAAATAGCAATAGTTCACGCGCCGAACGTCCCGTACCAACCTCCAATCCTATGTGGTTTTGTTTCTCAAACCTTCTAAACACATTCTTGAACTAATTTAATCAAATCCAAGCATAAGGATCAATGATATCGCCTTAAAAGTTCATAATTGAAACACCTGTAGCTATAGTGTAAACCGTAACCAAAACTAAACACGAAACCATACAAATAACCCGTTAAATCAATCCTCCCCTTCCCAAACTCATCCAAAACACTCTACCACTATCTTCTAGTACTCTTGCGTTCAAAATCCATTAAAACTGAATCCAAATGCCAACTCTCTATCCATATAACTTCTTGTTTTGCATCGAGGCGACGATAGAAGTTGCTAACAACCTAGAAACCATACGTACTCACTTAGTAATAATGTTAATTGAAATTATATTTCTGGAATTATAGTAAACAAACCTTAAAGATGAAAGCAAACATGTAAACAATGAATAAGAAGTCAAACCATGGACACACGAACAAATAAATTAGATTTTCTTTTATTTCACTCTAAATTATGCGAGTATAGGTCTGTACAACCAAGTATTCTCGAAAGCTTAACATATTACATGGGAAACAATCTACGTATACTATAACCTTAAATAACAATAGTTCACACGCTGATGGTTTTCACGTCCCGTACCAACTTTCAATCTTATGTGGTTTTGTTTCTAAAGCCTTCTAAACACATTCTTGAACTAGTTTAATCAAATCCAAGCATAAGGAATAATGAAATCGCATTAAAAGTTCATAAATGAAACACCTGTAGCGATAGTTTAAACTGTAAACAAAACAGAACAAGAAACCATACAAATAACCCGTTAAATCGATCCTCCCCTTCCCAAACTCATCCAAAACACTCTACCACCATCTTCAAGCACTCTTGCATATAAAATCCATTAAACTGAATCCAAATGCCAACTCTCTATCCATATAACTTCTTGTTTTGCATCGAGGCGACGATACAAGTTGCTAACAACCTAGAAACCATGCGTATTCCCTTAGTAATAACGTCAATTGAAATTATATTTCTGGAATTATAGTAATCAAACCTTAAAGATGAAAGCAAACATGTAGACAATGAATAAGAAGTCAAACCATGGACACACGACCAAATAAATTAGATTTTCTTTTATTTCACATTAAATTATGCGAGTATAGGTCTATGCAACAAGTATTCTCGAAAGCTTAACATATTACATGGGAAACAATTTACGTATACTATAACGATAAATAACAATAGTTCAAGCGCTGATGGTTTTTACGTCCCGTACCAACTTCCAATCCTATGTGGTTTTGTTTCTCAAGCCTTCTAAACACATTCTTGAACTAATTTAATCAAATCCAAGCATAAGGATCAATGAAATCGCATTAAAATTTCATAAATGAAACACCTGTAGCTATAGTTTAAACCGTAACCAAAACTGAACAAGAAACCATACAAATAACCCGTTAAATCGATCCTCCCCTTCCCAAACTCATCCAAAACACTCTACCACCATCTTCAAGCACTCTTGCGTATAAAATCCATTAAACTGAATCCAAATGCCAACTCTCTATCCATATAACTTCTTGTTTTGCATCAAGGCGACCTTAAAAGTTGCTAACAACCTACAAACCATACGTATTCACTTAGTAATAACGCTAATTGAAATTATATTTTTGGAATTATAGTAATCAAACCTTAAAGATGAAAGCAAACATGTAAACAATAAATAAGAAGTCAAACCATGGACACACGACCAAATAAATTAGATTTTCTTTTATTCCACACTAAATTATGCGAGTATAGGTCTATGCAACCAAGTATTCCCGAAAGCTTAACATATTACAAGGGAAACAATCTACGTATACTATAACATTAAATAGCAATAGTTCACGCGCGGATGCTTTTTACGTCCCGTACCAACCTCCAATCCTATGTGGTTTTGTTTCTCAAGCCTTCAGAAACACATTCTTGAACTAATTTAATCAAATCCAAGCATAAGGATCAATGATATCGCATTAAAAGTTCATAATTGAAACACCTGTAGCTATAGTTTAAACCGTAACCAAAACTAAACACGAAACCATACAAATAACCCGTTATATCGTTCCTCCCCTTCCCAAACTCATCCAAAACACTCTACCACCATCTTCTAACACTCTTGCATACAAATCCATTAAACTGAATCCAAATGCGAACTCTCTATCCATATAACTTCTTGTTTTGCATCGAGGCAACGATAGAAGTTGCTAACAACCTAGAAACCATACGTATTCACTTAGTAAAAACGTTAATTGAAATTATATTTCTGGAATTATAGTAAAAAAAACCTTAAATATGAAAGCAAACATGTAAACAATGAATAAGAAGTCAAACCATGGACACACGCCCAAACAAATTAGATTTTCTTTTATTTCACACTAAATTATGCGAGTATAGGTCTGTGCAACCAAGTATTCTCGAAAGCTTAACATATTACATGGGAAACAACCTACGTATACTAAAACGTTAAATAGCAATAGTTCACGCGCGAATAGTTTTTACGTCCCGTACCAACCTCCAATCCTGTGTGGTTTTCTTTCTCAAGCCTTCTAAACACATTCTCGAACTAATTTAATCAAATCCAAGCATAAGGATCAATAAAATCGCATTAAAAGTTCATAAATAAAACAGTTGTAGCTATAGTTTAAACCGTAACCAAAACTAAACATGAAACCATACAAATAACCCATTAAATCGATCCTCCCCTTCCCAAACACATACAAAACACTCTACCACCATCTTCAAGCACTCTTGCGTACATAATCCATTAAACTGAATCCAAATGCCAACTCTAGATCCATATAATTTCTTGTTTCGCATCGAGGCGACGATAGAAGTTGCTAACAACCTAGAAACCATACGTATTCACTTAGTAATAACGTCAATTGAAATTATATTTCTGGAATTATAGTAATCAAACCTTAAAGATGAAAGCAAACATGTAGACAATGAATAAGAAGTCAAACCATGGACACACGACCAAATAAATTAGATTTTCTTTTATTTCACATTAAATTATGCGAGTATAGGTCTATGCAACAAGTATTCTCGAAAGCTTAACATATTACATGGGAAACAATTTACGTATACTATAACGATAAATAACAATAGTTCAAGCGCTGATGGTTTTTACGTCCCGTACCAACTTCCAATCCTATGTGGTTTTGTTTCTCAAGCCTTCTAAACACATTCTTGAACTAATTTAATCAAATCCAAGCATAAGGATCAATGAAATCGCATTAAAAGTTCATAAATGAAACACCTGTAGCTATAGTTTAAACCGTAACCAAAACTGAACAAGAAACCATACAAATAACCAGTTAAATCGATCCTCCCCTTCCCAAACTCATCCAAAACACTCTACCACCATCTTCAAGCATCTTGCGTATAAAATCCATTAAACTGAATCCAAATGCCAACTCTCTATCCATATAACTTCTTGTTTTGCATCGAGGCGACGATAAAAGTTGCTAACAACCTAGAAACCATACGTATTCACTTAGTAATAACGCTAATTGAAATTATATTTTTGGAATTATAGTAATCAAACCTTAAAGATGAAAGCAAACATGTAAACAATAAATAAGAAGTCAAACCATGGACACACGACCAAATAAATTAGATTTTCTTTTATTCCACACTAAATTATGCGAGTATAGGTCTATGCAACCAAGTATTCCCGAAAGCTTAACATATTACAAGGGAAACAATCTACGTATACTATAACATTAAATAGCAATAGTTCACGCGCGGATGGTTTTTACGTCCCGTACCAACCTCCAATCCTATGTGGTTTTGTTTCTCAAGCCTTCTAAACACATTCTTGAACTAATTTTATCAAATCCAAGCATAAGGATCAATGAAATCACATTAAAAGTTCATAAATGAAACACCTATAGCTATAGTTTAAACCGTAAACAAAACTAAACAAGAAACCATACAAATAACCCGTTAAATCAATCCTCCCCTTCCCAAACTCATCCAATACACTCTACCATCATCATCAAGCACTCTTGCGTATAAAATCCAATAAACTGAATCCAAATGCCAACTCTCTATCCATATAACTACTTGTTTTGCATCGAGGCGACGATAAAAGTTGCTAACAACCTAGAAACCATACGTATTCACTTAGTAATAATGCTAATTGAAATTATATTTCTGGAATTATAGTAATCAAACCATAAAGATGAAAGCAAACATGTAAACAATTAATAAGAAGTCAAACCACGGAGACACAACCAAATAAATTAGATTTTCTTTTATTTCACACTAAATTATGCGAGTATAGGTCTATGCAACCTAGTATTCTATTACATGGGAAACAATCTACGTATACTATAACGTTAAATAGCAATAGTTCACGCGTGGAACGTCCCGTACCAACCTCCAATCCTATGTGGTTTTGTTTCTCAAGCCTTCTATACACATTTTTGAACTAATTTAATCAAATCCAAGCATAAGGATCAAAGAAATCGCATTAAAAGTTCATAATTGAAACACCTAAAGCTATAGTTTAAACCGTAACCAAAACTAAACACGAAACCATACAAATAACCCGTTAAATCGATTCTCCCCTTCCCAAACTCATTCAAAACACTCTACCACTATCTTCTAGTACTCTTGCGTACAAAATCCATTAAAACTGAATCCAAATGCCAACTTTCTATCCATATAACTTCTTGTTTTGCATCGAGGCGACGATAGAAGTTGCTAACAACCTAGAAACCATACGTACTCACTTAGTAATAATGTTAATTGAAATTATATTTCTGGAATTATAGTAAACAAACATTCAAGATGAAAGCAAACATGTAAACAATGAATAAGAAGTCAAACCATGGACACACGAACAAATAAATTAGATTTTCTTTTATTTCACTCTAAATTATGCGAGTATAGGTCTGTACAACCAAGTATTCTCAAAAGCTTAACATATTACATTGGAAACAATCTACGTATACTATAACGTTAAATAACAATAGTTCACACGCTGATGGTTTTCATGTCCCGTACCAACTTTCAATCCTATTTGGTTTTGTTTCTCAAGCCTTCTAAACACATTCTTGAACTAATTTAATCAAATCCAAGCATAAGGATCAATGAAATCGCATTAAAAGTTTATAAATGAAACACCTGTAGCTATAGTTTAAACCGTAAACAAAACTGAACCAGAAACCATACAAAAAACCCGTTAAATCGATCCTCCCCTTCCTAAACTCATCCAAAACACTCTACCACCATCTTCAAGCACTCTTGATGTGTAAAATCTATTAAACTAAATCCAAATGCCAACTCTCTATCCATATAACTTCTTGTTTTGCATCGAGGCGACGATAAAAGTTGCTTACAACCTAGAAACCATACGTATTCACTTAGTAATAACGCTAATTGAATTTATATTTCTGGGATTACATTAATCAAACCTTAAAGATGAAAGCAAACATCTAAACAATGAATAAGAAGTCAAACCATGGACACACGACCAAATAAATTAGATTTTCTTTTATTTCACACTAAATTATGCGAGTATAGGTCTATGCAACCAAGTATTCTCGAAAGCTTAACATATTACATGGGAAACAATCTACGTATACTATAACGTTAAATAGCAATAGTTCACGCGCCGAACGTCCCGTACCAACCTCCAATCCTATGTGGTTTTGTTTCTCAAACCTTCTAAACACATTCTTGAACTAATTTAATCAAATCCAAGCATAAGGATCAATGATATCGCCTTAAAAGTTCATAATTGAAACACCTGTAGCTATAGTGTAAACCGTAACCAAAACTAAACACGAAACCATACAAATAACCCGTTAAATCAATCCTCCCCTTCCCAAACTCATCCAAAACACTCTACCACTATCTTCTAGTACTCTTGCGTTCAAAATCCATTAAAACTGAATCCAAATGCCAACTCTCTATCCATATAACTTCTTGTTTTGCATCGAGGCGACGATAGAAGTTGCTAACAACCTAGAAACCATACGTACTCACTTAGTAATAATGTTAATTGAAATTATATTTCTGGAATTATAGTAAACAAACCTTAAAGATGAAAGCAAACATGTAAACAATGAATAAGAAGTCAAACCATGGACACACGAACAAATAAATTAGATTTTCTTTTATTTCACTCTAAATTATGCGAGTATAGGTCTGTACAACCAAGTATTCTCGAAAGCTTAACATATTACATGGGAAACAATCTACGTATACTATAACCTTAAATAACAATAGTTCACACGCTGATGGTTTTCACGTCCCGTACCAACTTTCAATCTTATGTGGTTTTGTTTCTAAAGCCTTCTAAACACATTCTTGAACTAGTTTAATCAAATCCAAGCATAAGGAATAATGAAATCGCATTAAAAGTTCATAAATGAAACACCTGTAGCGATAGTTTAAACTGTAAACAAAACAGAACAAGAAACCATACAAATAACCCGTTAAATCGATCCTCCCCTTCCCAAACTCATCCAAAACACTCTACCACCATCTTCAAGCACTCTTGCATATAAAATCCATTAAACTGAATCCAAATGCCAACTCTCTATCCATATAACTTCTTGTTTTGCATCGAGGCGACGATACAAGTTGCTAACAACCTAGAAACCATGCGTATTCCCTTAGTAATAACGCTAATTGAAATTATATTTCTGGGATTACAGTAATCAAACCTTAAAGATGAAAGCAAACATCTAAACAATGAATAAGAAGTCAAACCATGGACACACGACCAAATAAATTAGATTTTCTTTTATTTCACACTAAATTATGCGAGTATAGGTCTATGCAACCAAGTATTCCCGAAAGCTTAACATATTACAAGGGAAACAATCTACGTATACTATAACATTAAATAGCAATAGTTCACGCGCGGATGGTTTTTACGTCCCGTACCAACCTCCAATCCTATGTGGTTTTGTTTCTCAAGCCTTCAGAAACACATTCTTGAACTAATTTAATCAAATCCAAGCATAAGGATCAATGATATCACATTAAAAGTTCATAATTGAAACACCTGTAGCTATAGTTTAAACCGTAACCAAAACTAAACACGAAACCATACAAATAACCCGTTATATCGTTCCTCCCCTTCCCAAACTCATCCAAAACACTCTACCACCATCTTCTAACACTCTTGCATACAAAATCCATTAAACTGAATCCAAATGCGAACTCTCTATCCATATAACTTCTTGTTTTGCATCGAGGCAACGATAGAAGTTGCTAACAACCTAGAAACCATACGTATTCACTTAGTAAAAACGTTAATTGAAATTATATTTCTGGAATTATAGTAAAAAAAACCTTAAATATGAAAGCAAACTTGTAAACAATGAATAAGAAGTCAAACCATGGACACACGCCCTAACAAATTAGATTTTCTTTTATTTCACACTAAATTATGCGAGTATAGGTCTGTGCAACCAAGTATTCTCGAAAGCTTAACATATTACATGGGAAACAACCTACGTATACTAAAACGTTAAATAGCAATAGTTCACGCGCGAATAGTTTTTACGTCCCGTACCAACCTCCAATCCTGTGTGGTTTTCTTTCTCAAGCCTTCTAAACACATTCTCGAACTAATTTAATCAAATCCAAGCAAAAGGATCAATAAAATCGCATTAAAAGTTCATAAATAAAACAGTTGTAGCTATAGTTTAAACCGTAACCAAAACTAAACATGAAACCATACAAATAACCCATTAAATCGATCCTCCCTTTCCCAAACACATACAAAACACTCTACCACCATCTTCAAGCACTCTTGCGTACATAATCCATTAAACTGAATCCAAATGCCAACTCTAGATCCATATAATTTCTTGTTTCGCATCGAGGCGACGATAGAAGTTGCTAACAACCTAGAAACCATACGTATTCACTTAGTAATAACGTCAATTGAAATTATATTTCTGGAATTATAGTAATCAAACCTTAAAGATGAAAGCAAACATGTAGACAATGAATAAGAAGTCAAACCATGGACACACGACCAAATAAATTAGATTTTCTTTTATTTCACATTAAATTATGCGAGTATAGGTCTATGCAACAAGTATTCTCGAAAGCTTAACATATTACATGGGAAACAATTTACGTATACTATAACGATAAATAACAATAGTTCAAGCGCTGATGGTTTTTACGTCCCGTACCAACTTCCAATCCTATGTGGTTTTGTTTCTCAAGCCTTCTAAACACATTCTTGAACTAATTTAATCAAATCCAAGCATAAGGATCAATGAAATCGCATTAAAAGTTCATAAATGAAACACCTGTAGCTATAGTTTAAACCGTAACCAAAACTGAACAAGAAACCATACAAATAACCAGTTAAATCGATCCTCCCCTTCCCAAACTCATCCAAAACACTCTACCACCATCTTCAAGCACTCTTGCGTATAAAATCCATTAAACTGAATCCAAATGCCAACTCTCTATCCATATAACTTCTTGTTTTGCATCGAGGCGACGATAAAAGTTGCTAACAACCTAGAAACCATACGTATTCACTTAGTAATAACGCTAATTGAAATTATATTTTTGGAATTATAGTAATCAAACCTTAAAGATGAAAGCAAACATGTAAACAATAAATAAGAAGTCAAACCATGGACACACGACCAAATAAATTAGATTTTCTTTTATTCCACACTAAATTATGCGAGTATAGGTCTATGCAACCAAGTATTCCCGAAAGCTTAACATATTACAAGGGAAACAATCTACGTATACTATAACATTAAATAGCAATAGTTCACGCGCGGATGGTTTTTACGTCCCGTACCAACCTCCAATCCTATGTGGTTTTGTTTCTCAAGCCTTCTAAACACATTCTTGAACTAATTTTATCAAATCCAAGCATAAGGATCAATGAAATCACATTAAAAGTTCATAAATGAAACACCTATAGCTATAGTTTAAACCGTAAACAAAACTAAACAAGAAACCATACAAATAACCCGTTAAATCAATCCTCCCCTTCCCAAACTCATCCAATACACTCTACCATCATCATCAAGCACTCTTGCGTATAAAATCCAATAAACTGAATCCAAATGCCAACTCTCTATCCATATAACTACTTGTTTTGCATCGAGGCGACGATAAAAGTTGCTAACAACCTAGAAACCATACGTATTCACTTAGTAATAATGCTAATTGAAATTATATTTCTGGAATTATAGTAATCAAACCATAAAGATGAAAGCAAACATGTAAACAATTAATAAGAAGTCAAACCACGGAGACACGACCAAATAAATTAGATTTTCTTTTATTTCACACTAAATTATGCGAGTATAGGTCTATGCAACCTAGTATTCTATTACATGGGAAACAATCTACGTATACTATAACGTTAAATAGCAATAGTTCACGCGTGGAACGTCCCGTACCAACCTCCAATCCTATGTGGTTTTGTTTCTCAAGCCTTCTATACACATTTTTGAACTAATTTAATCAAATCCAAGCATAAGGATCAAAGAAATCGCATTAAAAGTTCATAATTGAAACACCTAAAGCTATAGTTTAAACCGTAACCAAAACTAAACACGAAACCATACAAATAACCCGTTAAATCGATTCTCCCCTTCCCAAACTCATTCAAAACACTCTACCACTATCTTCTAGTACTCTTGCGTACAAAATCCATTAAAACTGAATCCAAATGCCAACTTTCTATCCATATAACTTCTTGTTTTGCATCGAGGCGACGATAGAAGTTGCTAACAACCTAGAAACCATACGTACTCACTTAGTAATAATGTTAATTGAAATTATATTTCTGGAATTATAGTAAACAAACATTCAAGATGAAAGCAAACATGTAAACAATGAATAAGAAGTCAAACCAAGGACACACGAACAAATAAATTAGATTTTCTTTTATTTCACTCTAAATTATGCGAGTATAGGTCTGTACAACCAAGTATTCTCAAAAGCTTAACATATTACATTGGAAACAATCTACGTATACTATAACGTTAAATAACAATAGTTCACACGCTGATGGTTTTCATGTCCCGTACCAACTTTCAATCCTATTTGGTTTTGTTTCTCAAGCCTTCTAAACACATTCTTGAACTAATTTAATCAAATCCAAGCATAAGGATCAATGAAATCGCATTAAAAGTTTATAAATGAAACACCTGTAGCTATAGTTTAAACCGTAAACAAAACTGAACCAGAAACCATACAAAAAACCCGTTAAATCGATCCTCCCCTTCCTAAACTCATCCAAAACACTCTACCACCATCTTCAAGCACTCTTGATGTGTAAAATCTATTAAACTAAATCCAAATGCCAACTCTCTATCCATATAACTTCTTGTTTTGCATCGAGGCGACGATAAAAGTTGCTTACAACCTAGAAACCATACGTATTCACTTAGTAATAACGCTAATTGAATTTATATTTCTGGGATTACATTAATCAAACCTTAAAGATGAAAGCAAACATCTAAACAATGAATAAGAAGTCAAACCATGGACACACGACCAAATAAATTAGATTTTCTTTTATTTCACACTAAATTATGCGAGTA
This sequence comes from Flaveria sonorensis, assembly GCA_025506505.1. Classification (NCBI taxonomy): domain Eukaryota; kingdom Viridiplantae; phylum Streptophyta; class Magnoliopsida; order Asterales; family Asteraceae; genus Flaveria; species Flaveria sonorensis. The sequence continues at coordinate 49,301,278 of CM046429.1, read as the reverse complement.
TAGGTCTATGCAACCAAGTATTCTCGAAAGCTTAACATATTACATGGGAAACAATCTACGTATACTATAACGTTAAATAGCAATAGTTCACGCGCCGAACGTCCCGTACCAACCTCCAATCCTATGTGGTTTTGTTTCTCAAACCTTCTAAACACATTCTTGAACTAATTTAATCAAATCCAAGCATAAGGATCAATGATATCGCCTTAAAAGTTCATAATTGAAACACCTGTAGCTATAGTGTAAACCGTAACCAAAACTAAACACGAAACCATACAAATAACCCGTTAAATCAATCCTCCCCTTCCCAAACTCATCCAAAACACTCTACCACTATCTTCTAGTACTCTTGCGTTCAAAATCCATTAAAACTGAATCCAAATGCCAACTCTCTATCCATATAACTTCTTGTTTTGCATCGAGGCGACGATAGAAGTTGCTAACAACCTAGAAACCATACGTACTCACTTAGTAATAATGTTAATTGAAATTATATTTCTGGAATTATAGTAAACAAACCTTAAAGATGAAAGCAAACATGTAAACAATGAATAAGAAGTCAAACCATGGACACACGAACAAATAAATTAGATTTTCTTTTATTTCACTCTAAATTATGCGAGTATAGGTCTGTACAACCAAGTATTCTCGAAAGCTTAACATATTACATGGGAAACAATCTACGTATACTATAACCTTACATAACAATAGTTCACACGCTGATGGTTTTCACATCCCGTACCAACTTTCAATCTTATGTGGTTTTGTTTCTCAAGCCTTCTAAACACATTCTTGAACTAGTTTAATCAAATCCAAGCATAAGGATCAATGAAATCGCATTAAAAGTTCATAAATGAAACACCTGTAGCGATAGTTTAAACTGTAAACAAAACAGAACAAGAAACCATACAAATAACCCGTTAAATCGATCCTCCCCTTCCCAAACTCATCCAAAACACTCTACCACCATCTTCAAGCACTCTTGCATATAAAATCCATTAAACTGAATCCAAATGCCAACTCTCTATCCATATAACTTCTTGTTTTGCATCGAGGCGACGATACAAGTTGCTAACAACCTAGAAACCATGCGTATTCCCTTAGTAATAACGCTAATTGAAATTATATTTCTGGGATTACAGTAATCAAACCTTAAAGATGAAAGCAAACATCTAAACAATGAATAAGAAGTCAAACCATGGACACACGACCAAATAAATTAGATTTTCTTTTATTTCACACTAAATTATGCGAGTATAGGTCTATGCAACCAAGTATTCTCGAAAGCTTAACATATTACATGGGAAACAATCTACGTATACTATAAAGTTAAATAGCAATAGTTCACGCGCGGATTGTTTTTACGTCCCGTACCAACCTCCAATCCTATGTGGTTTTGTTTCTCAAGCCTTCTAAACACATTCTTGAACTAATTTAATCAAATCCAAGCATAAGGATCAAATGCCAACTGAATCCAAATGCCAACTCTAGATCCATATAATTTCTTGTTTCGCAACGAGGCGACGATAGAAGTTGCTATCAACTTAGAAACCATACGTATTCACTTAGTAATAACCTTAGTTGAAATTATATTTCTGGAATTAAAGTAATCAAACCTTAAAGATGAAAGCAAACATGTCAACAATGAATAAGAAGTCAAACCATGGACACACGACCAAATAAAATAGATTTTCTTTCTTTCACTCTAAATTATGCGAGTATAGTTCTGTGCAACCAAGTATTCTCAAAAGCTTACATATTACATGGGAAACAATCTACGTATACTAAAATGTTAAATAGCAATAGTTCACGTGCGGATGGTTTTTATTGTGACAACCCTGATTTTGGGCCCAAAAATTTTTAGAAACCTTAGTGGGCCACATAATGACCAACCAAAGCCTATGTAATGGGCCCAACATGATCAAACCTTTGGATATACACACACACCTTAATGGGCTAGGCCCATCAAACTTTGGATTGGCTATTGGGCCATGTAATGGAATTGTTCGTGAGCTGCCAGCACTAATGGGCCTTTGGCCCAAAGCCTTAGTAAAATGTTAATAAGCAAAAACAACAAAATAATAATAATAATAATAATAATAATAATAATTAATAATAATAGTAATCATGATAACAATAATAAATTTTAAGTCTAGAGCCATCTGTATTTGAATTTCCCTTAAGCGCATTATCATTGTACGGGCGCATTGGCAATGTACAGGCGTTTTGGTAGTGGGCGCACGAACACTGTGTATGCGCATGAGCACTGTGCAGGCGCAAAAGCCCTGTGCGGCCACTTTTCCTCCGTCAAAATTAACTCTAGACGCATGGACACTGTGCAGGCGCATGAGCACTGTACAGGCGCTTTGGTAGCGGACGCATGAGCACTATGCAGGTGCATTGACACTATGCAGGCGCATTAGCACTGTGCGGCCTAAAATTTTCTATCTTCCCAAGACTTAACATTCTGAAATTCTATAAAAAAAAACCTTCTAGAAGAAGTTTGACCCATCTAATCACCTCCTAAACTGCCCAATGCATGGCTTAGCTTTCTAATCCATGCTTGCTTATGGAAGTAACCCAAATCTTCCATAAACCGAGAACCCGTCAACCAAGAATGGTGGGTCCCAACATCTCGACCGACCCCCTCTTCACAGCCTTCACTTTCTCCTCTATAAATAAAGGATGAAATCACTTTACTTCTGCTCTTTAGACTCACTGCAGAAGCATTCTCACACTCCAAAGGTAATATCCCATTCCTTTCTTTTAATTCACAACTTATAAACATTTGAGTTCTTTCTTCTCCTGCACCTCTAATCCTTTCTGTGAATGTCATACTTGTTCCAGCAATATCTTTCTGTTCCAACCGCAGCCTCTTGTTCACCCGTTTGAAAGCTTCATTGAGGTAAATTTAAACCACCCGAAAACTCTTGATATTTCGATTCCTAGTGACACAACCGAATCTGTGTCACTTCTAGTGCCTTATATATGTGTGTATCATAAATTCCAGTAACCAAGATGTTACACTTATGCAAAAACATGATTTTATAAAACTAATTATATAAAAATATAAAAACCCGAAACATAAAAACAATATCTAAAAATGTATAAAAACGGGATTAAAATAAATTACTGGAATTATGAGTTCTTGAAGGTTATATTATGTTATAGGAACTGTTAAAATAATAAAAAATCAGATTAAAACTCGTTTAAACACAAAACCGAGACTTAACTGGCACTTAACTGAACTAACAGGCTAATGTAACGGGATTTTCAACCACTCATACAAACTGATCTATAAAACTTTAGCAGATAGATAATGTTAAATAATGCCTAGAAATAAAGTGTCGTGGCCTGTAGAGTTAGTTTGCCTATTAAACAAAAATATAGAAGTTATTTAGGTTAAATAAATAAAAAATCGTAAAAATATGTTCTTAGTCTAAGAAACCCGAAATTTCAGAATCAAACATTTACCATAAGTATATTAGTATAATATGAGACAATAATGGACCAAAAGATTTACCAAATCTAAGGACCCGTTAGATATCAAGACCGAACGTTAGAATACCAAAACCTATTTAAAAAATCAAAAACATGAAAATACAGTAGCTATGGGCATTATAATAATAAAATAAGATTACCAACCAAACATTTTCAATTATAGGATTTTCTATGAATTTATACAAAAATAACATTAAAAATGCAAAACCAAACATCACACTAGCATACATAAAATTACACATGTGTAACAAGGGACCGCCTAGTCGCGTAAAACAAATTTGAACCAGAAATTTTAGGCTTATCTAACAAAATTAAGTTGGTACTAACTACGGTAATTATGAACTTAGGAACCTCGCTGGCTAGTAGCTCAAACCCACGAACACACCCGTGACAGATACGCTAAGGTGAGTCTCATGACCCCTCTTTTAAATTGATAAACTTTTGGGGTGAAATACATACTCTAGTCATAACTTATAATGATGCAATACTTCCTTCTCTTGTCCCCAAACGTGACCACAATCATTAACTCTTGTGATGAGCCGCTTGATTTGTGGATAGTATTATTTGGGGAATCCCCCGCACACAATGGACCCTGTGGATAAGGAAACCCCCCATTGAGATTCGAGAAATCGTTGTGTCACAAATTATTGCAGAAACTTATGTGCGTAGCAGGGCACATCTGAGCCCATAACAATAAGGGTTATGGGTTAGGGGATGTTCTAGCACTAGGGAGGGTCACCCAGGTCAAGGTTTGATTGTGATACTTCTCTTTAGTGCATCATGAATTTTGTAAAGTTATTTTATATGTAGTGACTTGTGTCATAAACTCATGAGCTCATCAACAATATGTTGACGTATTTTGGGTGTGTATTTCAGGTGAAGACTAATTTGCACGTGTAAGCATAACTAGGAGGCCAAATAGACCTGGGAACTTAGAGATAGCTACCGCCTCTTAGTATTAGATAATTTGCCTAAAACAATTAAAACTATTAATGATTAGAACATGTTTGCCATCGTTAGACTATATTTCTTTGGATGACAGTAAAACAATTTAATGATTTGAATTTAGCAAATACATGTACCTTTTACCTTTCCGCTGCATTGTGTTGATATCTGGATAGTCACGACCGGGGAAACACCGCGTCCGGCGGGTCGTGACAAGTCTGGTATCAGAGGCAATGGTTACAGCGAATTAGGATCTTGCCTATAAGATACCTAGGCTTTACACACGATAGGGAAATTTAGGAATCTAAGAATAAACGCCTTTAAGCTATGATCTGAGGGTAGTTCCTAGCATCTGCATTCATTCATTAATTTTGAGTAAATATTGCTGTAATTTCTCATTTTAATATATAAAATATATATGTATTATTCACTTTATATTTTACTTGGTCTGCTCATTAGATGGCATGAAACCAGAACAGAGGGAAGACCATTTAGATCAGTGATTCACCTGATGTCCCACCCCAGCACTATTACCAGACCACCATCCCACCACCCACGTTTGTATTCGATGTGGGTGCCGGACCCTTGAGACACCCCCTATAGCATGAGATCGGGGAGTATGCCCCTGTTGGGCCACAGTATGGGGACCCCAGTTGGTACCCAAGGGCCCCCTATGAGCACATGATGCCCGATCCTAGCCAGGATTAGGAGATGGAGGAATCTAAACCATCAGAGGACACATCTGCTTCGTCGGTGACTTTCTGGGTCAGTTCCCTAAGACCTGAAGGGGATGACAGCGTGGCACCACGTGTGAGGCAGACCGCACGTATGTCCGTCTGACCCGTCCCCACATTCCAGGAAGAATAGGGAAACCTGGTTATAGGACTGACCGGGGCAGCATCTCGGAGGACCCTATAATCCTGATGCGATGGCGCGTCATAGTTTCCACTTAGCTCCGTCGAGGTATTATGCGGACCCCTATGACGAGTCAGCACGCTACTCCAATGCCTCTCACCAGATGTTCGCTGATCCACCCCAGTACTTCTCAGGACCACTAGTTGGGAACACCACCATGGATGAAGTGTGGCGACGACACCAGCACTATGATACCTTGTAGGAGGAGATGGACGAGGCAGTATCCCTACTGGCCAAGATGAGGAGGAAGCTGTATCGAGCCGCCCACAAGTGCGTGCTCAATCCATGGACCCGTAGCCGCCGCCACTGCCATTGACATGTCTCTGATCTGTTTATTTTTGCACTTTTGAGCATTTATTTAAACTTATGTATTATGTAGGGTATGAGTGAATGCTCACTCATACCACACTCGATTGTAATTTGAACTTAATTTTGAGATTTTAACGATATGGCTATGGTAAAAAAAAACTAATGATGGTTATTTGCTATGATGTGATCCCTTTTATTTGTATTATGTGATAATGTTATTATGATTCTATGATGACTATTGATCATAAAGCCTTCAAATTTAAAATTCAAATATAATGTTTATTTAAGCTATGCCGAGGGGAAGAGGACGAGGCCGTACTCCGAATGCTAGGGTTGGTGCCACTACACGATCAGGAACACGTACTAATGAAAACACGGCTGACAACACCAATAACACGCACCACACCAATGATGACCCCAACACTAACCACAACACTGACCCAGAAGCTAGGTTGCAACAACTGATAGCCGAAGCTATTGTTAATGCTCTACCCACCATAACTGCTCATGTTAACGCTGAGCGAAGCCGAGAAGTTTCTCGCGAGAGGGAGGAAAACGAGGATAGGAACAACAATGAAGTGGAAAGGGAAGAGGCCCGCGTCCGAACCGGTTGAACCTACAAGGCATTCATGGCCTGTAAACCGAGAGACTACTACGGGAACGAACGCGCAACTAGAACAATCAGGTGGTTGGAAGAAATGGAAATCATCTTGGATATAAGCGATTGTGCTGAGGAAAACAAGGTGAGATTCGCCACCCACTCTCTCAAAAAGGGAGCGTTAAATTGGTGGAACACATTACTACAAACCCGAGGAAGAAACGCGGTCAACCGCATGAGATGGGAGGAATTCAAGAGTTTAATGGTGGAGCGATACTGCCCGATTAAAGAAATTAAGAAGATCGAAGCCGAGTTCTTAGGGTTGGAGATGAAAGGCACGGCGCACCTGGAATACACCAGCCGATTCCTTGAGCTGTCATTACTTGTACCACATTTGGAAACCCCCGAATCGAAGAAGATCGGTAGGTATGTTTAGGGTTTGACCCCAAAGATTCGAGGGATGGTAAAGGCAGCCAAGCCCAGAATGTTTCAGGAGACGGTGGAGATATCAGCTACATTGAACGATGAGGTGGTAAGATGTGAGGGCATTAAGGGAGCAGACTTGGTAGGAACGAAGCAAAAGTGGGAGAATTTCCGCTCCATGAACGGGAGTTCAAGTGAAAGGAATACAACAACCCGACCCCAGGATGGAAAGAAACCTTACCTAGGAAGACAATCCTTTTGTGGAAAATGTGGATTTCATCACCTAGGGATGTGTAAGGCGAAAGTGGTAGTCAAACCACAAGTAAAGGAGGGCAGGATTGTTGTGTGTTACAAGTGCAACAAACCGGTTCATTTTGCAAGGGAATGCAAATCTGAAGCCACAAGACCTGTGAGATGCCATGAATGTGGTGAAACTGGGCATATCCACCCAGGCTACCCCAAACTTAAGGCTAAGAAACCTATGGTAGGACGCCCTAAAGGGAGAGCATTCGTGATGAATGCAGAAGTGGCTAGGGAGGATCATGAAGTTGTCACTGGTACGTTTCTAGTAAATAATCATTATGCATATGTACTATTTGACACTGGGGCTAGTAAAAGCTTTGTTTCTACAAACTTTAGACCAAAAATTGCATTAAGATCCTCTAGACTCGCCGACACGTATACCATAGAACTAGCCAATGGAACATTAGCGAAAGCTGATGAACCAATTGTTGGGTGCACAATAGAACTAGATGAGCATGAATTCCCCATAGATTTAATACCCGTAGATCTAGGAGGATTCGACATAGTAGTGGGAATGGATTGGCTGGCGAAGAATAAGGTCGAGATCATATGTGATAAGAAACTAGTAAAAATTCCCTACCTAAAGGAGATGTTCTCGTAATATACGATGAAAGACCAAGACGAGGCATGAATCTCATTTCGTGCATAAAGGCCAATAAGTGCCTGAGGAAAGGATGCATAGCATACCTAGCCTACGTAATGACCACTGAAAAGGGAAAACAGCTGGAAGACGTCCCTGTAGTATCAGAATTCAAAGATGTATTTCCCGATGAATTACCGGGTCTCCCTCACACAGGTAGGTTGAGTTCCGCATTGACCTGATATCGGGAGCCGCACCGGTAGCTAAATCACCTTATAGATTAGCCCCGTCAGAGATGCAGGAGTTGTAGGAACCTCTGAAGTTAAAAGGGTGATGCAACCAAAGGATACCAAAACAACCAAGTCTTCCAACATGCACTTTAGAACAAAGGTGAACTGCTGCGGAAGCTTTACACTTAACATGGAAAATATTTTAAGTGTAAAGTCTTTCGAAGCCAAAGACTCAACTCTTCCGAAGTTAAAGATGAAGTCTTCCGAAGCTTCAAAGACAAAGTCTTCCGAAGCTACCTACAAGACAAGACTGATTTATTATGAAGAGAAAGAAAAGATTCCTTTTCCATCAACTTTATCATAAAGCAACCTACTTTCCGCTACATGCTCTGGTTGTTCACCTGCTATCACTAGTTGGTGAAACTTCCATGCTTTATGACAAAGCAGATAAGGTCTTCGCCTGCAAGTTTCTCCTTTTGTTCCTTTTTGGCTTTTTGTAATAGGAAAAGTCAGTGAGCTATGGCATGTCATAGTCACTAGTCAAAAAGGCAATCCGCCTTTTTGTCTTTAGATTGATCTTGTTGTCTAGATTAGTCAAATCCAACTGTCTTTACATATAAGTGACGGTTGTAGGTTGTAGTATAAAAGTGTCTCAGGTCCTTGTAATTTCTTTATGCTTTGTAACACTTGTAAAAGAATTTGAGATCAGTATACAACATCCTTGAAAACCAATCTTGTGTTGTTCTTAGTTCTGTCTCTTTAATTTACTTGTGTTCTTAGTAGCATCTGTTTTAAGTTACCAATTCCCTATTTGAATTGTTAAGTAATCTAAGATCTCTCATCAGTGTGAAACTAAGTGTTAAGTACCCTTATCCGGTCCTGCAGGAGTTGATGGTATAACTGCAAGAACTTATGGATAAAGGGTTCATCAGACCAAGCTTCTCGCCATGGGGAGCTCCAGTATTATTTGTCAAAAAGAAGGATGGAACCCTACGGATGTACATCGACTACCGAGAGCTAAACAAAGTCACAATCAAAAACCGATACCCAATCCTGAGGATTGATGACTTGTTTGATCAGCTCCAAGGATCGCGATATTACTCTAAGATAGACCTGAGGTCAGGGTATCACCAGTTGAGAATTAAGGAGGATGACGTACCGAAAACCACATTTAGGACTAGGTATGGGCATTATGAATTCTTAGTTTAGCCTTTCGGTCTAACCAACGCACCAGCAGTATTCATGGACCTCATGAATAGAGTGTGCAAACCATACTTGGACAAGTTCATAATAGTATTTAACGATGATATTCTAATTTACTCCAAAACCAAGGAGGAGCACCGGCAACATTTAAGGGTGATTCTGGAGTTACTATGAACTGAGCAACTAATTATTTGCCAAGTTCTCCAAGTGTGAATTCTGGATGCAGGAGGTATAATTCTTGGGTCACATTGTGAGTGAGAAAGGAATACGGGTTGATCCCTCCAAGATCGAAGCCATTAAGAAGTGGGAGTCACCTAAGACCCCTACCGAGGTGCGAAAATTTCTAGGGTTGGCCGGTTATTACCGGAGATTTGTAGAAAACTTCTCGAGAATTGCCAAGCCATTGACGTACCTAACCCAAAAGAGCACCAAATTCAAATGGGAACCAAAGCAACAAGAAGCCTTTGAGACCTTAAAACAAAGACTATGTAGCGCACCGATCCTATCCCTACCCGAAGGAAATGACGATTTCACCGTATACTGTGATGCCTCACACCATGGATTAGGATGTGTCCTGATGCAAAGAGGAAAGGTAATAGCATATGCATCACGACAATTAAAGGTGCATGAACAAAATTACACCACACATGATTTGGAATTAGGAGCCGTAGTCTTTGCTCTCAAAATCTGGAGACATTACCTGTATGGCACGAAGTGCGTGGTCTTTACAGATCACAAGAGCCTACAACACATCTTTGATTAAAAGATGTTAAATATGCAACAAAGGAGATGGGTTGAATTGTTAAATGACTATGATTGTGAAATCCGATACCACCCCGGAAAGGCAAATGTGGTGGCCGATGCCTTGAGTAGGAAGGAAATGGCCAAACCACTTAGAGTTCAAGCCTTACGAATGGAGACACAAATTGATTTAAAAGACCTGATACGAAGGAATCAAAAGGAAGCTATAAAGGAGGAGAACTATGAAGGGGAAGGATTAAAGGGGATAAAGGAACAATTAAACACCTCAAAGGATGGTATAATGAGGTTGAATGGAAGGGCTTGGATCCCAATTTCAGGAGGACTGAGACAAACCCTCCTGGATGAAGCTCATAAGTCCAAATATTCCATTCACCTCGGAAATGACAAAATGTATCGGGATCTGAGATTAAACTTTTGGTGGCCTGGGATGAAAAGAGAAATAGCCACCTACGTAGGGAAATGTTTAACGTGTGCCAAGGTAAAAGCAGAATACCAAAAGCCATTCGGGTTACTCCAACAACTAGAAATACTAGAATGGAAATAGGAAAGGGTTACAATGGATTTCGTCACGAAATTACCCTGAACTCAGAAAGGGCATAACTCTATCTGGGTAATAGTAGACCGATTAACTAAGTCAGCACACTTCCTGGCCATTAGGGAAGATTATGAGATGGAAAAGCTAGCAAGAATATATGTTAGTGAAATAGTGTCCCGACATGGAATACCCTTGTCAATTATCTCAGACCGGGATAGTAGATTCATTTCCCGATTTTGGCAAGCGTTTCAACGATCACTAGGAACACGCATCGATTTAAGCACAGCCTATCACCCTCAAACCGATGGTCAAAGTGAAACGACGATTCCAACCCTTGAGGACATGTTGAGGGCTTGCGTGTTAGATTTTGGTGGGAATTGGGACACCCACCTTCCACTAGCCGAATTTTCTTACAATAACAGCTACCACAGCAGCATAGGAGCTGCACCCTTTGAAGCACTTTACGGACGTAAGTGTAGATCACCAATTTGCTGGGCCGAGGTAGGAGAAAGTCAACTAACCGGACCAGAAATAGTACAAGAAACGACTGATAAGATTCATCAAATAAGAGAACGACTAGCTGCAGCAAGAGATCGCCAAAAGAGCTATGCTGACAACAGGTGAAAACCCTTGGAATTTCAAGTAGGAGACTGGGTGATGCTTAAAGTGTCACCATGGAAAGGGTTGATCAGATTTGGGAAACGTGGGAAATTGAGCCCAAGATACATTGGACCTTTCCAAATCCTTGAAAGAATTGGAACCGTTACTTATAAGTTACCCGAGGAACTAAGCAGAATACACAGCATGTTCCACGTCTCGAACCTCAAAAAGTGCCTATCCGATGAAAACTTGATAGTACCCCATACGGAAATCCAAATTAATGACAAACTTCAATTCATTGAGGAACCACTGGAAATAGTGGAATGACACGAAAAGAAACTACGATGAAGTAAAGTCCCAATTGTAAAGGTCAAATGGAACTCACGAAGAGGTCCCGAGTTCTCCTAGGAACCAGAAAAAGAGATTAGAAAGAAGTACCCGCACCTTTTCAACCCTGAAGGCTCTAGCAGTAGAACACAAGGAGTAGTCGGTAAAACCCCGCCTCGGCATCACACTAAATTGATTTAATGTGTATACACCTGTTTTTAGTAATGGAAACATTGTATAATATAACCCATGATTACTACCTCACCCTGCTGCACCTCTAGGATTTGTATAGAGCTTTCATCTAGACGTAAGCAAATTTCGAGGATGAAATTTTTGTAAGAAGGGGAGGATGTGACAACCCTAATTTTGGGCATGAAAATTTTTAGAAACCTTAGTGGGCCACACAATGACCAACCGAAGCCTATATAATGGGCCCAACATGATCAAACCTTTGGATATACACAGACAACTTAATGGGCTTGGCCCATCAAACTTTGGATTGGCCATTAGGCCATGTAATGGAATTGTTCGTGAGCTGCCAGCACTAATGGGCCCTGGGCCCAAAGCCTTAGTAAAATGTTAATAAGCAAAAACAACAAAAATAATAATAATAATAATTAATAATAATAATACTAATAAATTTTAAATCTAGAGCCATCCGTATTTGAATTTCCCTTAGGCGAATTAGCACTGTACGGGCGCATTGGCACTGTACAAGCGTTTTGGTAGTGGGCGCACGAACACTGTGTAGGCGCATGAGCACTGTGCAGGCGTATAAGCCCTGTGCGGCCACTTTTCCTCCGGAAAAATTAACTCTAGGCGCATGGACACTATGCAGGCGCATGAGAACTGTACAGGCGCTTTGGCAGCGGACGCATGAGCACTATACAGGCGCATTGGCACTGTGCAGGCGCATTAGCACTGCGCATTAGCACTTGTTCTAGCAATATCTTTCTGTTCTAACCGCAACCTCTTCTTCACTCATTTGAAAGCTTCATTGAGGTAAATCTAAACCACTCGAAAACTCTTGATATTTCGATTCCTAGTGACACAACCGAATCTGTGTCACTTCTAATGCCTTATATATATGTGTATCATAAATTCCAGTAACCAAGATGTTACACTTATGCAAAAACACGATTTTATAAAACTAATTATATAAAAATATAAAAACTCGAAACATAAAAACAATATCTAAAAATGTATAAAAACGGGATTAAAATAGATTACTGGAATTATGAGTTTTTGAAGGTTATATTATGTTATAGGAACTGTTAAAATAATAAAAAAAATCAGATTAAAACTCGTTTAAACACAAAATCGAGACTTAACGGGCACTTAACGGAACTAACCAGCTAATGTAACGGGATTTTCAACCACTCATACAAACTGATCTATAAAATTTTAGTAGATAGATAATGTTAAATATTGACTAGAAATAAAGTGTCGTGGCCTGTAGAGTTAGTTTGCCTATTAAACAAAAATATAGTAGTTATTTAGGTTAAATATATAAAAATTCTTAAAAATATGTTCTTAGTCTAAGAAACCAGAAATTTCAAGACCACACATTAACATAAGTATATTAGTATAATATGAGACAATAATGGACCAAAAGGTGAACCAAATCTAAGGACCCGTTAGATATCAAGACCGAACGTTAGAATACGAAAACCTATGTAAAACAATCAAAAACATGAAATTACAGTAGCTATGGGCCTTATAATAATAAAAATAGATTACCAACCAAACAGTTTCTATTATAGGATTTTCTATGAATTTATACAAAAATAACATTAAAAATGCAAAACCGAACATCACACTAGCTTACATTAAATTACACATGTGTAACAAGGGAACGCCTAGTCGCGTAAAACAAAGTTGAACCAGAAAGTTTAGGCTTATCTAACAAAATTAAGTTGGTACTAACTACGGTAATTATGAACTTAGGAACCTCGCTGGCTAGTAGCTCAAACCCACGAACACACCCGTGACAGATACGCTAAGGTGAGTCTCATGACCCCTCTTTTAAATTGATAAACTTTTGGGGTGAAATACATACTCTAGTCATAACTTATAATGATGCAATACTTCCTGCTCTTGTCCCCGAACATGAGCATAATCATTAACTCTTGTGATGAGCCGCTTGATTTGTGGATAGTACTATTTGGGGAATCCCCCGCACACAATGGGCCCTGTGGATAGGGAAACACCCCATTGAGATTCAAGAAATCGTTGTGTCACAAATTATTGCAGAAACTTATGTGCATAGCAGGGCACATCTGAGCCCATAACAATAAGGGGTATGGGTTAGGGGATGTTCTACCACTCGGGAGGGTCACCCGAATCAAGGTTTGATTGTGATACTTCTCTTTAGTGCATAATGAATTTTGTAAAATTATTTTATATGTGGTGACTTGTGTCATAAACTCATGAGCTCACAAACAATATGTTGACGTATTTTGGGTGTGTATTTTAGGTGAAGACTAATTTGCACGTGTAGCATGACTAGGAGGCCGAAAAGACCTGGGAACTTGGAGATAGCTACCGCCTCTTAACATTAGATAATTTGCCTAAAACAATTAAAACTGTTAATGATTAGAACATGTTTGCCATCGTTAGACTATATTTCTTTGGATGACTGTAAAACAATTTAATGATTTGAATTTAGCAAATACATGTACCTTTACCTTTCCGCTGCATTGTGTTGATTTCTAGATAGTCACGGCCGGGGAAACACCGCATCCGGCGGGTCGTGACATTTATGTCCTGTACCAACCTCCAATCCTATATGGTTTTGTTTCTCAAGCGTTCTAAACACATTATTGAACTAATTTAATCAAATCCAAGCATAAGGAGCAACGAAATCGCACTAAAAATTCTTCAATGAAACACCTTTAGCTATAGTTTAAACCATAATCAATACCGAACACGAAATTATACAAATAACTAGTTAAATCGATCCTCTCCTTCCCAAACTCATACAAAACACTCTACCACCTTCTTCATGCACTCTTGCGTACAAAATCCATTAAATTAAATCCAAATGCCAACTCTCGATCCATATAATTTCTTGTTTTGCATCGGGGCGACGATAGAAGTAGCTAATTACCTAGACACCATACGTATTCACTTAGTAATAACCTTAATTCAAATTACATTTCTGGAATTAAATTAATCAAACCCTAAAGATGAAAGCAAACATGTAAACAATGAATAAGAAGTCAAACCATGGACACACGACCAAATAAGTTAGATTTTCTTTTATTTCACTCAAAATTATGCGAGTATAGGATTGCGCAACCAAGTATTCTTGAAAGCTTAACATAATACGTAAGACACAAAATACGTATAATAAAACGTTAAATAGCAATAGTTTTTGAGCGGATGGTTTTTACGTGCGGTACCAACCTTCAATCCCATGTGGTTTTGTTTCTCAAGCTTTCTAAATACATTCTTGAACTAATTTAATCAAATCCAAGCATAAGGATCAATGAAATCGCATTAAAAGTTAATTAATGAAACACCTGTAGCTATAGTTTAAACCGTAACCAAAACTGAACACGAAACCATACAAATAACTCGTTAAATCGATCCTCCCCTTCCCAAACTCATCCAAAACACTCTACCACCATCTTCAAGCACTCTTTGATGCAAAATCCATTAATCCAAATGTCAACTCTCGATATACATATTTTCTTGTTTTGCATCGAGGCGACGATAGAAGTTGCTAACAACCTAGAAACCATACGTATTCACTTAGTAATAACGTTAATTGAAATTATATTTCTGGAATTATAGTAATCAAACCTTAAAGATGAAAGCAAACATGTAAACAATGAATAAGAAGTCAAACCATGGAGACACGACCAAATAAATTAGATTTTCTTTTATTTCACACTAAACTATGTGAGTATAGGTCTATGCAACCAAGTATTCTCGAAAGCTTAACATAATACATGGGAAACAATCTACGTATACTATAACGTTAAATAGCAATAGTTCACGCGCGGATGGTTTTTACGTCCCGTACCAACCTCCAATCCTATGTGGTTTTGTTTCTCAAGCCTTCTAAACACATTCTTGAACTAATTTAATCAAATCCAAGCATAAGGAGCAATGAAATCGCACAAAAAATTCTTCAATGAAACACTTCTAGCTATAATTTAAACCATAATCAATGTTAAACACGAAATTATACAAATAACCCGTTAAATTGATCCTCTCCTTCCCAAACTCATCCAAAACACTCTACCACCTTCTTCATGCACTCTTGCGTACAAAATCCATTAAATTAAATCCAAATGCCAACTCTCGTTCCATATAATTTCTTGTTTTGCATCGGGGCGACGATAGAAGTTGCTAATTACCTAGACACCATACGTATTCACTTAGTAATAACCTTAATTCAAATTACATTTCTGGAATTAAATTAATCAAACCCTAAAGATGAAAGCAAACATGTAAACAATGAATAAGAAGGAAAACCATAAACACACGACCAAATAAGTCAGATTTTCTTTTATTTCACTCAAAATTATGCGAGTATAGGATTGCGAAACCAACTATTCTTGAAAGCTTAACTTAATACATAAGACACAAAATACGTATAATAAAACGTTAAATAGCAATAGTTTTCGAGCGGATGGTTTTTACGTGCGGTACCAACCTCCAATCCCATGTGGTTTTGTTTCGCAAGCTTTCTAAATACATTCTTGAACTAATTTAATCAAATCCAAGCATAAGGATTAATGAAATCGCATTAAAAATTCATAAATGAAACACCTGTAGCTATAGTTAAAACCGTAACCAAAACTGAACACGAAACCATACAAATAACCCGTTAAATCGATCCTCCCCTTCCCAAACTCATCCAAAACACTCTACCACCATCTTCAAGCACTCTTGCGTGCAAAATCAATTAAACTGAATCCAAATGTCAACTCTCGATACATATATTTTCTTGTTTTGCATCGAGGCGACGATAGAAGTTGCTAACAACCTAGAAACCATACGTATTCAATTAGTAATAACCTTAATTGAAATTATATTTCTGGAATTAAATTAATCAAACCTTAAAGATGAAAGCAAACACGTAAACAATGAATAAGAAGCAAACCATGGACACACGACCAAATAAATTAGATTTTCTTTTATTTGAATCTAAATTATGCGAGTATAGGTCTGTGCAATCAAGTATTCTCGAAAGTCTAACATATTACATGGGAAACAACCTATGTATCCTAAAACGTTAAATAGCAATAGTTCACGCGCGAATGGTTCTTACTCTCGTACCAACCTCCAATCCTATATGGTTTTGTTTCTCAAGCCTTTTAAACACATTCTTGAACTAATTTAATCAAATCCAAGCATAAGGGTCAATGAAATCACATTAAAAGTTCATAAATGAAACAACTGTAGCTATAGTTTAAACCGTAACCAAAACTGAACAAGAAACCATACAAATAACCCGTTAAATCGATCCTCCCCTTCCCAAACTCATCCAAAACACTCTACCACCATCTTCAAGCACTCTTACGTTTAAAATCCATTAAACTGAATCCAAATGCCAACTCTCTATCCATATAACTTCTTGTTTTGCATCGAGGCGACGATAAAAGTTGCTAACAACCTAGAAACCATACGTATTCACTTAGTAATAACGTTAATTGAAATTATATTTCTGGAATTATAGTAATCAAACCTTAAAGAGAAAAAGCAAACATGTAAACAATGAATAAGAAGTCAAACCATGGAGACACGACCAAATAAATTAGATTTTCTTTTATTTCACACTAAATTATGCGAGTATAGGTCTATGCAACCAAGTATTCTCGAAAGCTTAACATATTACATGGGAAACAATCTACGTATACTATAACGTTAAATAGCAATAGTTCACGTGCGGATGGTTTTTACGTCCCGTACTAACCTCCAATCCTATGTGGTTTTGTTTCTCAAGCCATCTAAACACACTCTTGAACTAACTTAATCAAATCCAAGCATAAGGAGCAATGAAATGGCACTAAAAATTCTTCAATGAAACAACTTTAGCTATAGTTTAAACCATAAACAATACCGAACACGAAATTATACAAATAACCCGTTAAATTGATCCTCTCCTTCCCAAACTCATCCAAAACACTCTACCACCTTCTTCATGAACTCTTGCGTACAAAATCCATTAAATTAAATCCAAATGCCATCTCTCGATCCATATAATTTCTTGTTTTGCATCGGGACGACGATAGAAGTTGCTAAGTACCTAGACACCATACGTATTCACTTAGTAATAACCTTAATTCAAATTACATTTCTGGAATTAAATTAATCAAACCCTAAAGATGAAAGCAAACATGTAAACAATGAATAAGAAGTCAAACCATGGACACACGACTCGTATTCACTTACCATACCTAGACACCATACGTATTCACTTAGTAATAGCCTTAATTCAAATTACACTTCTTGAATTAAATTAATCAAACCCTAAAGATGAAAGCAAACATGTAAACAATGAATAAGAAGTCAAACCATGGACACACGACCAAATAAGTTAGATTTTCTTTTATTTCACTCAAAATTATGTGAGTATAGGATTGCGTAACCAAGTATTCTTGAAAGCTTAACATAATACGCAAGACACAAAATACGTATAATAAAACGTTAAATAGCAATAGTTTTCGTGTAAACAATGAATAAGAAGTCAAACTATGCTAGCAGGGCTCGTGCGCCTGCATAGTGCCCATGCGCCTAAACACTTAGAAAATTTTTTGGAATTTCAGGAAATCAGAATTTTAGGGTTTGACCGACTTGGTGATATTACTTGATTATTTTATTTATGTTTTGGGCTTTGCTTGTGTTCCTATTTATTATATTATTATGTGACTTTACGTGGTATGATTTATCCGTATAACGTAAAGTATTATCATTAAAGAAAGTGGAAAGATTAATGATAATGAGAAGTGGAACATAAAGAACGGAAGAAAGACTTGCAAGCAAATTCACATGAGGTTCATAACCACTAGGTTGTTAGCTCAATTGTGTGCGGTTTAGCTAACCTGTTGGATGCATACAGGGTCAATCTTTGAGATTGAGGGGACCCTTGTTGCTACCCTGGTACTGGAGTTGGCTTCGTGCATCAGTATGGGGTCTATGTGTAGACCTCGGCCCAGTACCAGCTTTGTGCGCAATATTGGGGGCATAGCACATTGGTCCAGATTAAGTGAAAGATTAAAATAAAAGTTCGGATGAATGATGATGTAAATGGTAAAAAGAAGATAATGGATGTTATCTTAACTATACGTATGATGTGTGTTCACGCACGAATGAAAAGTATATTATTTTAAAGGGTATTTTCATATACAAACCTTTTAAGGTACTTTAATGTTTTAAAACTAGAACTCACTCAGCAACACTGACTTTTATGCATTTTCAGTTGGCAGGTAATTTTTGCTGAGGATGGCACTCGGGGAGGCTACTCGTCGGGGCTAGAATGACATCCGTTCATGCATACTAATATTGTTGTTTTGTAATGCAATTAATATGATCTTTTGTAACTATTAACAATTAACAATGTATTGCTTAGCAACAGTATTTATTAATGAAGTGAATGGCTTTTGATATTAATTCCATTGCATTGGTTTATTAACTATGAAATGTTTTATGCTATGATTGACCAACTGTGAGGTCTCTGGAAACAGGGCCTTACAAGTTGGTATCAGAGCCAAAGTTTAAGAGAAATAGGTAAATATTTTCAAAAACCTAAACTTAAACTGAGAATGGGACGAATGGAGGGGTGCCAACCCGAGTAGCTACGTGCCATCAGGTATTTCTTTTCTTAATATCAACCGGTATTATGTGTGTGTGCTATTTGATTTATGTGCCTTTAGTAGATTTGAATACTGATGTAGTCAGGATAGGAAATGCTCGGGGGATGAAGAGTAAAGTAAGTGGCTAATCACAACTGGCCACTGTAATTAGGGACTTACTATACTTGACATAAACTGAGCTATTACCTTGAATGACCGTGTTGGTGTTTGGATCTTATAGTGATTAGAGGATGGCCGGAGGTAGATCATCTAAGGCTTCTCGAGGTGGAGCACGGGGTGGTCGTGCTGGTAGGCCACAGGCCGTGAAGAACAAGACGAGGACTGCAGAAATAGCTTTTGGTGAGCCTGGGCTTCATCACCCGAAGGGCAGTGATGAGAGTGCCAATCTGAGGGCCTCGGTGAAAGAGGCAGTGGTGGAGGAGGTTCACCAAGTCATGCAGACGATCCTACCGTCTATAGTGACTGAAGTTATCTGGGGTGTTAGAGAAGATGAAAGGAAAGAGAAGGAGGAGGAAAGGAGGACGACTGCTGGCAGGAGGGAGAATGTAAGAGGTCATAATGATGAGGAGGAGATGAATGCTAGAAGGGGAGCCTCTAGTGATGAAGAAGAGGTGGTGGTGCGGGAAACCGTGAGGGGATGCAGCTACGGGGCATTCCAACGGTGTAAACCCCTACCTTTGATGGTAATGGCAATGCTGCAGCTGTCTACCACTAGATAAGGGAGATGGAGGCAGTATTGAAGATCAGTGAGTGTCAGGAAAACCAGAAAGTGAAGTTCGCCACTCACTCGTTTGTCGACTCGGCACTATGTTGGTGGGACAATCTTGTCCAAGCCGAGGGTGATAGGGCCATCGAGAGAATGAGATGGGGAGAGCTGAAGAAGTTGGTGATTGATGAATTCTGTCATCGTCGAGAACTCAACAAGATTGAAAGGGAGTTCTTATAGCTGGAGGCGAGAACTATGACCCACCAACAATACACCGCTAAGTTTAACGAAATGGCGAGGTTGGTGCCGGATCAGGTTAAGCCGGTATCGAGGAAGATCAATTGGTACGTCCAGGGACTGGCTGACATCCGTAGACACTTGATCGCTGCCCAACCGAGCACTTTTAGGTCGGCAGTGGATTTGGCGGGAATGTTGTATGATGAAAGGGAAGTAGCGGTGGTTGAGGTGAAGAAGGCAAATGGAGGTGATAAGAACTGGAGAGGTAAGCAGTTTGGGCATGGCGGTTACACCCCAGACAACAAGAGGAGGAGGATGGATGACCGGCGGGTGGTGTCATCGGGCCCAGGGTTGAGGAAGTGCGACCGATGTGGTAGGGAGCACACTAGTGATTGTATGAAGGGAGTGACTGTGTGCTTCAAGTGTGGGAAGCCCGGTCACATAGCGAAAGATTATGGAGTGCCGAAATGCTTCAACTGTGGCGGGACTGGCCATAGGAATTATGAGTGCAAGAAGCTGAGAGCTGAGAGCTCTGGGGCCAAGAAGGGGACCGAAGAAGGAGGATAGAGGGTGAGTGCTAGAGCCTTCAAGATGACCCGAGAAGAGGCCCGGGTAGACCCTGACGTCGTGTCAGGTATGTTTCTAGTAAACCAAGCTTGTGCCTCTGTGTTATTTGATTCTGGTGCTTATAGGAGTTTTATTTCTGCTGCTTTCTATGCTAAGTTGCCTGTTAGTAGTAGGAGTATTGATGATCTATTTGAGGTAGAAACTACTATAGGTAAGTCTACCTGAATTTTTGATATGATTGAGGATTATAGGATAGAGTTAGAAGGCCATAGGTTTGCTGCTAAACTATATGTGATGCCCCTAGGAGGTTTCGATGTGGTACTAGGGATGGACTGGTTAGCAACCTATGAGGCAAACATCGTGTGTCGTAATAAGATGATCCAACTAATTGTGCCCGATGGAAGTTCGGTGACGATCTACGATGACCGCGTCACTACGGTCCCGAAGGTGATTTCGATGGTGGTGGCAGAGAAGTTCATGAAGCGGGGATGTAGTGCCTACCTGGCTTATGTGAAGGATGTGGACGAGTTAGTACCACAGTTGTCTGAAGTACCCGTGTTGTGTGACTTCCTAGACGTGTTCCCAGAAGATTTACCAGGTGTGCCACCGGACAGCGAGATCGAGTTTCAGATCGATTTGATACCCGGTGCTCAACCCGTTGCCAAGGCACTGTATCGATTAGCTCAGACTGAGATGAAGGAACAAATGGTTCAACTGCAGGAGTTGATGGATAAAGGATTTATTCGACCGAGTATCTCTCCCTGGGGTGCTCCGGTCCTGTTTGTCAAGAAGAAAGACGGCAGTATGAGGATGTGCATAGACTACCGGGAGTTAAACAAGTTAACGGTGAAGAACCGATATCCCCTGCCCAGAATAGATGACTTGTTTGACCAGCTCCAAGGTGCCAGTTGGTTCTCGAGGATAGATCTCCGATCTGGTTACCATCAGTTGAAGGTTAAGGAGCAGGATATCCCTAAGATAGCTTTTTGAACATGTTATGGACACTACGAGTTCCTCGTTATGTCTTTTGGTCTGACTAACACGCCAGCTGCCTTTATGGATTTGATGAACCGAGTGTGTCGGCCAATGTTGGATAAGTCTTATTGATGATATACTGATCTATTCAAAGAGTAAAAAAGAACATGCCGACCACATACGCGAAGTGTTGGAGACACTTCGAAGGGAGGAGCTATACGCTAAATTCTCTAAGTGTGTTTTTTGGTTGCGCGAGGTTCAATCTTTGGGTCACGTTGTGAATGCTAAAGGAATTATGGTGGACCTGGCGAAGGTTGAGGTGGTGTTGCAATGGAAGCCTCCAAAGACGGCATCCGAAATTCGAAGTTTCTTGGGTTTGGCGGGCTACTACAGAAGATTTATCCAGGACTTTTCCAAGATAGCCTCACCTTTGACCAAATTGACGCACAAGGAGGTGAAGTTTGTGTGGGGTCGAGAACAGGAAGACGCTTTTGAGGAGTTAAAGGAAAGATTAACTCAGGCTCCTGTCTTGACATTGCCCGAAGGAAGTGAAGACTTAGTGGTATACTCAGATGCTTCCTATTCGGGACTACGTTGCATGTTGATGCAACGTGGAAGGGTAGTAGCCTATGCGTCTCGACAGCTGAAAACTCACCAAGCCAATTACCCCACTCATGACTTGGAGTTAGCGGCGGTGGTCTTTGCGTTGAAGATTTGGAGGCACTATTTATACGGGACAAAGTGCACAATCTTCACGGACTGAGCTTAAAGTACTTCTTTGAGCAGAAGGATCTCAATATGAGGTAGAGGAGGTGGTTAGAGCTGATCAAGGATTATGACTGCGAGATCCATTACCACCCGGGCAAGGCCAACGTAGTGGCCGACGCCCTTAGCAGGAAAGAAAGACCCGAGCCAATTCGGGTGAAGGCGTATCAGTTGGTGATGACCTCTAACGTGATGACACAGGTCAAGGAATTTCAGAATGAGGCATTAAAGGAAGAACGCCTTAATGCTAAAAGGATGAGAGGTATAGTCGTGGAATTAGGAGAAAATACCCACGGAGTTAGAACCCGCTTCGGGCAGATGTGGATCCCCTAATATGGAGATCTACGGGGGCAAATTATGGACGAAGCTCATAAGACTATACTCCATTCACCCCGGTGCTACCAAGATGTATCAAGACATGAAGAAAGATTATTGATGTCCGGGTATGAAGCGCTATGTAGTGGAGTATGTGAGTAAGTGCCTTACTTGTTTGCAAGTGAAGGCAGAACATCAGAAGCCATACGAGAAGATCAAACCCTTGGATATACCCGAGTGGAAGTGGGAGCACATCACTATGGACTTCATCACGAAGCTACCCCGTACTGCGAGGGGGCACGACACCATATGGGTGATAGTCGACCGTCTGACCAAGAGTGCTCACTTCCTACCGATCCGCGAGACGTATTCCTCTGAGAGACTGGCGGATCTGTTCATTAAGGAGATTGTAGCTCGTCATGGTATGCCGGTGTCTATTGTGTCGGACCGCGACACCCGGTTCACATCAAAGTTTTGGAAAAGATTCCATGATGCGATGGGGACGAGGCTACACAATAGCACGGCTTACCATCCTCAGACAGATGGTCAGTCTGAAAGAATGATTCAGACGCTCAAAGATATGCTCCGAGCATGCGTGATCGACTTTGGAGGAAGTTGGGATGATCACCTACCGTTAGCAGAGTTCTCGTACAACAACAGCTATCATGCCAGCATTGGTATGCCACCATACGAGATGCTATATGGTAGGAGGTGTAGAACGCCCGTGTGTTGGGGAGACATCGAGCAGAAAGAGTTGGGAAGTATTGAGGTGATCGAGGCTACGACTGAAAAGTTAGAAAAGATCAAAGCCTTTATGAAGGCGACGAAGGATAGACAAAAGTCGTATGCCGACAAAAGGCGTAGACCGATTGAAACAACATGGGTGATAGAGTCATGTTGAAGGTCTCACCTTGGAAAGGAATCATCCGGTTCCGAAAGAGGGGCAAGCTGAGCCCGAGATACATAGGGCCTTTCCAAATTGTTGCACGAGTAGGGGAGGTAGCCTATCGATTAGAATTGCCTGAGGAGTTAAGTGGAATTCATTCGACATTCCATGTATCTCATCTGAGAAAGTGCCTAGCTGACGAAGACATGATTGTACCACTTGAAGATATTGAAGTGGATGAATGACTTAACTATGTAAAGCAACTAGTGGCAATCGTCGATCGAAAGGAGAAGAGGTTGAGGAATAAAGTGGTTCCACTTGTGCGGGTGCAGTGGAAACACCAGAAGGGTTCTGAGTCTACGTGGGAGACTGAAGCAGAGATGAGACAGCATTACCCATAGTTATTCGAAGAGTGACAGGTTTCGGGGACGAAACCTCTTTAAGGGGGGTAGACTTGTAACACCCGAAACCTTGGTCAAAATAAAAAGAAAAGAAAAGTATTTTGAAGAAAATAAAAAGAAGGCAAAGATGAGGGGTGTAAAGTGTAAAAGTACACCAAAAAGTTAAAAAGATGTGTATAAGGGGCATGGTCGCCCATGCTCTTTCTGCTGCTGCTGCTACCAAAAGTAAAGAAGAAGAAAGTGGCTGAAAATCTTGTTTCTCTCGGTTGTGAAGAAGAATAGGGCAGAAACTTTGAAGGTTAGTGTTTTTGGTGTTAATTGGTTCGGTTTTTATGGGGTTTTCAACCTTAACACCGATTATTAAGTGTTCTATGTAGTTTGGTGTTTGTTTTGCTTGTTTTTAGGTGTTTGAACCCGTGTGCAAGCAGGTTTGGTGGAGTTTTACTTGTTTGCTGCACTAGGTGAGTTCTAGACCCCGGTTTCTATGTGTTTTAAACTGTTTTGGGGCTGAAAATGCATGATTAAAATGTTTTACAACTGGTTTATGCATACCCGTATGTTGTGTATGTTTATGCTTATTTTTGTGTTAGGTATGCTTAGAAATGTATGTTTAAGCTTAGAACAGGTGATGGAACAGGTCTGGGTTGATTCTGAAATGTAGAAATGCATAACTGGTAGTCATGCGCCCAAACAGGGCCCATGCGCCTAGGATTATAGCAAGAAACTGCCTAAGTTCAGGCCATGCGCCCAAACAGGGCCCATGCGCCTGGGAATTGCCTTAGAAAATCCTAAGTGGGGGTTCATGCGCCCCAATAGTGTCATGCGCCCAACCCTTTGTTCAGGCGCCTAAGTGCTAGTTCATGCGCCCAGAATGTAAGCTAAAATGCCTAAGTGTAGGATTCATGCGCCTGAATAGTGTTAATGCGCCTAAGTAGGGCTCGTGCGCCTGCATAGTGGCCATACGCCTAAACACTTAGAAAATTTTCTGGAATTTTGGGAAATCAGAATTTTAGGGTTTGACCCTGGTTTGACTTGGTGATATTACTTGATTATTTTATTTTTATTTTGGGCTGTTCTTGTGTTCCTATTTATTATATTATTATGTGACTTTACGTGGTGTGATTTATCCATATAACGTAAAGTATTATCATTAAACAAAGTGGAAAGATTAATGATAATGAGAAGTGGAACATAAAGAACGGAAGAAAGACTTGCAAGCAAATTCACATGAGGTTCACAACCACTAGGTTGTTAGCTCAACTGTGTGCGGTTTAGCTAACCCGTTGGATGCACATAGGGTCAATCTTTGAGATTGAGGGGACCCTTGTTGCTGCCCCGGTACTGGAGTCGGCTTCATGCATCAGTGTGGGCAGTGCTAGTTTTGTGCGCAATATCGGGGGCATAGCACATTGATCCAGATTAAGTGAAAGATTAAAATAAAATTTCGGATGAACGATGATGTAAATGGTAAAAAGAAGATAATGGATGTTATCTTAACTGTACGTATGATGTGTGTTCACACACGAATGAAAAGTATATTATTTTAAAGGGTATTTTCGTATACAAACCTTTTAAGGTACTTTAATGTTTTAAAACTAGAACTCACTCAGCAACGCTGACTTTTATGCATTTTCAGTTGGCAGGTAATTTTTGCTGAGGATGGCACTCGGGGAGGCTACTCGTCGGGGCTAGACTGGCATCCGTTCACGCATACTAATATTGTTGTTTTGTAATGCAATTAATATGATCTTTTGTAACTATTAACAATTAACAATGTATTGTTTAGCAATAGTATTTATTAATGAAGTGATTGGCTTTTGATTTTAATTCTGCTGCATTGGTTTATTAACTATGAAATGTTTTATGCTATGATTGACCAACTGTGAGGTCTCCGGGAATGAGGCCTACAAGTTTGAAGTATTAAAACTCCAGGACTTAAAAACATGTGTTATATTGTTAAAAACCGAACTTGGTGAATTTTTGGGGTTAATATGTAATTTCTATGGATTTATTTAGTTAAATTAAGCCTAAACCGGGTAATTTTTGGATAAATTACCAAAATGGTGTGACAAGCCTAAGGCCTATAAATCCATGATATTTTAGTAAGTTAGAAGACCTCAAGGTGATATTTTGGTGGGGAATTGAAAGAAAGTGGATTAAAATGTTGGTTCGGGTAAAAACGGACTTTCCGGGTTAGATCTTAAAAACGAGGCTTTTACTCGAAGAACCCCAAAAATTCTTTTAAAAACAGGCCTAAAAGTAATGTAAAAACCCCTAGGAACTAATAAAGGCCATATTGGGTCAAGAAACGGAAAGAATGCAACTTTGGGGGTGAAAGCTGTAAATTTTGAAACTTGAGGGACCAAAGTGTAAATTCCATAAATATGACTAAATTTCAGTAACAATATGACCAGAAACTATTAGTAAACTTATCATTATTATGTAAACAAACATATAAGAATCATAAACTTGTCATTCACATGCCAAAACCCCAACTTTCCTAAAAAGAAAACTCTTTGACGCAAACTTCTAAGAAACAAAGCCACATGATTTTATGACCATCAAATGCACTTAGTTACACTTTCAATAGTCTAAGAACATATAGCTCACTACTTGTATCATGATAATAGGGTGCTAGGACACGAACTTATTGGTACTTGAAGGACTTTTATTTGATTCTAAGGTGACTTTTAGTGTTCCCTTTTTACTACTATTTTGGGATGAAACATGCTTTGTTCGAACTGAAAATTATTTGTGTACTATTATGCGATGCTATTATATGTTGTGGTTAATGTTAGAACCTGCACCTACTTGTATCACAATCATAATTCTTGTGTGAACCACTTGTTTTATATGGGTAGATCTAGTTGGGGAATCCCTCACGCACAGTGCCTTCCGTCATAACCAAAAGGCTACCACACTGAGATCCTGCGGGGTCATTTGTGTCATATGACAGGTTTTATAAGATACTATGGTGTACCACTCAGCAGGTATGGTGCACTCTTTGAGGCTCAGTTTCCCCTGTGGGATAACCGGTACAACACAAGTTTAGAAGAGGCTAGCCGAAGCTGAGTGCAGGGTTGATTGTGACCCCACAATAGTGATACTTATGTTTTTGAATTTAACTTATGGATTCTAAAGAGCCCTTTTGTTTTTCAACTTTAAGCACTTAAACTCACCAACTTTTTAGTTGACACAAAATCTTTTTTGAGCATGTTTCAGGTAACCCTTGATGAAGCATGGATTGTAATGGACACTTAATGGGTGGCTTAGTACCGTGACTACGAATGGCATTACTTGATTTTGAAAACATTATTAGACATTCGGAATTGTTGTGTAATAAATTTGGAT
Source organism: Flaveria sonorensis (assembly GCA_025506505.1). NCBI lineage: Eukaryota > Viridiplantae > Streptophyta > Magnoliopsida > Asterales > Asteraceae > Flaveria > Flaveria sonorensis. The sequence continues at coordinate 49,274,015 of CM046429.1, read as the reverse complement.
AATTTTCAATGGGTGTGGATTTGAGGTTTGGGCAAGACTTTCATAGCCCAAATATGTTGTTTTAATGTAATGCCATGTGATTTCCCTCCTTGTGTGCTCTTGAGTGGTTAGTTTCCGCTACCATGTGTTTTGCTAATCTGCGACGTCCCACCCTCCTTGGGCCCGGGGTGTGACATCAGGCACTCTTGCGTACATAATCCATTAAACTAAATCCAAATGGCAACTCTCGATCCATATAATTTCTTGTTTTGCATCGAAGCGACGATAGAAGTTGCTAACAACTTAGAAACCATACGTATTCGGTTAGTAATAACGTTAATTGAAATTATATTTATGCAATTATAGTAATCAAACCTTAAAGATGAAAGCAAACATGTAAACAATGAATAAGAAGTCAAACCATGGACACACGACCAAATAAATTAAATTTTCTTTTATTTCACACTAAATTATGCGAGTATAGGTCTATGCAACCAAGTATTCTCAAAAGCTTAACATATTACATGGGAAACAATCTACGTATACTATAAAGTTAAATAGCAATAGTTCACGCGCGGATGGTTTTTACGTCCCATACCAACCTCCAATCCTATGTGGTTTTGTTTCTCAAGCCTTCTAAACACATTCTTGAACTAATTTGATCAAATCCAACCATAAGGATCAACGAAATCGCACTAAAAATTCATAAATGAAACACCTGTAGCTATAGTTTAAATGTAACCAAAACCGAACACGAAACCATACAAATAACCCGTTAAATCAATCCTCCCCTTCCCAAACTCACGCAAAACACTCTACCACCATCTTCAACCACTGTTGCGTACATAAACCATTAAACTGAATCCAAATGCCAACTCTCGATCCATATAATTTCTTGTTTTGCATCGAGGCGACGATAGAAGTTTCTAGCAACCTAGAAACCATACGTATTAACTTAGTAATTACGTTAACTGAAATTATATTTTTGGAATTATTGTAATCAAACCTTAAAGATGAAAGCAAACATGTAAACAATGAATAAAAAGTCAAACCATGGACACACGACCAAATAAATTAGATTTTCTTTTATTTCACACTAAATTATGCGAGTATAGGTCTATGCAACCAAGTATTCTCTAAATATGCAACCAAGTATTCTCGAAAGCTTAACATATTACATGGGAAACAATCTACGTATACTATAACGTTAAATAGCAATAGTTCACGCGCGGATGGTTTTTACGTCCCGTACCAACCTCCAATCCTATGTTGTTTTGTTTCTCAAGCCTTCTAAACACATTCTTGAACTAATTTAATCAAATCCAAGCATAAGGATCAATAAAATCACATTAAAAATTCATAAATGAAACACCTGTAGCTATAGTTTAAACTGTAACCAAAACCGAACACGAAATCATACAAATAACCCGTTAAATCGATCATCCCCTTCCCAAAATCACCCAAAACACTCTACCACCATCTTCAAGCACTCTTGCGTACATAATCCATTAAACTGAATCCAAATGCCAACTCTCGATCCATATAATTTCTTGTTTTGCATCGAGGCGACGATAGAAGTTGCTAACAGTCTAGAAACCATACGTATTCACTTAGTAATAACCTTAATTGAAATTATATTTCTGGAATTAAAGAAATCAAACCTTAAAAATGAAAGCAAACATGTAAACAATGAATAAGAAGTCAAACCATGGACACACGGCCAAATAAATTAGATTTTCTTTTATTTGACTCTAAATTATGCGAGTATAGGTCTGTGCAACCAAGTATTCTCTGTGACATCCGGTAATTTTCCGTTACCAAACTCCGTTAGTTCCGTTAAGTCTTGCATACACGTGTCGTGAGCACCCACTAGTTGTCGTTGAACGTTGGTGACTTAATACTAATTAATAATGTTAAACAATAATTTCTATGTTGATTATTGGTTGTGATTACATGATTTAAATATTAGTTGTGAACTTTATCGCGTAACATAGAAACGTGTGTATTTAATGTGTGAACTTGGTAACTTGTAAAGATAATACTTATAATTGTTATTATTAGTTCATATGTTTATTATGTTAGTTTAAACCTTTTAAAAAGTATTTAAAAGCTTAATTTTTACAAAATACAAATAAAAAGGGCTAAAAGGGTAATTATCACAAAACAATTAAACAAAATCAAAAACACCTAACCCTAAAGCCTCATTCGGCCGCGATCGACCTCCCTACACCCACAAACCTGCGATTTCAGCCAAGGATAAGCAAGGAACCCTCGAATTTGATCGAATACAAGCAATACAACACGTTAGAAGCATCAAATCTTGTCCATTACACGTTTAAAGGTTAGATTTTTACAAGTTTTTCATGGTTTTTCATTGTGGCCAAAACCCTAGTTCGAAATCTGAAATTGGATGTCGAGTTCATGTTGATTGTTGATGTTATGAAGTTAGTTGCATTGTATAGATGCTAGTTTACGTTGATTGTGCAAGAAAGCTTTGATTTTGATGCGTTGTTTATAGGTTACTAATAATAATAACTTTATTTGCATGAATATGGTGATTTGACGATGAATTGATGTTGTTAATGTGTTTATGATGATAATTGGGTGTTAGATTGATGATATGAATGCTAGAAATTCAAGAATGAATGAATGTAGTTCATGTCTTACTAAAGATAGTAACTTTTGGTTATGAAGGTTGATGAATTATGGTAATTGGATTTTGTTGATCATGTCTAGATGCTATCATGAGTTTGAATTGGTATATTATTGATGAATTCATGAATGTCTTGGGTGTTTGATAGATTTTGGGATGTGCTTTCCCAAAAGGGAAACTTTATTTGCACAAAATCTTGAATATGATGGTTTGAGTATATTTGTGATGTTAGGATCATGTTAGTATGTTCATGGATGATTTCTAAGGTGGTAGAATGTATTATTTGGGTTGTATGAATGTTTAATTGGCTAGTTATCTGATTTGGCATGTTTGTGGGAATTCATGGTAATGGGTCATATGGGTATGTTAGGACTATTGTTGGTTTGTGGTTGATCATGGTTGAATATTTTGGATGATATGATTTCTGTTAAATGGTATGTTGATGATCATCATACACGCGTGCGAATCTGAGGCCCCTACTTAGTAGGATTGGCAGGGTTTAGGGTGTGAAGTCGTGAGTGGCTTCACATGGCATGCTGTGCATGATTTGATTCTATGTATGATGCATTGGTTGTGTTGTAGCTATGTTGAGCATGATAATTGTTTGAGATTCGCATGACTTGTATGATATCTGGTTCTATGATGATCTAGGTAGTACATGTGGGTAATGAAATGTCATATGTAATCAGTTTGTATGTTAATCATGTGTGATGTACTGTTATGCTTGTTTGAATGGAATTTCATCTATAATGTCACCAACGGGTCAAACGGGTCAACTGGGTCAATGTGTCTTACTTTTTATAAAACCTTGAGTTCTTTGGTTTGTAGAGCACTTAGGGTTTCATTGTGATTCTTTGTACACGTACTTATGTACTCATGTGTTCTAGGTGACCTCTGAGGGTTGTCTATCCACTCTTTCTTGTCAAGTTAAGCCTTAAGTAATTTCTTACGCGCATCAGGTGAGTTCATGCCCCACTCTTTTACATACTCTCTTTTGGGGGAGATAGCATACTGGTTTTGCAAACGCTTACTTTATATGAGTTGTAGTATGATATAGTGCTGAATACCATGAAAGTCCTCACACTTTCGGATTGTTAATAATGATGATTAGCGGGAAATCTTGGGTAGTACTACTGGGTCTAACGAACCTCACCTGTGCGACTCGAGGTCAAGCGCGTGCAATTTTGTCCTAACAAACATTATCACGACCTGGTATGTCGTGGCAGGAGGCAACAAACGTAACACAGTCAGCTTCAATCGCGAAATCACTATGATTATTACTGATGAATATAGACTAGCTATCTATTTCAATACACCTCTTATATTGTGCAAATGTTATTGATTATGTTTTACGCAAACTCTTGAACTCACCAACCTTTGTGTTGACTCTTTTAGTATGCTATTCTCAGGTTAAGGTTGCCATTGCCTAGGAGCACAATACACGGGTCAGCATCATTGGACTGTCTGCATGTTTGAAAACAATGTCTTTGATTGAGTTGTTTAAACATTATGCTTTGGTTTTGCATAATACTTGGGCGCGTTTGTTAGTGCATTTTGGATCATGTTACATTGTTTTGGGTTTTTCTGTTTTATTTAACGCTTCCGCAGTATTTAAAGTTAAACTTTGATTTTGAATGTTTGTACATATAGAGTCGTTCTGAGTAACTAATGACTGAGATCCTGGTATGTCACGCGCCTCGTGGTAAAACCCCGCACGTGGATTTTGAGGGTGTGACATTCTCAAAAGCTTAACATATTACATGGGAAACAACCTACGTATACTAAAACGTTAAATAGCAATAGTTCACGCGTGAATGGTTTTTACGTCCCGTACCAACCTCCAATCCTATGTGGTTTTCTTTCTCAAAGCCTTCTAAACACATTCTTGAACTAATTTAATCAAATCCAAACATAAAGGATTAATGAAATCGAACTAAAAATTCATAAATGAAACACCTGTAGCTATCGTTTAAACCGTAACCAAAACCGAACACGAAACCATACAAATAACCCGTTAAATCGATCCTCCCCTTCCCAAACTCATCCAAAACACTTTACTGCCATCTTCAAGCACTCTTGCGTACATAATCCATTAAACTGAATCCAAATGCCAACTCTCAATCCATATAATTTCTTGTTTTGCATCGAGGCGATGATAGAAGTTGCTAACAACCTAGAAACCATACGTATTCACTTAGTAATTACCTTAATTGAAATTATATTTCTGGAATTAAAGTAATCAAACCTTAAAGATGAAAGCACACATGTAAACAATGAATAAGAATTCAAACCATGGACCCACGACCAAATAATTTAGATTTTCTTTTATTTGACTCTAAATTATGCGAGTATAGCTCTGTGAAACCAAGTATTCTCAAAAGCTTAACATATTACATGCGAAACTACCTACGTACACTAAAACGTTAAATAACAATAGTTCACGCGCGAATGGTTTTTACGTCTCGTACCAACCTCCAATCCTATGTGGTTTTCTTTCTCAAGCCTTCTAAACACATTCTTGAACTAATTTAATCAAATCCAAGCAAAAGGATTAATGATATTGCACAAAAAATTCATAAATGAAACACCTGTAGCTATCGTTTAAACCGTAACCAAAACCGAACACGAAACCATACAAATAACCCGTTAAATCTATCCTCTCCTTCCCAAACTCATCCAAATCACTCTACTACCATCTTAAAGAACGCTTGTATACAAAAACTATTAAAATGAATCTAAATGCCAACTCTCAATCCATATAATTTCTTGTTTTGCATCGAGGCGACGATAGAAGTTGCTAACAACCTAGAAACCATACGTATTCACTTAGTAATAACGTTAATTGAAATTATATTTATGGAATTAAAGTAATCAAACCTTAAAGATGAAAGCAAACACGTAAACAATGAATAAGAAGTCAATCCATGGACACACGACCAAATAAATTAGATTTTCCTTTATTTGACTCTAAATTATGTGAGTATAGGTGTGTGCAACCAAGTATTCTCGAAAGCTTAACATATTACATGGGAAACAACCTACGTATACTGCGCGAATGGTTTTTATGTCCCGTACCAACCTCCAATCCTATATTGTTTTGATTCTGAAGCCTTCTAAACACATACTTGAACTAATTTAATCAAATCCAAGCATAAGGATCATGAAATCGCATTAAAAGTTCATAAATGAAACACCTGTAGCTATAGTTTAAACCGTAATCAATACCGAACATGAAACCATACAAATAACCCGTTAAATCGATCCTCCCCTTCCCAAACTCATCAAAACAGTCTACCACCATCTTCAAGCACTCTTGCGTACAAAATCCATTAAACTGAATCCAAATGCCAACTCTCTATGCATATTACTTCTTGTTTTGCATCGAGGCGACGATAGAAGTTGCTAACAACATAGCAACCATACGTATTCAATTAGTAATAACGTTAATTAAAATTAAATTTATGGAATTATAGTAATCAAACCTTAAAGATGAAAGCAAACATGTAAACAATGAATAAGATGTCAAACCATGGACACACGACCAAATAAATTAGATTTTCTTTTATTTCACACTAAATTATATGAGTATAGGTCTATACAACCAAGTATTCTTGAAACCTTAACATATTACATGGGAAACAATCTAAGTGTACTATAACGTTAAATAGCAATAGTTCACGCGCGGATGGTTTTTACGTCCCATACCAACCTCCAATCCTATGTGGTTTTGTTTCTCAAGCCTTGTAAACACATTCTTGAACTAATTTAATCAAATCCAAGCATAAGGATCAATGAAATCTCATTAAAAGTTCATAAATGAAACACCTGTAGCTATAGTATAAACCGTAAACAAAACTGAACAAGAAACCATACAAATAACCCGTTAAATCGATCCTCCCTTTCCCAAAGTCATCCAAAACACTCTACCAGCATCTTCAAGCACTCTTGCGTATAAAATCCATTAAACTGAATCCAAATTCCAGCTCTCTATCCATATAACTTCTTGTTTTGCAACGAGGAGACGATAAAAGTTGCTAACAACCTAGAAACTATACGTATTCACTTAGTAATAACCTTAATAACAGTTTTATTTCTGGAATTATAGTAATCAAACCTAAAAGATGAAAGCAAACTTGTAAACAATGAATAAGAAGTCAAACCATGGACACACAACCAAATAAATTAGATTCTTGAAAGCTTAACATATTACATAGGAAACAACCTACGTATACTAAAACATTAAATAGCAATAGTTCACGCGCGAATGGTTTTTACGTCCCGTACCAACCTCCAATTCTATGTGGTTTTGTTTCTCATGCCTTCCAAACACATTCTTGAACTAATTTAATCAAATCCAAGCATAAGGATCAATGAAATCACATTAAAAGTTCATAAATGAAACACATGTAGCTATAGTTTAAACCGTAACCAAAACTAAACACGAAACCATACAAATAACCCGTTAAATCGATCCTCCCTTTCCCAAACTCATCCAAAACACTCTACCACCATCTTCAAGCACTCTTGCGTACAAAATCCATTAAACTGAATCCAAATGCCAACTCTCTATCCATATAACTTCTTGTTTTGCAACGAGGCGATGATAGAAGTTGCTAACAACCTAGAAACCATACGTATTGACTTAGTAATAACCTTAATTCATATTACATTTCTGGAATTATAGTAATCAAACCTTATGTAAGGCCCCGTTCCCGGGACGCTTACAGCTGGACCGTCATCGCATAAAATATTTAAAGCAAACATCACTTTTGTAGCGGAATTTAAAAACTTTCATTTATAATTAAAAAATATCATTACATCACATAAATCGTTTACATATATGATTACAACATCATATCAAAATGTGGATGCCAGACTCAAAACATTCCTAGTAGCGAATATCCATGCCTGCAACTCCTCTGCATCAACAAAATACCTGCCAACTATCATGCATACAAAAAGTCAGCGACGCTGAGTGAGTTCTAGTTTTATAAATGAAATACTTTACACTCTTTAAATCATAACCTTCATAATCGTATGTGATCACACATCATACGTACGCATTGTTAATATTTATTATTATCTTCATCATCGTTCATTTCGTACGTTTCGTACTTTCATCATTATCTTTCACTTTAATCTGGATCCTGTCTCATGCAATAGCCAACTCATGTCCGAAGACCGATAGTACCGGGGTACGCGACAAGGATCCCGTTCGAGTTGAACCCAAGGATCGATCTCCCTTCGAGTCAATAATAGACTCCCTTCGAGCCACTCTAAATGATTGTACTCCCGTCGAGCCAACCTCGCGGATTGAACTCTTTTCTAGGCAATTTCACTGATTGCACTCCATCCGAGTCTTTTGCGACAACATGGTCGCTCACCTCATTGCTTGCAAGTCTTTCATTCATTTGTTACGTTCCACTTTCCATTATCGTTATCTTTCACTTCTTTACATAATACTTTACGTTCATTCATAGGCATACATTAAACCACGTAAAGTCATACATCATACATAACGTATAATATAACATAATACATACGTTTTGAAAACGGTTTAACGAAGAAAGATAACACACCACACAGACAACATAAACCACATCACAACATCATACATACATCAAGCAAAAGCCAACGCAAGACATCATTTCTTAGCACTTAAATTCTACTTCCCAAACTTTCATAAAAAAAAAACTAAGTCCCCAAAGAAATGTTGGTAAAACAAATGTGGATGACACTGTAGCAAATGCGGATGAACTGTAGCAAATGTAGATGACACTGTAGCAAATGCGGATGAACAAAAGAAATGTGGATGAACAAAAACTAACCTGCAACGCAACTTATGTCATTTCTAGTCCCCAATCATCATTCTTACACATCCTTAGCACAGATCTATCATACTACACCCTTAGAACAAACTAAACATCATACACATCTTAGGAAAACATCTAAAAACATACACCAACAGCACAAATCAAGTTAAAATTCATGGTTTGGTTTAGAAAACCTTCTGTCCAGTATGCATAACAGCCTCAAACACTTATAAAATCAGTAAAAGAGGGGATCTAGAACTCACCTTGAAGCAGATCTTCGAACAAAACACCTCCAACCCGAAACCCACTTGCAACAGCAGCTTCAAAAATCCTGAACACAACCTCTAAACATTGAGAACTTCGGTTACAAGCTGCAAACTAAGTTAAAACCGAACATAACTCAAGAACTAACCTTTTTGCAGCTTCTTCTTCCTTCCTCTTCTCAAAAACTCAAAAGCTTCCTCTTCTTTCTGCTTTGGCCGAGAGCCAAAAGCAGATTTGCTTTTAAAGAGGTGGCCATACCTCTTTTATTATTAAAATAATGGACTTTTGTCCTTTTACCACTTTAGCCCCTCCACTTGTGTCCATTATCTTTTCTTTCTTCGTACTTTCCCTTTCTCTTCTATCAAATAAAATTCGGGGTGTTACAAGTCCACCCTTATATAGGTTTTGTCCCCGAAACCTATCGCTTCTCGAATAGTCACGGGTAACACTATCTCACCTCTTTCTTGATCTTACACGTAGGCTTAGTCTCCTTCTGGGCTCCACTGTAATTGTACAAATGGAAGCACCATTCTCCTTAGCCCTTCTTTCCCTTCCATAAGAAATGACCCTCAGTTGCTCCACGTAGTTGAATCTTTCATCCATCTCGGTATTCTCAAGTGGCACGATCGTATCCTCATCGATTGAGCACTTTCTCAGACGAGATACATGGAATGTCGGATAGCTCCACTTAACACGTCGGGTAGTTCCAGTTGACATGCCACTTCTCTTACGTGAGCAACAATTCAGATTGATCCTTTATACCTCAGTATTAACTTTACTCACTCTCTAAATTGGGTGATCTCCTTTTCCAGAACGAGGCCTTCATCATTATTTCATCGTCGTAGATTGGCACCAAACTCTTTTCGGGCGCGGTTGCTCAAACCACCTTCTTGCAACACTCGTTGTTCGCCTCATAGGCTGCTAGCCAATTCACCCGAAGGTGTACGTCTATCCACCTACATCTGTCCTGAACGGCTTAGAAAGAAACACGCGCTCTCTTAATTCTATCACGCAGTTTTCTAGGGCATTAGGTAGCCTAGTGGACTTACCAATAGCAATTTCTACCTCGAAGGCTCATCGATCTTCCTACTCCTAACGTGTAACTTAACAAAAAGGCAGCAGGAATGAAACTACTACTAGTACCACAATCAAAGCACAAGGCACAAATTAAATTACCAGAAATGTACCTGACATCGCGTCGAAGTCCGCTCTAGTCTCCTCCCGGTAAGGGCAAATGCTCTAACCTTTGTCCCCTGTTCTCCTCATTCTGAACCCCTTGCCTTGTCTCGGAGCTCTCAGCCCTTGACTTCGTGCAGTCGCTGCTACTGTGCCCACTATCACCACACCTGTAACATCTCATCACGCTACAATCCCTGGCTAGGTGACCTTCCTTCTCACATTAAAAGTAGAGATTTGATTCCCACTTGCATTCTCCTGCATGCTCCTTCCCACATTTCTTGCATGCCCTCGCTTCCCTTGTTAACATCTTTGGATCATCCATCCTCACCTTCTTACCACTAGCCTCAAATCCACCATTGTCATTATCCCGCCTTTCGTTCCCACTCTTAACGTAGCCCCGCTCCTCCTCTTCGTCCATTATTGCCATCACCTCTCGCTCGTCGTACAATCTCCCCGCCAGATTGACCACCGACCTAAACGTACTTGGCCGGGCAATGATCAGATGTCTACGGATATCTGCTGGCAGACCTTGAATATACCTTTTGATCTTTAGTGACATAGGCATCACCTGATCTAGCACCAGCCTTGCCATCTCATTGAACTTTGTGGTGTATTGCTGGTGTGTCATCGTTCCCGCCTCTTGCTGCAAAAACTCCCTCTCAACTTTGTTGAGCTCCCTGTGAGGGCAAAACTCCTCGACCACCAACCTTTTCAGATCCTTCCACCTCATCCTCCCGATAGCTAAGGTGCCCTCAGCCTGGACAATGTTGTCCCACCAGCACAAGGCTGATTCCACAAATGAGTGGGTAGCAAACTTCACCTTCAGATCCTCGCGGCACTCGCAAATCTCAAGTACCACTTCCATCTCTCTCACCCAACGTTGTGCAGCAGCAGCACTCCCATTTCCATCAAACACACGAGGCCTACACCTTTGGAATGCTTCATAGCTGCATCCCTTCGTAGCCTCCTCCACAGGTTCCTCCTCCTCCTCATCGCCATTGGAGACAACCATGTCAGCATAGGTTTGCTCCATATCTCTAGAACCTTCGGCTTCACTTCCTCATCATGTAGTTCTCCTCTTCTCACTCTCCTTCTTCTCATCCTCCTTCATGGCTCTGATGAATATAAACTAGCTATCTATTTCAATACACCTCTTATATTGTGCAACTGTTATTGATTTATGTTTTACTCAAACTCTTGAACTCACCAACCTTTGTGTTGACTCTTTTAGTATGCTATTCTCATGTTAAGGTTGCCATTGCCTAGGAGCACATTACACGGGTCATTATCATTGGACTGTCTGCATGTTTGAAAACAATGTCTTTGATTGAGTTGTTTAAACATTATGCTTTGGTTTTGCATAATACTTGGGCGCGTTTGTTAGCGCATTTTGGATCATGTTACATTGTTTTGGGTTTTTTTTTGTTTTATTTAACGCTTCCGCAGTATGTATAGTTAAACTTTGATTTTGAATGTTTGTACATATAGAGTCGTTCTGAGTAACTAATGACTGAGATCCTGGTATGTCATGCGCATCGCGGTAAAACCCCGAACGTGGATTTTTAGGGTGTGACATTCTCAAAAGCTTAACATATAACATGGGAAACAACCTACGTATACTAAAATGTTAAATAGCAATAGTTCACGCGCGAATGGTTTTTACGTCCCGTACCAACCTCCAATCCTATGTGGTTTTCTTTCTCAAGCCTTCTAAACACATTCTTAAACTAATTTAATCAAATCCAAGCATAAAGGATTAATGAAATCGAACTAAAAATTCATAAATGAAACACCTGTAGCTATCGTTTAAACCGTAACCAAAACCGAACACGAAACCATACAAATAACCAGTTAAATCGATCCTCCCCTTCCCAAACTCATCCAAAACACTCTACTACCATCTTCAAGCACTCTTGCGTACATAATCCATTAAACTGAATCCAAATGCCAACTCTCGATCCATATAATTTCTTGTTTTGCATCGAGGCGACGATAGAAGTTGCTAACAACCTAGAAACCATACGTATTCACTTAGTAATTACCTTAATTGAAATTATATTTCTGGAATTAATGTAATCAAACCTTAAAGATGAAAGCACACATGTAAAAATTACCTTAATTGAAATTATATTTCTGGAATTAATGTAATCAAACCTTAAAGATGAAAGCACACATGTAAACAATGAATAAGAAGTCAAACCATGGACCCACGACCAAATAAATTAGATTTTCTTTTATTTGACTCTAAATTATACGAGTATAGCTCTATGAAACCAAGTATTCTCAAAAGCTTAACATATTACATGGGAAACAACCTACGTATACTAAAATGTTAAATAGCAATAGTTCACACTCGAATGGTTTTTACGTCTCGTACCAACCTCTAACCCTATGTGGTTTTCTTTCTCAAGCCTTCTAAACACATTCTTGAACTAATTTAATCAAATCCAAGCATAAGGATTAATGAAATTACACAAAAAATTCATAAATGAAACACCTGTAGCTATCGTTTAAACCGTAACCAAAACCAAACACGAAACCATACAAATAACTCGTTAAATCGATCCTCCCCTTCCCAAACTCATCCAAATGACTCTACTACCATCTTCAAGCACGCTTGTATACAAAATCCATTAAACTGAATCTAAATGCCAACTCTCGATCCATATAATTTCTTGTTTTGCATCGAGGCGACGATAGAAGTTGCTAACAACCTAGAAACCATACGTATTCACTTAGTAATAACCTTAGTTGAAATTATATTTCTGGAATTAAAGTAATCAAACCTTAAAGATGAAAGCAAACACGTAAACAATGAATAAGAAGTCAAACCATGGACACACGACCAAATAAATTAGATTTTCTTTTATTTGACTCTAAATTATGCGAGTATAGGTCTATGCAACCAAGTATTCTTGAAAGCTTAACATATTACATAGGAAACAACCTACGTATACTAAAACATTAATTAGCAATAGTTCACGCGCGAATGGTTTTTACGTCCCGTACCAACCTCTAATCCTATGTGGTTTTGTTTCTCAAGCCTTCTAAATACATTCTTGAACTAATTTAATCAAATCCAAGCATAAGGATCAATGAAATCGCATTAAAAGTTCATAAATGAAACACCTGTAACTATAGTTTAAACTGTAATCAATATCGAACACGAAACCATACAAATAACCCGTTAAATCGATCCTCCCCTTCCCAAACTCATCAAAACAGTCTACCACCATCTTCAAGCACTCTTGCGTACAAAATCCATTAAACTGAATCCAAATGCCAACTCTCTATCCATATTACTTCTTGTTTTGCATCGTGGCGACGATAGAAGTTGCTAACAATCTAGAAACCAAACGTATTCACTTAGTAATAACCTTAATTGAAATTATATTTCTGGAATTAAAGAAATCAAATCTTAAAGATGAAAGCAAATATGTAAACATTGAATAAGAAGTCAAACCATGGACACACCACCAAATAAATTAGATTTTCTTTTATTGGCCTCTAAATTACACGAGTATAGGTCTGTGCAACCAAGTATTCTTGAAAGCTTAACATATTACATAGGAAACAAGCTACGTATACTAAAACGTTAAATAGCAATAGTTCACGCGCGGATGGTTTTACGTCCCGTACCAACCTCCAATCCTATGTGGTTTTGTTTCTCAAGCCTTTTAAACACATTCTTGAACTAATTTAATCATATCCAAGCATAAGGATCACTGAAATCGCATTAAAAGTTCATAAATGAAACACCTGTAGCTATAGTTTAAACCGTAAACAAAACTGAACAAGAAACCATACAAATAACCCGTTAAATCGATCCTCCCCTTCCCAAAGTCAATCAAAACACTCTACCAACATCTTCAAGCACTCTTGCGTATAAAATCCATTAAACTAAATTCAAATGCCAGCTCTCTATCCATATAACTTCTTGTTTTGCATCGAGGCAACGATAAAAGTTGCTAACAACCTAGAAACCATACGTTTTCACTTAGTAATAACGTTAATTGAAATTATATTTCTGAAATTATTGTAATCAAACCTAAAAGATGAAATCAAACATGTAAACAATGAATAAGAAGTCAAACCATGGACACATAACCAAATAAATTAGATTTTCTTTTATTTCACACTATATTATGTGAGTATAGGTCTCTGCAACCAATTATTCTTGAAAGCTTAACATATTACATGGAAAACAATCTACGTATACTATAACGTTAAATAGCAATAGTTCACGCACGTAAGGTTTTTGCGTCCCGTACCAATCTCCAATCCCATGTGGTTTTGTTTCTAAAGCCTTCTAAACACATTCTTGAACTAATTTAATTAAATCCAAGCATAAGGATCAATGAAATCGCATTAAAAAATCATAAATGAAACACCTGTAGCTATAGTTTAAACTGTAACCAAAACCGAACACGAAACGTTACAAATAACCCGTTAAATCGATCCTCCCCTTCCCAAACTCACCCAAAACACTCTACCACCATCTTCAAGCACTCTTGCATACACAATCCATTAAACTGAATCCAAATGCCAACTCTCGATCCATATAATTTCTTGTTTTGCATCGAGGCGACGATAGAAGTTGCTAACAATCTAGAAACCATACGTATTCACTTAGTAATAACCTTAATTGAAATTATATTTCTGGAATTAAAGAAATCAAACCTTAAAGATGAAAGCAAACGTGTAAACAATGAATAAGAAGTCAAACCATGGACACACCACCAAATAAATTAGATTTTCTTTTATTTGACTCTAAATTATGCGAGTATAGGTCTGTGTAACCAAGTATTCTTGAAAGCTTAACATATTACATAGGAAACAACCTATGTATACTAAAATGTTAAATAGCAATAGTTCACGCGCGAATGGTTTTTACAACCCGTACCAACCTCCAATCCTATGTGGTTTTGTTTCTCGTGCCTTCTAAACACATTCTTGAACTAATTTAATCAAATCCAAGCATAAGGATCAATGAAATCATATTAAAAGTTCATAAATGAAACACCTTTAGCTATAGTTTAAACCGTAACCAAAACTAAACACGAAACCATACAAATAACCCGTTAAATCGATCCTCCCTTTCCTAAACTCATCCAAAACACTCTACCACCATCTTCAAGCACTCTTGCGTACAAAATCCATTAAACTGAATCCAAATGCTAACTCTCTATCCATATAACTTCTTGTTTTGCAACGCGACGATGATAGAAGTTGCTAACAACCTAGAAACCATACGTATTGACTTAGTAATAACCTTAATTCATATTACATTTCTGGAATTATAGTAATCAAACCTTATGTAAGGCCCCGTTCGCAGGACGCTTACAGCTGGACCGTCATCGCATAAAATATTTAAAGCAAACATCACTTTTGTAGCTGAATTTAAAAACTTTCATTTATAATTAAAAAATATCATTACATCACATAAATCGTTTACATATATGATTACAACATCATATCAAAATGTGGATGCCAGACTCAAAACATTCCTAGTAGCGTATTCATCCATGCCTGCAACTCCTCTGCATCAACAAAATACCTGCCAACTATCATGCATACAAAAAGTCAGCGACGCTGAGTGAGTTCTAGTTTTATAAATGAAATACTTTACATTCTTTAAATCATAACCTTCGTAATCGTATGTGATCACACATCATACGTATGCATTGTTAATATTTATTATTATCTTCATCATCGTTCATTTCGTACGTTTCGTACTTTCATCATTATCTTTCACTTTAATCTGGATCCTGTCTCATGCAATACCCGACTCATGTCCGAAGACCGATAGTACCGGGGTACGCGACAAAGATCCCCTTCGAGTCGATCCCAAGGATCGATCTCCCTTCGAGTCAATAATAGACTCCCTTCGAGCCAACCTCGCGGATTGAACTCTTTTCGAGGCAATCTCACTGATTTCACTCCATCCGAGTCTTTTGCGACAACATGGTCGCTCACCTCATTGCTTGCAAGTCTTTCATTCATTTGTTACGTTCCACTTTCCATTATCGTTATCTTTCACTTCGTTACATAATACTTTACGTTCATTCATAGCCATACATCAAACCATGTAAAGTCATACATCATACATAACGTATAATATAACATAATACATACGTTTTGAAAACGGTTTAACGAAGAAAGATAACACACCACACACACAACATAAACCACATCACAACATCAAACATACATCAAGCATAAGCCAACGCAAGACATCATTTCTTAGCACTTAAATTCTACTTCCCAAACTTTCATAAAAAAAAACTAAGTCCCTAAAGAAATGTTGGTAAAAAAATGTGGATGACACTGTAGCAAATACGGATGAACTGTAGCAAATGTGTATGACACTGTAGCAAATGCAGATGAACAAAAGAAATATGGATGAACAAAAACTAACCTGCAATGCAACTTATGCCATTTCTAGTCCCCAATCATCATTCTAACACATCCTTAGCACAGATATATCATACTACGCCCTTAGAATAAACTAAACATCATACACATCTTAGGAAAACATCTAAAAACATACACCAACAGCACCCAACAGCACAAATCAAGTTAAAATTCATGGTTTGGTTTAGAAAACCTTCTGTCCAGTATGCATAACAGCCCCAAACACTTATAAAATCAGTAAAAGAGGGGATCTAGAACTCACCTTGAAGCAAATCTTCGAACAAAAACCTCCAACCCGAAACCCACTTGCAACAGCAGCTTCAAAAATCCCGAACACAACCTCTAAACTCCGAGAACTTCGGTTACAAGCTGCAAACTAAGTTAAAACCGAACATAACTCAAGAACTAACCTTTTTGCAGCTTCTTCTTCCATCCTCTTCTCAAAAACTCGAAAGCTTCCTCTTCTTTCTGCTTTGGCCGAGAGCCAAAAGCAGATTTGCTTTTAAAGAGATGGCCATACCTCTTTTATTATTAAAATAATGGACTTTTGTCCTTTTACCACTTTAGCCCCTCCACTTGTGTCCATTATCTTTTCTTTCTTCGTACTTTCCCTTTCTCTTCTTTCAAATAAAATTCGGGGTGTTACAAGTCCACCCTTATATAGGTTTCGTCCCTGAAACCTATCGCTTCTCGAATAGTCACGGGTAACACTGTGTCTCCTCTTCCTTGATCCTACACGTAGGCTTAGTCTCCTTCTGGGCTCCACTGTACTTGTATAAATGGAAGCACCATTCTTCTTAGCCCTTCTTTCCCTTCCATCAGAAATGACCCTCAGTTGCTCCACGTAGTTGAATGTTTCATCCATCTCGGTATTCTCAAGTGGCATGATCGTATCCTCATCGATTGAGCACTTTCTCAGACGAGATACATGGAATGTCGGATAGCTCCACTTAACACGTCGGGTAGTTCCAGTTGACATGCCACTTCTCTTACGTGAGCAACAATTCAGATTGATCCTTTATACCTCAGTATTAACTTTACTCACTCTCTAAATTGGGTGATCTCCTTTTCCAGAACGAGGCCTTCATCATTATTTCATCGTCGTAGATTGGCACCGAACTCTTTTCGGGCGCGGTTGCTCAAACCACCTTCTTGCAACACTCGGTGTTCGCCTCATAGGCTGCTAGCCAAGTCACCCGAAGGTGTACGTCTATCCACCTACGTCCGTCCTGAACGGCTTAGCAAGAAACACGCGCTCTCTCAATTCTATCGCGCAATCTTCTAGGGCATTAGGTAACCTAGTGGACTTACCAATAGCAATTTCTACCTCGAATGCTCATCGATCTTCCTACTCCTAACGTGTAACTTAATACAAAGGCAGTAGGAATGAAACTACTACTAGTACCACAATCAAAGCACAAGGCACAAATTAAATTACCAGAAATGTACCTGATATCGCGTCGAAGTCCGCTCTAGTCTCCTCCTGGTAAGGGCAAATGCTCTAACCTTCGTCCTCTATTCTCCTCATTTCTGAACCCCTTGCCTTGTCTCGGAGCTCTCAGCTCTTGACTTCGTGCAGTCTCTGCTTCTGTGCCCACTATCACCACACCTGTAACATCTCATCGCAAGACAATCCCTGGCTAGGTGACCCTCCTTCTCACATTGAAAGTAGAGATTCGATCCCCACTTGCATTCTCCTGCATGCTCCTTCCCATATTTCTTGCATGCCCTCGCTTCCCTTATGAACATCCTTGGATCATCCATCCTCACCTTCTTACCACTAGCCTCAAATCCACCATCGTCATTATCCCGCCTTTCGTTCCCACTCCTAACATAGCCCCGCTCCTCCTCTTCGTCCATTATTGCCATCGCCTCTCGCTCGTCGTACAATCTCCCCGCCAGATCGACCACCGACCTAAACGTACTTGGCCGGGCAGTGATCAGATGTCTGCGGATATCTGCTGGCAGACCTTGAATATACCTTTTGATCTTTCGTGACATAAGCGTCACCTGATCTGGCACTAGCCTTGCCATCTCATTAAACTTTGTGGTGTATTGCCGGTGTGTCATCGTTCCCGCCTCTAGCTGCAGAAACTCCCTCTCAACTTTGTCGAGCTCCCTATGAGGGCAAAACTCCTCGACCACCAACCTTTTCAGATCCTTCCACCTCATCCTCCCGATAGCTTTGGTGCCCTCAGCCTGGATAATGTTGTCCCACCAGCACAAGGCTGAATCCACAAATGAGTGGGTAGCAAACTTCACCTTCTGATCCTCGCGGCACTCACAAATCTCAAGTACCACTTCCATCTCTCTAACCCAACGTTGTGCAGTAGCAGCACTCCTATTTCCATCAAACACAGGAGGCCTACACCTTTGGAATGCTCCATAGCTGCATCCCTTCGCAGCCTCCTCCACAGCTTCCTCCTCCTACTCATCGCCACTGGAGACAACCATGTTAGCATAGGGTTGCTCCATATCTCTAGAACCTCCGGCTTCTCCTCCTCGTCTTGTAGTTCTCCTCTTCTCACTCTCCTTCTTCTCATCCTCCTTCATGGCTCTAATGACCTCGGTCAATACAGTCGGCAGAATCATCTACATGACCTGATGGACTTCCTCTGCTACTACCTCCTTCATTGAGGCTCTCAGATTAGCACTCCCATCCTCATCATCTTGGTGACGAAGCGCTGGCTCATCATGAACCGTTTCAGTAGTCTTAGCCCTGCTCCTCATGGCACGCGGCCTATCACCACGTCCACCCCGACCTCCACCTCGCGAAGCCTTAGAAGACCTACCGCCAGCCATCTAAACACTACAAGATTCAAACACCAACACGGTCAATCAAGGTAATAGCTCAAGTTATGTCAAGTATAGTAAGTCCCTAATCACAGTAGCCAGTTGTGTTTAGCCACTTACTTTACTCTTCATTCCTCAAGCATTTCCTATCCTGACTACATCAGTATCTAAATCTACACAAAAGCACACAAGCCACATAACATGTGCACATAATATCGGTTAACATTAACTTACATAAAACCTTTTACGTAAAACTTTTACCTGCAGGCATGTAGCTACTAGGACTGGCATCCCTTTCCTTCTGTCTCGTTCTCAGTTTAAGATTAGGTTTTTGAAAATATTTACCCAATTCTCTTAAACTTTAGCTCTGATACCAACTTGTAAGGCCCCGTTCCCGGGACTCTTACAGCTGGACCGTCATCGCATAAAATATTTAAAGCAAAGATCACTTTTGTAGCGGAATTTAAAAACTTTCATTTATAATTAAAACATATCATTGCATCACATAAATCGTTTACAAATATGATTACAACATCATATCAAAATGTGGATGCCAGACTCAAAACGTTCCCAGTAGCGTATGCATCCATGCCTGCAACTCCTCAGCATCAACAAAATACCTGCCAACTATCATGCATACAAAAACTTAGCGACGCTGAGTGAGTTCTAGTTTTATAAATAAAATACTTTACTTTCTTTAAATCATAACCTTCGTAATCGTATGTGATCACACATCATACGTACACATTGATAATATTTATTATTATCTTCATCATCATTCATTTCGTACGTTTCGTACTTTCATCATTATCTTTCACTTTAATTTGGATCCTGTCTCATGCAATACTCGACTCAAGTCCGAAGACTGACAGTACTGGGGTATGCGACAAGGATCCCCTTTGAGTCAATAATAGACTCCCTTTGAGCCAATCTAAATGCTTGTACTCCCTTCGAGCCAACCCTGCGGATTGAACTCCCTTCGAGGCAATCTCACTTATTGCACTACATCCGAGTCTGTTGCGACAACATGGTCGCTCACCTCATTGCTTGAAGTCTTTCATTCATTTGTTACATTCCACTTTTCATTATCGTTATCTTTCACTTCGTTACATAATACTTTACGTTCATTCATAGCCATACATCAAACCACGTAAAGTCATACATCATACATAACGTATAATATAACATAATACATACGTTTTGACAACGGTTTAATGAAGAAAGATAACACACCACACACACAACATAAACCACATCACAACATCATACATACATCAAGCATAAGCCAACACAAGATATCATTTCTTAGCACTTAAATTCTACTTGCCAAACTTTCATAAAAAAAACTAAGTCCCCAAAGAAATGTTGGTAAAACAAATGCGGATGACACTGTAGCAAATGCAGATGAACTGTAGCAAATGTGGATGACACTGTAGCAAATGCGGATGAACTAAAGAAATGTGGATGAACAAAAACTAACCTGCAATGCAACTTATGCCATTTCTAGTCCCCAATCATCATTCTAACACATCCTTAGCACAGATCTATCATAGTATGCCCTTAGAACAAGCTAAACATCATACACATCTTTGGAAAACATCTAAAAACATACACCAACAGCACCCAGTCGCACATCAACTTAAAATTCATGGTTTGGTTTAGAAAACCTTCTGTCCAGTATGCATAACAGCCCCAAACACTTAGAAAATCAGTAAAAGTGGGGATCTAGAACTCACCTTGAAGCAGATCTTCAAACAAAACACCTCCAACCTGAAACCCACTTGCAAAGGCAGTTTCAAAAATCCCGAACACAACATCTAAACACCAAGAACTTCGGTTACAAGCTGCAAACTAAGTTAAAACCGAACATAACTCAAGAACTAACCTTTTTGCAGCTTCTTCTTCCTTTTTCTACTCAAAAACTCGAAAGCTTCCTCTTCTTTCTGCTTTGGCCGAGAGCCAAAAGCAGATTTGCTTTTAAAGAGGTGGCCATACCCCTTTTATTAATAAAATAATAGACTTTTGTCCTTTTACCACTTTAGCCCCTCCACTTGTGTCCATTATCTTTTCTTTCTTCGTACATTCCCTTTCTCTTCTATCAAATAAAATACGGGATGCTACACCTTAAAGATGAAAACAAACATGTAAACAATGAATAAGAAGTCAAACCATGGACACACGACCAAATAAATTAGATTTTCTTTTATTTCACATTAAATTATGCGAGTATAGGTCTATGCAACCAAGTACTCTCGAAAGCTTAACATATTACATGGGAAACAATCTACGTATACTATAACGATAAATTGCAATAGTTCACGTGCGGATGGTTTTTACCTGCGGTACCAACCTCCAATCCCATGTGGTTTTGTTTCTCAAGCCTTCTAAACACATTCTTAAACTAATTTAATCAAATCCAAGCATAAGTATCAATGAAATCGCATTAAAAATTCATAAATGAAACACCTGTAGCTATAGTTTAAACCTTAACCAAAACTGAACACGAAAACATACAAATAACCCGTTAAATCGATCCTCCCCTTCCCAAACTCATCCAAAACACTCTACCACCATCTTCAAGCACTCTTGCGTACAAAATCCATTAAACTGAATCCAAATGCCAACTCTCGATACATATAATTTCTTGTTTTGTATCGAGTCCTAGAAACCATACGTATTCAATTAGTAATAACCGTAATTGAAATTATATTTCTGGAATTAAATTAATCAAACCTAAAATATGAAAGCAAACATGTAAACAACGAATAAGAAGTCAAACCATGGACACACGACCAAATAAATTAGATTTTATTTTATTTCACACTAAATTATGCGAGTATAGGTCTGTGCAACCAAGTATTCTCAAAAGCTTAACATATTACTTGGGAAACAACCTACTCATACTAAAATATTAAATAGCAATACGCGCGGATGGTTTTTACGTTCCCGTACCAACCTCCAATCCTATGTGGTTTTGTTTCTCAAGCCTTCTAAACACATTTTTGAACTAATTTAATCAAATCCAAGCAAATGGATCAATGAAATCACACTAAAAATTCATAAATGAAACACCTGTAGCTATAGTTTAAACTGTAACCAAAACCGAACACGAAACCATACAAATAACCCGTTAAATCGATCCTCCCCTTCCCAAACTCATCCAAAACACTCTACCACCATCTTCAAGCACTCTGCGTACAAAATCCATCAAACTGAATCCATATGCCAACTCTCGAAACATATAATTTCTTGTTTTGCATCGAGGCGACGATAGAAGTTGCTAACAACCTACAAACCATACGTATTCAATTAGTAATAACCTTAAGTGAAATTATATTTCTGGAATTAAATTAATTAAACCTTAAAGATGAAAGCAAACATGTAAACAACGAATAAGAAGTTAAACAATGGACGCACGACCAAATAAATTAGATTTTATTTTATTTCACTCTAAATAATGCGAGTATAGGTCTATGCAACCAAGTATTCTCAAAAGCTTAACATATTACATGGAAAACAACCTACGTACACTAAAATATTAAATAGAAATAGTTAACGCGCAAATGGTTTTTACGTCCCGTACCAACCTCCAATCCTATGTGGTTTTGTTTGTAAAGCCTTCTAAACACATTCGTGAACTAACTTAATCAAATCCAAGCATAAGGATCAATGAAATCGCATTAAAAGTTTATAAATGAAACACCTGTAGCTATAGTTTAAACAATAACGAAAACTGAACAAGAAACCATACAAATAACCCGTTAAATTGATCCTCCCCTTTCCAAACTCATCCAAAACACTCTACCACCATTTTCAAGCACTCTTGCATATAAAATCTATTAAACTGAATCCAAATGCCAACTCTCTATCCATATAACTTCTAGTTTTGCATCGAGGCGACGATAGAAGTTGCTAACAACCTAGAAACCATACGTATTCACTTAGTAATAATGTTAATTGAAATTATATTTCTAGAATTATAGTAATCAAACCTTAAAGATGAAAGCAAACATGTAAACAATGAAAAAGAAGTCAAACCATGGACACACGACCAATTAAATTAGATTTTCTTTAATTTCACACTAAATTATACGAGTATAGGTCTATGCAACCAAGTATTCTCGAAATCTTAACATATTACATAGGAAACAATCTACGTATACTATAACGTTAAATAGCAATAGTTCACGCGCAGATGGTTTTTACGTCCCCGTACCAACCTCCAATCCTATGTGGTTTTGTTTCTCAAGCCTTCTAAACACATTCTTGAACTAATTTAATCAAATCCAAAAAAAAGGATCAATGAAATCGCACTAAAACTTCATAAATGAAACACCTGTAGCTATAGTTTAAACTGTAACCAAAACCGAACACGAAACCAAACAAATAACCCGTTAAATCGATCCTCCCCTTCCCAAACTCACCCAAAACACTCTACCACCATCTTCAAGCACTCTTGCATACATAATCCATTAAACTGAATCCAAATACCAACTTTCGATCCATATAATTTCCTGTTTTGCATCGAGGCGACGATAGAAGTTGCTAACAACTTAGAAACCATACGTATTCACTTAGTAATAACCTTAATTGAAATTATATTCCTGGAATTAAAGTAATCAAACATTAAAGATGAAAGCAAACATGTTAACAATGAATAAGAAGTCAAACCATGGACACACGACCAAATAAATTATGTTTTATTTTATTTCACTCTAAATTATGCGAGTATAGGTCTGTGCAACCAAGTATTCTCAAAAGCTTTAACATGTTACATGGGAAACAACCTACGTATACTAAAACGTTAAATAGCAATAGTTCACGCGCGAATGGTTTTTACGTCTTGTACCAACCTTCAATCCTGTGTGGTTTTGTTTCTCAATCCTTCTAAACACATTCTTGAACTAATTTAATCAAATCCAAGCATCAGGCTCAATGAAATCGCATTAAAAGTTCATAAACGAAACACCAGTAGCTATAGTTTAAACCGTAGTCAAAACTGAACAAGAAACCATACAAATAACCCGTTAGATCGATCCTTCCATTCCCAAACTCATCCAAAACACTCTACCACTATCTTTAAGCACTCTTGATATAAAATCCGTTAAACTAAAAACAAATGCCAACTCTCTATCCATATAACTTCTTGTTTTGCATCGAGGCGACGACAGAGGTTGCTAATAACCTAGAAACCATACGTATTCACTTAGTAATAACATTAATTGAAATTATATTTCTAGAATTATAGTAATCAAACCTTAAAGATCAAAGCAAACATGTAAACAATGAATAAGAAGTCAAACCATGGGCACACGACCAAATAAATTAGATTTTCTTTTATTTCACACTAAATTATACGAGTATAGGTCTATGCAACCAAGTATTCTCGAAAGCTTAACATACTACATAGGAAACAATCTACGTATACTATAACGTTAAATAGCAATAGTTCACGCGCGGATGGTTTTTATGTCCCCGCACCGACCTCCAATCATATGTGGTTTTGTTTCTCAAGCCTTCTAAACACATTCTTGAACTAATTTAATCAAATCCAAGCAAAAGGATCAATGAATTTGCACTAAAACTTCATAAATGAAACACCTGTAGCTATAGTTTAAACTGTAACCAAAACCGAACACGAAACCAAACAAATAACCCGTTAAATCGATCATCCCATTCCCAAACTCACCCAAAACACTCTACCACTATCTTTATCGAGGCGACGACAGAAGTTGCTAATAACCTAGAAACCATACGTATTCACTTAGTAATAACATTAATTGAAATTATATTTCTGGAATTATAGTAATCAAACCTTAAAGATGAAAGCAAACATGTAAACAATTAATAAGAAGTCAAACCATGGACACACAACCAAATAAATTAGATTTTCTTTTATTTCACACTAAATTATACGAGTATAGGTCTATGAAACCAAGTATTCTCGAAAGCTTAACATATTACATAGGAAACAATCTACGTATACTATAACGTTAAATAGCAATAGTTCACGCGCGGATGGTTTTTACGTCCCCGTACCAACCTCCAATCCTATGTGGTTTTGTTTCTCAAGCCTTCTAAACACATTCTTGAACTAATTTAATCAAATCCAAGCAAAAGGATCAATGAAATCGCACCAAAACTTCATAAATGAAAGACCTGTAGCTATAGTTTAAACTGTAACCAAAACCGAACACGAAACCAAATAAATTACCCGTTAAATCGATCCTCCCCTTCCCAAACTCACCCAAAACACTCTACCACCATCTTCAAGCACTCTTGCATACATAATCCATTGAACTGAATCCAAATACCAACTCTCGATCCATATAATTTCTTGTTTTGCATCGAGGCAATGATAGAAGTTGCTAACAACTTAGAAACCATACGTATTCACTTAGTAATAACCTTAATTGAAATTATATTTCTGGAATTTAAGTAATCAAACCTTAAAGATGAAAGCAAACATGTAAACAATGAATAAGAAATCAAACCATGAACACACGACTAAATAAATTAGATTTTCTTTATATCAC
Source organism: Flaveria sonorensis (assembly GCA_025506505.1). Taxonomy (NCBI): domain Eukaryota; kingdom Viridiplantae; phylum Streptophyta; class Magnoliopsida; order Asterales; family Asteraceae; genus Flaveria; species Flaveria sonorensis. The sequence continues at coordinate 49,248,384 of CM046429.1, read as the reverse complement.
TCTAAATTATGCGAGTATAGGTCTGTGCAACCAAGTATTCTCAAAAGCTTAACATATTACATGGGAAACAATCTACGTATACTATGACGTTAAATAGCAATAGTTCACGCGTGGATGGTTTTTACGTCCCGTACCAACCTCCAATCCTATGTGGTTTTGTTTCTCAAGCCTTCTAAACACATTCTTGAACTAATTTAATCAAATCCAAGCAAAAGGATCAATGAAATCACACTAAAAATTCATAAATGAAACACCTGTAGCTATAGTTTAAACTGTAACCAAAACCGAACACGAAACCATACAAATAACCCGTTAAATCGATCCTCCCCTTCCCAAACTCACCCAAAACACTCTACCACCATCTTCAAGCACTCTTGCATACAAAATCCATTAAACTGAATCCAAATGCCAACTCTCGATCCATATAATTTCTTGTTTTGCATCGAGGCGAAGATAGAAGTTGCTAACTACTTAGAAACCATACGTATTCACTTAATAATAACCTTAATTGAAATTATATTTATGGAATTAAAGTAATCAAACCTTAAAGATGAAAGCAAACATGTAAACAATGAATAAGAAGTCAAACAATGGACACACGACCAAATAACTTAGGTTTTATTTTATTTCACTCTAAATTATTCGAGTAGAGGTTGGTGCGATCAAGTATTCTCAAAAGCTTAACATATTACATGGGAAACAACCTACGTATACTAAAAAATTAAGTCGCAACAGTCCACGTGCGAATGGTTTTTACGTCCCGTACCAACCTCCATTTTTTATGTGGTTTTGTTTCTCAAGCCTTCTCAACACATTCTTGAACTAATTTAATCAAATCCAAGCATAAGGATCAATGAAATCGTATTAATAATTCATAAATGAAACACCTGTAGCTATAGTTTAAACCGTAACCAAAACCGAACACGAAACCATACAAATAACCTATTAAATCGATCCTCCCCTTCCCAAACTCATCCAAAACACTCTACCACCATCTTCAAGCACTCTTGCGTACAAAATCCATTAAACTGAATCCATATGCCAACTCTTGATACATATAATTTCTTGTTTAGCATCGAGGCGACAATAGAAGTTGCTAACAACCTAGAAACCATACGTATTCAATTAGTAATAACCTTAAGTGAAATTATATTTTTGGAATTAAATTAATCAAACCTTAAAGATGAAAGCAAACATGTAAACAACGAATAAGAAGTCAAACCATGGACACACGACCAAATAAATTAGATTTTATTTTATTTCACTCTAAATAATGCGAGTATAGGTCTGTGCAACCAAGTATTCTCAAAAGCTTAACATATTACATGGGAAACAACCTACGTATACTAAAATATTAAATAGCAATAGTTAACACGCGAATGGTTTTTCGTCCCGTACCAACCTCCAATCCAATGTGGTTTTGTTTCTAAAGCCATCTAAACACATTCGTGAACTAATTTAGTCAAATCCAAGCATAAGGATCAATGAAGTCGCATTAAAAGTTCATAAATGAAACACCTGTAGCTATAGTTTAAACCGTAACCAAAACTAAACAAGAAACCATACAAATAACCCGTTAAATCGATCCTAACCTTTCCAAACTCATCCAAAACACTCTACCACCATTTTCAAGCACTCTTTCATATAAAATCTATTAAACTGAATCCAAATGCCAACTCTCTATCCATATAACTTCTTGTTTTGCATCGACATGACGATAGAAGTTGCTAACAACCTAGAAACCATACGTATTCACTTAGTAATAACGTTAATTGAAATTATATTACTGGAATTATAGTAATCAAACCTTAAAGATGAAAGCAAACATGTAAACAATGAAAAGAAGTCAAACCATGGACACACGACCAAATAAATTAGATTTTATTTAATTTCACACTAAATTATACGAGTATAGGTCTATGCAACCAAGTATTCTCGAAAGCTTAACATATTACATAGGAAAGAATCTACGTATACTATAATGTTAAATAGCAATAGTTCACGCGCGGATGGTTTTTACATCCCCGTACCAACCTCCAATCCTATGTGGTTTTGTTTCTCAGGCCTTCTAAAAACATTCTTGAACTAATTTAATCAAATCCAAGAAAAAGGATCAATGAAATCGCACTAAAACTTCATAAATGAAACACCTGTAGCTATAGTTTATACTGTAACCTAAATCGAACACGAAACCAAACAAATAACCCGTTAAATCGATCCTCCCCTTCCCAAACTCACCCAAAACACTCTACCACCATCTTCAAGCACTCTTGCATACATAATCCATTAAACTGAATCCCAATACCAACTCTTGATCCATATAATTTCTTGTTTTGCATCGAGGCGATAACAGAAGTTGCTAATAACTTAGAAACCATACGTATTCACTTAGTAATAAGATTAATTGAAATTATATTTCTTAAATTATAGTAATCAAACCTTAAAGATGAAAGCAAACATGTAAACAATGAATAAGAAGTCAAACCATGGACACACGACCAAATAAATTAGATTTTCTTTTATTTCACATTAAATAATGCGAGTATAGGTCTATGCAACCAAGTACTCTCGAAAGTTTAACATATTACATGGGAAACAATCTACGTATACTATAACGTTAAATTGCAATAGTTCACGCACGGATGGTTTTTACGTCCCGTACCAACCTCCAATCCTATGTGGTGTTGTTTCTCAAGCCTTCTAAACACATTCTTGAACTAATTTAATCAAATCCAAGCAAATGGATCAATGAAATCACACTAAAAATTCATAAATGAAACACCTGTAGCTATAGTTTAAACTGTAACCAAAACCGAACACGAAAACATACAAATAACCCGTTAAATCGATCCTCCCATTCCCAAACTCACCCAAAACACTCTACCACCATCTTCAAGCACTCTTTCATACATAATCCATTAAACTAAATCCAAATGCCAACTCTCGATCCATATAATTTCTTGTTTTGCATCGAGGCGACGATAGAAGTTGCTAACAAATTAGAAACCATACGTATTCACTTAGTAATAACCTTAATTGAAATTATATTTCTGGAATTAAAGTAATCAAACCTTAAAGATGAAAGCAAACATGTAAACAATGAATAAGAAATCAAACCATGGACACACGACCAAATAAATTAGATTTCCTTTATTTCACTCTAAATTATGCGAGTATAGGTCTGTGCAACCAAGTATTCTCAAAAGCATAATATATTACATGGGAAACAATCTACGTATACTAAAACGTTAAATAGCAATAGTTCACGTGCGGATGGATTTTATGTCCTGTACCAACCTCCAATCCTATGTGGTTTTGTTTCTCAATCCTTCTAAACATATTCTTGAACTAATTTAATCAAATCCATGCATAAGGATCAATGAAATCGCATTAAAAATTCTTTAATGAAACACCTTTAGCTATAGTTTAAACCGTAATCAATACCGAACACAAAACCATAAAATAGCCCGTTAAATCGATCCTCTCCTTCCCAAACTCATCCAAAACACTCTACCACCTTCTTCATGCACTCTTGCGTACAAAATCAATTAAATTAAATCCAAATGCTAACTCTCTATCCATATAATTTCTTGTTTTGCATCGGGCGACGATAGAAGTTGCTAATTACCTAGACACCATACGTATTCACTTAGTAATAACCTTAATTCAAATTAAATTTCTGGAATTAAATTAATCAAACCCTAAAGATGAAAGCAAACATGTAAACAATGAATAAGAAGTCAAACCATGGACACACGACCAAATAAGTTTGATTTTCTTTTATTTCACTCAAAATTATGCGAGTATAGGATTGCACAACCAAGTATTCTTGAAAGCTTAACATAATACGTAAGACTCAAAATACGTATAATAAAACGTTAAATAGCAATAGTTTTCGAGCGGATGGTTTTTACGTGCGGTACCAACCTCCAATCCCATGTGGTTTTGTTTCTCTAGCATTCTAAGCACATTCTTGAACTAATTTAATAAAATCCAAGCATAATGATTAATGAAATCGCAATAAAAATTCATAAATGAACCACCTGTAGCTATAGTTTAAACTGTAACCAAAACCAAACACGAAACCATACAAATAACCCGTTAAATCGATCCTCCCCATCCCATCTCATCCAATACACTCTACCACCATCTTCAAGCACTCTTGCGTACAAAATCCATTAAACTGAATCCAAATGCCAACTCTCGATACATATAATTTCTTGTTTTGCATCGAAGCGACGATAGAAGTTGCTAACAACCTAGAAACCATACGTATTCACTTAGTAATAGCCTTAATTGAAATTGTATTTCTAGAATTAAAGTAATCAAACCTTAAAGATGAAAGCAAACATGTAAACATTGAATAAGAAGTCAAACCATGGACACACGACCAAATAAATTAGATTTTCTTTTATTTGACTCTAAATTATATGAGTATAGGTCTGTGCAACCAAGAATTCTCGAAGCTTAACATATTACATGGGAAACAACCTACGTATACTAAAACATTAAACAGCAATAGTTCACGAGCGAATGGTTTTTACGTCCCATACCAACCTCCAATCCTATGTGGTTTTGTTTCTCAAGCCTTTTAAACTCATTCTTGAACTAATTTAATCAAATCCAAGCATAAGGATCAATGAAATTAAACTAAAAATTCTTAAATAAAACACCTGTAGCTATAGTTTAAACTGTAACCAAAACCGAATATTAAAACAAACAAATAACCTCTTAAATCGATCCTCTCCTTCCCAAACTCATCCAAAACACTCTACCACCATCTTCAAGCACTCTGCGTATAAACCCATTAAACTAAATCAAAATGCCAGCTCTCGATCCATATAATTTCATGTTTTGCATCGAGGTGATGATAAAAGTTGCTAACAACCTAGAAACCATATGTATTCACTTAGTAATAACCTCAATTGAAATTATATTTCTGGAATTAAAGTAATCAAACCCTAAAGATGAAAGTAAACATGTAAACAATGAATAAGAAGTCAAACCATGGACACACGACCAAATAAAATAGATTTTCTTTTAATTCACTCTAAATTATGCGAGTATAGGTCTGTTGTAACACCCGAAAAATTTTAAAAGACGAGAAAGAAAGAACAAATGTGCAGAAAAAGGAAGAAACACAATTTAACCTAAGTTGAGGGGCTAAATGTGTCAAAAGGACAAAAAGAATAAAAGTGGGTGCAAAAAGGTGATGGCCGCCCACACCTCTTTGCATATTTCTTTTCATTCGGATTGTAGAGAGAGAAAGCAGAGAAGAGCTTAGAAGAAGAATTCGAATTCAAGGTAAGAATTCTAGGTTTTAAGTTGTTCTTGGCCGGCCTATGCCTCAGTTATATGCTTATGTGTGTTTTGTTATGTTCGGGTGTGTGTTTTTTATGGGTTTCTAGGTGGTTGAGCTCATAGTGCAAACGGGTTTGAAGGAAGTCATACTCGAAGGTTGCAAAGGTGAGTTCTAGAACCCACTTTTTACATGTTTTAATTGATTTTGGGGCTGGAAATGCATGTATGTATGTTTTTACGAAAATGGGTTTTGTACCCATATGAAGGTGTATGTGTGAATGTGGGTGGGTTATGATTTTGGGTGTTCTCGATGTTATGATGATGCCATGTTCATATTATGATGCTTAGAATGCTAGAACTAAGTTAGAACATGATGAATTGATTATTTGGGACTGATTATGATGTTATTAGTATGTGTTGGTTGCCCATGCGCCTGGATTTGGCCCATGCGCCCAACGGTTGAATTTGCCTGAGTGTCCCCCATGCTCCCAAAACCCATGCGCCTGAATAGTATCCATGCACCTAGAATAGGCTGAATTTGACTAAGTGTTCCATGCGCCCAAAACTGCCCATGCGCCTAGGCATTCATGCGCATGCATAGTGCCCATGCGCCTAGAAATTTGCGCAGGAGACTAAGTGTTGGGTCATGCGCCCAAATAGTGCCCATGCGCCTGAAAGTTCCCCATGCGCCTAAGTGTTCCCATGCGCCTGAAAGGCCATGCGCCTGCATAGTGCTCATGAGCCTATGCCTTAGAATATTTTCTGAAATTTTGGGGAAAATGTAAAGTGTAGGCTTTGACTTGGGATGTTCCCGGGGGTAATGTAAGTTGACTTGTTGATGTCATTTATGATGTGATGATGATGTTATTTATGGTATGGTTATGTTTATGTTATGTTCCTTATTATGTATATTATTTCTGTGGCTTTACGTGGTATGATTATGAAAGTAAATGGAAAGTAGTATGTAAAGTAAAGCGGAAGATAATGAAAAGGGAACGTAAAGAATGAAAGAATGCATGCATTAATGAATGAATGAAGTAATGAAAGTCTTGCAAGCAATGTATGGTGGTTCACACCCAATGAAGGGTGTTAGCTCAACTGTGTGCGGGTTAGCTACCCCGAAAGTATGCACTGGGGTCTAATCTTTGTGATTGACCATATGTATGGGACCCTTGTCGCTTGCCCTAGGTACTGGAGTCAGCTTCGTGCATAATGTTCGAGGTCTATGATAGACCTCAGGCCCAGTAACCAGCTTCGTGCACAATGTTCGGGGTATAGCACATGGCATTGGTCCGGAATGAAAGATGAATGATAATGATGAGTGTACTTGCCCTAGGTACTGGAGTCAGCTTCGTGCATAATGTTCGAGGTCTATGATAGACCTCAGGCCAGTAACCAGCTTTGTGCACAATGTTCAGGGTACAGTACATGTCATCGGAAGTTAATGAATGTACATAAGGTACGGTAAGGAAGATAACGAATGATAAAGATGACGTACGATGATGAATGAACGAAAGTTATCGAGTGATGTTGAAAGATAATAATAAATTATTATCTATGTGTACGTATGTTGTATGATCGCGCATGGAAGTAAAGAATGGGTTTTAAACGAAAGAAAAGTATTTTATTTTATAAAACTAGAACTCACTCAGCAACGCTGACTTTTATGTGTTTCCAGTTGGCGACGATAGAAGTTGCTAACAACCTAGAAACCATACGTATTCACTTAGTAATAACGTTAATTGAAATTATATTACTGGAATTATAGTAATCAAACCTTCAAGATGAAAGCAAACATGTAAACAATGAATAAGAAGTCAAACCATGGACACACGACCAAATAAATTAGATTTTCTTTTATTTCACTTTAAATTATGCGAGTATAAGTCTGTGCAACCAAGTATTCTTGAAAGCTTAACATATTACATGGGAAACAACATACGTATACTAAAATGTTAAATAGCAATAGTTCACACGTGAATGGTTTTTACGTCCCGTACCAACCTCCAATCCTATGTGGTTATGTTTCTCACACCTTCTAAACACATTCTTGATAAGGATAATGAAATGGCACTAAAAATTCATAAATGAAATACCTATAGCTGTAGTTTAAACCGTAACCAAAACCGAACACAAAACCATACTAATAACCCGTTAAATCGATCCTCCCCTTCCCAAACTCATCCAAAACACTCTACAACCATCTTCAAGCACTCTTGCATACAAAATCCATTAAACTGAATCCAATTGCCAACTCTCAATCCATATAATTTCTTGTTTTGCATCGAGGAGATGATAGAAGTTGCTAACAACCTAGAAACCAGACGTATTCACTTAGTAATAACCTTAATTGAAATTATATTTCTATAAATAAAGTAATCAAACCTTAAATATGAAAGCAAACATGTAAACAATGAATAAGAAGTCAAACCATGGACACACGACCAAATAAATTAGATTTTTTTTTTTCACTCTAATTTATGCGAGTATAGGTCTGTGCAACCAAGTAATCTCGAAAGCTTAACATATTACATGGGACACAGTCTACGTATACTAAAACGTTAAATAGCAATAGTTCACGTGGGGATGGTTTTTATGTCCCGTACCAACCTCCAATCCTATGTGGTTTCATTTCTCAAGCCTTCTAAACACATTCATGAACTAAGTTAATCAAATCCAAGCATTAGGATAAATGAAATCGCACCAAAAATTCTTTAATGAAACACCTATAGCTATAGTTTAAACTGTAAACAAAACCAAACATGTAAACAAACAAATAACCCGTTAAATCGATCCTATCCTTCCCAAACTCATCCAAAACACTCTACCACCATCTTCAAGCACTCTTGCGTACAAAATCCAATAAACTGAATCTAAATGGCAACTCTCGATCCATATAATTTCTTGTTTTGCATCAAGGCGACGATAGAAGTTGCTAACAACCTAGAAACCATACATATTCACTTAGTAATAACCTTAATTGAAATTATATTTATTGAATTAAAGTAATCAAACCTTAAAGATGAAAGCAAACATGTAAACAATGAATAAGAAATCAAACCATGGACACACGACCAAATAAATTAGGTTTCCTTTCATTTGACTCTAAATTATGCGAGTATAGGTTTGTGCAACCAAGTATTCTCGAAAGCTTTGCATATTACATTGGAAACCGCCTACGTATACTAAAACGTTAAATAGCAAGAGTTCACGCGCGAATGGTTTTTGCGTCCCATACGAACCTCCAAGCCTATGTGGTTTTGTTTCTCAAGCCTTCTAACCACATTCTTGAACAAATTTAATCAAATCAAGCATAAGGATCAATGAAATCGCATTAAAAATTTATAAATGAAACTCTTGTAGCTGTAGTTTAAACCGTAACCAAAACCGAACACAAAACCATACTAATAACCCGTTAAATCGATCCTCCCCTTCCCAAACTCATCCAAAACACTCTACAACCATCTTCAAGCACTCTTGCATACAAAATCCATTAAACTGAATCCAATTGCCAACTCTCAATCCATATAATTTCTTGTTTTGCATCGAGGAGATGATAGAAGTTGCTAACAACCTAGAAACCAGACGTATTCACTTAGTAATAACCTTAATTGAAATTATATTTCTATAAATAAAGTAATCAAACCTTAAATATGAAAGCAAACATGTAAACAATGAATAAGAAGTCAAACCATGGACACACGACCAAATAAATTAGATTTTTTTTTCACTCTAATTTATGCGAGTATAGGTCTGTGCAACCAAGTAATCTCGAAAGCTTAACATATTACATGGGACACAGTCTACGTATACTAAAACGTTAAATAGCAATAGTTCACGTGGGGATGGTTTTTATGTCCCGTACCAACCTCCAATCCTATGTGGTTTCATTTCTCAAGCCTTCTAAACACATTCATGAACTAAGTTAATCAAATCCAAGCATTAGGATAAATGAAATCGCACCAAAAATTCTTTAATGAAACACCTATAGCTATAGTTTAAACTGTAAACAAAACCAAACATGTAAACAAAAAATAACCCGTTAAATCGATCCTATCCTTCCCAAACTCATCCAAAACACTCTACCACCATCTTCAAGCACTCTTGCGTACAAAATCCAATAAACTGAATCTAAATGGCAACTCTCGATCCATATAATTTCTTGTTTTGCATCAAGGCGACGATAGAAGTTGCTAACAACCTAGAAACCATACATATTCACTTAGTAATAACCTTAATTGAAATTATATTTATTGAATTAAAGTAATCAAACCTTAAAGATGAAAGCAAACATGTAAACAATGAATAAGAAATCAAACCATGGACACACGACCAAATAAATTAGGTTTCCTTTCATTTGACTCTAAATTATGCGAGTATAGGTTTGTGCAACCAAGTATTCTCGAAAGCTTTGCATATTACATTGGAAACCGCCTACGTATACTAAAACGTTAAATAGCAAGAGTTCACGCGCGAATGGTTTTTGCGTCCCATACGAACCTCCAAGCCTATGTGGTTTTGTTTCTCAAGCCTTCTAACCACATTCTTGAACAAATTTAATCAAATCAAGCATAAGGATCAATGAAATCGCATTAAAAATTTATAAATGAAACACCTGTAGCTATAGTTTAAACCGTAACCAAAACCGAACACGAAACCATACAAATAACCCGTTAAATCGATCCTCTCCTTCCTAAACTCATCCAAAACACTCTACCACCATCTTCAAGCACTCTTGCATACAAAATCCTTTAAACTGAATCCAAATGCCAACTCTCGATCCTTTAATTTCTTGTTTTGCATCAAGGCGACGATAAATATTGCTAACAACCTAGAAACCATACGTATTCACATAGTAATAACCTTAATTGAAATTATATTTCTGGAATTAAAGTAATCAAACCTTAAAGATGAAAGCAACCATGTAAACAGTGAATAAGAAATCAAACCATGGACACACGACCAAATAAATTAGATTTTCTTTTCTTTGACTCTAAATTATGCGAGTATAGGTCTGTGCAACCAAGTATTCTCGAAAGCTTAACATATTACATGGGAAACAACCTACGTATACTAAAACGTTAAATAGCAATAGTTCACACGCGAATGGTTTTTACGTCCCATACCAACCTCCAATCCTATGTGGTTTTGTTTCTCAAGACTTCTAAACACATTCTTGAAATAATTTAATCAAATCCAAGAATAAGGATCAATGAAATCGCATTAAAAATACATAAATGAAACACCTGTAGCTATAGTTTAAACCGTAATCAAAACCGAACACGAAACCATACAAATAACCCGTTAAATCGATCCTCTCCTTCCTAAACTCATCCAAAAGACTCTACCACCATCTTCAAGCACTCTTGCATACAAAATCCATTAAATTGAATCCAAATGCCAACTCTCGATCTTTAATTTCTTGTTTTGCATCGAGGCGACGATAGAAGTTGCTAACAACCTAGAAACCATATGTATTCACTTAGTAATAACTTTAATTGAAATTATATTTCTGGAATTAAAGTAATCAAATCTTAAAGATGAAAGCAAACATGTAAACAATGAATAAGAAGTCAAACCATGGACACACGACCAAATAAATTAAATTTTCTTTTATTTGACTCTAAATTATACGAGTATAGGTCTGTGCAACCAAGTATTCTCGAAAGTTTAACACATTATATGGGAAAAAACCTACCTAAACTAAAGCGTTAAATAGCAATAGTTCACGCGCGAATGGTTTTTACGTGCCGTACCAACCTCCAATCCTGTGTAGTTTTGTTTCTCAAGCCTTCTAAACACATTCATGAACTAATTTAATCAAATCCAAGCATAAGGATCAATGAAATCACACTAAAAATTCTTAAATGAAACACCTGTAGCTATAGTTTAAACCGTGACCAAAACCGAACATGAAAACAAACAAATAACCTGTTAAATCGGTCCTCTCCTTCCCAAACTCATCAAAAACACTCTACCACCATCTTCAAGCACTCTTGCATACAAAATCCATTAAACTGAATCCAAATGGCAACTCTCGATCCATATAATTTCTTGTTTTGCATCGAGGCGACGATAGAAGTTGCTAACAACCTAGAAACCAAAAGTATTCACTTAGTAATAACCTTAATTGAAATAATATTGCTGGAATTAAAGTAATCAAACCTTAAAGATGAATGCAAACATGTAAACAATGAATAAGAAGTCAAACCATGGACACACGACCAAATAAATTAGATTTTCTTTTATTAGACTCTAAATTATGCCAGTATAGGTCTGTGCAACCAAGTATTCTCGAAAGCTTAACATATTACATAGGAAACAACCTACGTATACTAAAACGTTAAATAGCAATGGTTCACATGCGAATGGTTTTTTTGTAACGCCCGGAATAAAGTCGAAATGAGCTAGGTAATAATAATGGGCTTAGCCGGGATTATTTAAAGAAGATAAGCGGGAAATGGAGTATGGACCGAGTAGACCTCGCGGGTTATGTGCTCGGCGAGTTTAAGGTCCCGGGAACGCCCAGTATATATAAACGGATCAGCAAGAGCCACTCTCATTTGCAACTCAACACCCAACTTTTAGAGAGAGAGTGTAGAGATAGAAAGTGGAGAGAAAGTGGTGATTCAAGGCTCGGTTGATCAAGAGATTGAAGATCGGTGTTTGTGGGCATCCAAACAACAAGAAAAGACCAAGAATCCAGGTAAGAAACATCGTTTAATCGGTTCTTTAAGGGCAAACCCAGATTCTAGGGTTTGGGGTTTTTGAAAGTGGCAAAGAATCGCCCAAAACTCACATTTTGTGTAAGAAAACATGTAAGAAGCTTAGATATAGCTTCTTGGGTGATAAACCAAGGTTTTAGGTGTAAAAGATTGAAGTTTTGGGTCAAAAATGGGTTGGTTCGTAATTTCAGCCCGTTTTGCGAAACTGGGTGTTCATCCAGTGAAATTATGTAGTCGTCCAGCGAAACTATGGATCTTCCTGCGAAACTATAGTTTCGCAGGTAGTCTCGCAGACTTGATTTTCCAACGAAAGTTGAGCGAAACTGGCAGCGAAGATGCCAGCGAAACTGCCAGCGAAGGTGGCAGCGAAACTGCTGGCGAAACTAGCAGCGAAACTGCTGATCATGCAGTGAAATTAGGCAGAAATTAACCCCTTTGAGTGTTAACTTATCTGCAGGCTGTGTAGTGCGACCCTTGCTTAGAAAGCTTGATTAAGAAGCTACTCGCTGAGTCCAGGTGAGTTCTAGATCCCCTATTTTAAAGGTATTAAACTTGTTTGGGGCTGGAAATGCATACTGAATATATGTTTTAAATGTCCAAGAATTTCAGGAAGATCGATTTTTCCATTAGGAAATGTGCAATAGTTCACGCGCGGATGGTTTTTACGTCCCGTACCAACCTCCAATCCTATGTGGTTTTGTTTCTCAAGCATTCTAAACACATTCATGAACTAATTTAATCAAATCCAAGCATAAGGATCAATGAAATCGCACTAAAAATTCTTAAATGAAACACCTGTAGCTATAGTTGAAACCGTAACCAAAACCGAACATGAAAACAAACAAGTAACCCGTTAAATGGATCCTCTCCTTCCCAAACACATCCAAAACACTATACCACCATCTTCAAGCACTCTTGCATAAAATCCATTAAACTGAATCCAAATGAAAACTCTCGATCCATATAATTTCTTGTTTTGTATGGAGGAGATGATAGAAGTTGCTAACAACCTAGAAACCATACGTATTCGCTCAGTAGTAGCCTTAGTTGAAATTATATTTCTGTAATGAAAGTAATCAAACCTTAAAGATGATAGCAAACATGTAAACAAAGAATAAGAAATCAAACCATGGACACACGACCAAATAAATTAGATTTTCTTTTATTGACTCTAAATTATGCGAGTAAAGGTCTGTGCAACCAAGTATTCTCGAAAGCTTAACATATTACATGGAAACAACCTACGTATACTAAAACGTTAAATAGCAATAGTTCACACGCGAATGGTTTTTACGCCCTGTACCAACCTCCAATCCGATGTGGTTATGTTTCTCACACCTTCTAAACACATTCTTGATAAGGATCAATGAAATGGCACTAAAAATTCATAAGTGAAATACCTTAGCTGTAGTTTAAACCGTAACCAAAACCGAACACGAAACCATACTAATAACCCGTTAAATCGATCCTCCCCTTCCCAAACTCATCCAAAACACTCTACAACCATCTTCAAGCACTCTTGCATACAAAATCCATTAAACTGAATCCAATTGCCAACTCTCGTTCCATATAATTTCTTGTTTTGCATCGAGGAGACGATTGAAGTTGCTAACAACCTAGAAACCAGATGTATTCACTTAGTAATAACCTTAATTGAAATTATATTTCTATAATTAAAGTAATCAAACCTTAAAGATGAAAGCAAACATGTAAACAATGAATAAGAAGTCAAACCATGGACACACGACCAAATAAATTAGATTTTTTTTTATTTCACTCTAATTTATGCGAGTATAGGTCTGTGCAACCAAGTAATTTCGAAAGCTTAACATATTACATGGGACACAGTCTACGTATACTAAAACGTTAAATAGCAATAGTTCACGTGGGGATGGTTTTTACGTCCCGTACCAACCTCCAATCCTATGTTGTTTCATTTCTCAAGCCTTCTAAACACATTCATGAACTAATTTAATCAAATCCAAGCATTAGGATAAATGAAATCGCACCAAAAATTCTTTAATGAAACACCTGTAGCTATAGTTTAAACTGTAAACAAAACCAAACATGAAAACAAACAAATAACCCATTAAATCGATCCTCTCCTTCCAAAACTCATCCAAAACACTCTACCACCATCTTCAAGCACTCTCGATCCATATAATTTCTTGTTTTGCATCGAGGCGACTATAGAAGTTGCTAACAACCTAGAAACCATACTTATTCACTTAGTAATAACCTTAATTGAAATTATATTTCTGGAATTAAAGTAATCAAACCTTAAAGATGAAAGCAAACATGTAAACAATGAATAAGAAGTCAAACCATGGACACACGACCAAATAAATTAGATTTTCTTTTATTTGAATCTAAATTATGCGAGTATAGGTTTGTGCAACCAAGTATTCTCGAAAGCTTTGCATATTACATTGGAAACAACCTACGTATACTAAAATGTTAAATAGCAAGAGTTCACGCGCGAATGGTTTTTACGTCCCATACCAACCTCCAAGCCTATGTGGTTTTGTTTCTCAAGCCTTCTAACCACATTCTTGAACTAATTTAATCAAATCCAAGCATAAGGATTAATAAAATCGCATTAAAAATTTATAAATGAAACACGTGTAGCTATAGTTTAAACCGTAACCAAAACCGAACACGAAACCATACAAATAACCCGTTAAATTGATCCCCTCCTTCCCAAACTCATCCAAAACACTCTACCACCATCTTCAAGCACTCTTGCGTACAAAATCCATTAAACTGAATCCAAATGCCAACTCTCGATCCTTTAATTTCTTGTTTTGCATCGAGACGACGATAAAATTTGCTAACAACCTAGAAACCATACGTATTCACTTAGTAATAAACTTAATTGAAATTATATTTCTGGAATTAAAGTAATCAAACCTTAAAGATGAAAGCAAACATGTAAACAATGAATAAGAAGACAAACCATGGACACACGACCAAATAAATTAGATTTTCTTTTATTTGACTCTAAATTATATGAGCATAGGTCTGCGCAACCAAGTATTCTCCAAAGTTTAACACATTACATGGGAAAAAACCTACCTAAACTAAAGCGTTAAATAGCAATAGTTCACGCGCGAATGGTTTTTACGTCCCGTAACAACCTCCAATCCTATGTGGTTTTCTTTCTCAAGCCTTCTGAACACATTCTTGAACTAATTTATTCAAATTCAAGCATAAGGATCAATCAAATTGCATTAAAAATTCATAAATAAAACACCTGTAGCTATAGTTTAAACCGTAACCAAAACCGAACATGAAAACAAACAAATAACCTGTTAAATCGATCCTCTTCTTCCCAAACTCATCCAAAACAATCTACCACCTTCTTCAAGCACTCTCGCATACAAAATCCATTAAACTGAATCCAAATGCCAACTCTCGATCCATATAATTTCTTGTTTTGCATCTAGGCGACGATAGAAGTTCTAACAACCTAGAAACCATACGTATTCACTTAGTAATAACCTTAATTGAAATTATACTTCTGGAATTAAAGTAATCTTAAAGATGAAAGCAAACATGTAAAGAATGAATAAGAAGTCAAACCATGGACACACGTCCAAATAAATTAGATTTTCTTTTATTTGACTCTAAATTATGCGAGTATAGGTCTGTGCAACCAAGTATTCTCGAAAGTTTAACACATTATATGGGAAAAAACCTACCTAAACTAAGGCGTTAAATAGCAATAGTTCACGCGCGAATGGTTTTTACGTCCCGTACCAACTTCCAATCCTATGTAGTTTTGTTTCTCAAGCCTTCTAAACACATTCATGAACTAATTTAATCAAATCCAAGCATAAGGATCAATGAAATCACACTAAAAATTCTTAAATGAAACACTTGTAGCTATAGTTTAAACCGTGACCAAAACCGAACATGAAAACAAACAAATAACCTGTTAAATCGGTCCTCTCCTTCCCAAACTCATCAAAAACACTCTACCACCATCTTCAAGCACTCTTGCATACAAAATCCATTAAACTGAATCCAAATGGCAACTCTCGATCCATATAATTTCTTGTTTTGCATCGAGGCGACGATAGAAGTTGCTAACAACCTAGAAACCATAAGTATTCACTTAGTAATAACCTTAATTGAAATAATATTGCTGGAATTAAAGTAATCAACCTTAAAGATGAAAGCAAACATGTAAACAATGAATAAGAAGTCAAACCATGGACACACGACCAAATAAATTAGATTTTCTTTTATTAGACTCTAAATTATGCCAGTATAGGTCTGTGCAACCAAGTATTCTCGAAAGCTTAACATATTACATAGGAAACAACCTACGTATACTAAAACGTTAAATAGCAATGGTTCACGTGCGAATGGTTTTTTTGTAACGCCCGGAATAAAGTCGAAATGAGCCAGGTAATAATAATGGGCTTAGCCGGGATTATTTAAAGAAGATAAGCGGGAAATGGAGTATGGACCGAGTAGACCTCGCGGGTTATGTGCTCGGCGAGTTTAAGGTCCCGGGAACGCCCAGTATATATAAACGGATCAGCAAACATGTAAACAATGAATAAGAAGTCAAACCATGGACACACGACCAAATAAATTAGATTTTTTTTTATTTCACTCTAATTTATGCGAGTATAGGTCTGTGCAACCAAGTAATCTCGAAAGCTTAACATATTACATGGGACACAGTCTACGTATACTAAAACGTTAAATAGCAATAGTTCACGTGGGGATGGTTTTTACGTCCCGTACCAACCTCCAATCCTATGTTGTTTCATTTCTCAAGCCTTCTAAACACATTCATGAACTAATTTAATCAAATCCAAGCATTAGGATAAATGAAATCGCACCAAAATTCTTTAATGAAACACCTGTAGCTATAGTTTAAACTGTAAACAAAACCAAACATGAAAACAAACAAATAACCCATTAAATCGATCCTCTCCTTCCCAAACTCATCCAAAACACTCTACCACCATCTTCAAGCACTCTCGATCCATATAATTTCTTGTTTTGCATCAAGGCGACTATAGAAGTTGCTAACAACCTAGAAACCATACGTATTCACTTAGTAATAACCTTAATTGAAATTATATTTCTGGAATTAAAGTAATCAAACCTTAAAGATGAAAGCAAACATGTAAACAATGAATAAGAAGTCAAACCATGGACACACGACCAAATAAATTAGATTTTCTTTTATTTGAATCTAAATTATGCGAGTATAGGTTTGTGCAACCAAGTATTCTCGAAAGCTTTGCATATTACATTGGAAACAACCTACGTATACTAAAATGTTAAATAGCAAGAGTTCACGCGCGAATGGTTTTTACGTCCCATACCAACCTCCAAGCCTATGTGGTTTTGTTTCTCAAGCCTTCTAACCACATTCTTGAACTAATTTAATCAAATCCAAGCATAAGGATTAATAAAATCGCATTAAAAATTTATAAATGAAACACCTGTAGCTATAGTTTAAACCGTAACCAAAACCGAACACGAAACCATACAAATAACCCGTTAAATTGATCCCCTCCTTCCCAAACTCATCCAAAACACTCTACCACCATCTTCAAGCACTCTTGCGTACAAAATCCATTAAACTGAATCCAAATGCCAACTCTCGATCCTTTAATTTCTTGTTTTGCATCGAGACGACGATAAAATTTGCTAACAACCTAGAAACCATACGTATTCACTTAGTAATAACCTTAATTGAAATTATATTTCTGGAATTAAAGTAATCAAACCTTAAAGATGAAAGCAAACATGTAAACAATGAATAAGAAGACAAACCATGGACACACGACCAAATAAATTAGATTTTCTTTTATTTGACTCTAAATTATGCGAGTATAGGTCTATACAACCAAGTATTCTCCAAAGCTTAACATATTACAAGGGAAACAATCTACGTATACTATAACGTTAAATAGCAATAGTTCACGCGCGGATGGTTTTTACGTCCCGTACCAACCTCCAATCCTATGTGGTTTTGTTTCTCAAGCCTTCTAAACACATTCTTGAACTAATTTAATCAAATCCAAGCATAAGGATCAATGAAATCGCATTAAAAATACATAAATGAAACACTTGTAGCAATAGTTTAAACCATAACCAAACCGAACACGAAACCATACAAATAACCTGTTAAATCGATCCTCCCCTTCCTAAACTCATCCAAAAGACTCTACCACCATCTTCAAGCACTCTTGCATACAAAATCCATTAAATTGAATCCAAATGCTAACTCTCGATCTTTATTTTCTTGTTTTGACTCGAGGCGACGATAGAAGTTGCTAACAACCTAGAAACCATACGTATTCACTTAGTAATAACTTTAATTGAAATTATATTTCTAGAATTAAAGTAATCAAATCTTAAAGATGAAAGCAAACATGTAAACAATGAATAAGAAGTCAAACCATGGACACACGACCAAATAAAATAAATTTTCTTTTATTTGACTCTAAATTATATGAGTATAGGTCTGCGCAACCAAGTATTCTCCAAAGTTTAACACATTACATGGGAAAAAACCTACCTAAACTAATGCGTTAAATAGCAATAGTTCACGCGCGAATGGTTTTTACGTCCCGTAACAACCTCCAATCCTATGTGGTTTTCTTTCTCAAGCCTTCTGAACACATTCTTGAACTAATTTATTCAAATTCAAGCATAAGGATCAATCAAATTGCATTAAAATTCATAATAAAACACCTGTAGCTATAGTTTAAACCGTAACCAAAACCGAACATGAAAACAAACAAATAACCTGTTAAATCGATCCTCTTCTTCCCAAACTCATCCAAAACAATCTACCACCTTCTTCAAGCACTCTCGCATACAAAATCCATTAAACTGAATCCAAATGCCAACTCTCAATCCATATAATTTCTTGTTTTGCATCTAGGCGACGATAGAAGTTCTAACAACCTAGAAACCATACGTATTCACTTAGTAATAACCTTAATTGAAATTATACTTCTGGAATTAAAGTAATCTTAAAGATGAAAGCAAACATGTAAAGAATGAATAAGAAGTCAAACCATGGACACACGACCAAATAAACTAGATTTTCTTTTATTTGACTCTAAATTATGCGAGTATAGGTCTGTGCAACCAAGTATTCTCGAAAGTTTAACACATTATATGGGAAAAAACCTACCTAAACTAAAGCGTTAAATAGCAATAGTTCACGCGCGAATGGTTTTTACGTCCCGTACCAACCTCCAATCCAATGTAGTTTTGTTTCTCAAGCCTTCTAAACACATTCATGAACTAATTTATCCAAATCCAAGCATAAGGATCAATGAAATCACACTAAAAATTCTTAAATGAAACACTTGTAGCTATAGTTTAAACCGTGACCAAAACCGAACATGAAAACAAACAAATAACCTGTTAAATCGGTCATCTCCTTCCCAAACTCATCAAAACACTCTACCACCATCTTCAAGCACTCTTGCATACAAAATCCATTAAACTGAATCCAAATGGCAACTCTCGATCCATATAATTTCTTGTTTTGCATCGAGGCGACGATAGAAGTTGCTAACAACCTAGAAACCATAAGTATTCACTTAGTAATAACCTTAATTGAAATAATATTGCTGGAATTAAAGTAATCAAACCTTAAAGATGAAAGCAAACATGTAAACAATGAATAAGAAGTCAAACCATGGACACACGACCAAATAAATTAGATTTTCTTTTATTAGACTCTAAATTATGCCAGTATAGGTCTGTGCAACCAAGTATTCTCGAAAGCTTAACATATTACATAGGAAACAACCTACGTATACTAAAACGTTAAATAGCAATGGTTCACGTGCGAATGGTTTTTTTGTAACGCCCGGAATAAAGTCGAAATGAGCCAGGTAATAATAATGGGCTTAGCCGGGATTATTTAAAGAAGATAAGCGGGAAATGGAGTATGGACCGAGTAGACCTCGCGGGTTATGTGCTCGGCGAGTTTAAGGTCCCGGGAACGTCCAGTATATATAAACGGATCAGCAAGAGCCACTCTCATTTGCAACTCAACACCCAACTTTTAGAGAGAGAGTGTAGAGATAGAAAGTGGAGAGAAAGTGGTGATTCAAGGCTTGGTTGATCAAGAGATTGAAGATCGGTGTTTGTGGGCATCCAAACAACAAGAAAAGACCAAGAATCCAGGTAAGAAACATCGTTTAATCGGTTCTTTAAGGGCAAACCCAGATTCTAGGGTTTGGGGTTTTTGAAAGTGGCAAAGAATCGCCCAAAACTCACATTTTGTGTAAGAAAACATGTAAGAAGCTTAGATATAGCTTCTTGGGTGATAAACCAAGGTTTTAGGTGTAAAAGATTGAAGTTTTGGGTCAAAAATGGGTTGGATCGTAAATTCAGCCCGTTTTGCGAAACTGGGTGTTCATCCAGCGAAATTATGTAGTCGTCCAGCGAAACTATGGATCTTCCTGCGAAACTATAGTTTCGCAGGTAGTCTCGCAGACTTGATTTTCCAACGAAAGTTGAGCGAAACTGGCAGCGAAGATGCCAGCGAAACTGCCAGCGAAACTGCCAGCGAAGGTGACAGCGAAACTGCTAGCGAAACTAGCAGCGAAACTACTGATCATGCAGCGAAATTAGGCAGAAATTAACCCCTTTGAGTGTTAACTTATGTGCAGGCTGTGTAGTGCGACCCTTGCTTAGAAAGCTTGATTAAGAAGCTACTCGCTGAGTCCAGGTGAGTTCTAGATCCCCTATTTTAAAGGTATTAAACTTGTTTGGGGCTGGAAATGCATACTGAATATATGTTTTAAATGTCCAAGAATTTCAGGAAGATCGATTTTTCCATTAGGAAATGTGCAATAGTTCACGCGCGGATGGTTTTTACGTCCCGTACCAACCTCCAATCCTATGTGGTTTTGTTTCTCAAGCATTCTAAACACATTCATGAACTAATTTAATCAAATCCAAGCATAAGGATCAATGAAATCGCACTAAAAATTCTTAAATGAAACACCTGTAGCTATAGTTGAAACCGTAACCAAAACCGAACATGAAAACAAACAAGTAACCCGTTAAATGGATCCTCTCCTTCCCAAACACATCCAAAACACTATACCACCATCTTCAAGCACTCTTGCATAAAAATCCATTAAACTGAATCCAAATGAAAACTCTCGATCCATATAATTTCTTGTTTTGTATGGAGGAGATGATAGAAGTTGCTAACAACCTAGAAACCATACGTATTCGCTCAGTAGTAGCCTTAGTTGAAATTATATTTCTGTAATGAAAGTAATCAAACCTTAAAGATGATAGCAAACATGTAAACAAAGAATAAGAAATCAAACCATGGACACACGACCAAATAAATTAGATTTTCTTTTATTGACTCTAAATTATGCGAGTAAAGGTCTGTGCAACCAAGTATTCTCGAAAGCTTAACATATTACATGGAAACAACCTACGTATACTAAAACGTTAAATAGCAATAGTTCACACGCGAATGGTTTTTACGCCCCGTACCAACCTCCAATCCGATGTGGTTATGTTTCTCACACCTTCTAAACACATTCTTGATAAGGATCAATGAAATGGCACTAAAAATTCATAAGTGAAATACCTTAGCTGTAGTTTAAACCGTAACCAAAACCGAACACGAAACCATACTAATAACCCGTTAAATCGATCCTCCCCTTCCCAAACTCATCCAAAACACTCTACAACCATCTTCAAGCACTCTTGCATGCAAAATCCATTAAACTGAATCCAATTGCCAACTCTCGTTCCATATAATTTCTTGTTTTGCATCGAGGAGACGATTGAAGTTGCTAACAACCTAGAAACCAGATGTACTCACTTAGTAATAACCTTAATTGAAATTATATTTCTATAATTAAAGTAATCAAACCTTAAAGATGAAAGCAAACATGTAAACAATGAATAAGAAGTCAAACCATGGACACACGACCAAATAAATTAGATTTTTTTTTATTTCACTCTAATTTATGCGAGTATAGTTCTGTGCAACCAAGTAATCTCGAAAGCTTAACATATTACATGGGACACAGTCTACGTATACTAAAACGTTAAATAGCAATAGTTCACGTGGGGATGGTTTTTACGTCCCGTACCAACCTCCAATCCTATGTTGTTTCATTTCTCAAGCCTTCTAAACACATTCATGAACTAATTTAATCAAATCCAAGCATTAGGATAAATGAAATCGCACCAAAAATTCTTTAATGAAACACCTGTAGCTATAGTTTAAACTGTAAACAAAACCAAACATGAAAACAAACAAATAACCCATTAAATCGATCCTCTCCTTCCCAAACTCATCCAAAACACTCTACCACCATCTTCAAGCACTCTCGATCCATATAATTTCTTGTTTTGCATCAAGGCGACTATAGAAGTTGCTAACAACCTAGAAACCATACGTATTCACTTAGTAATAACCTTAATTGAAATTATATTTCTGGAATTAAAGTAATCAAACCTTAAAGATGAAAGCAAACATGTAAACAATGAATAAGAAGTCAAACCATGGACACACGACCAAATAAATTAGATTTTCTTTTATTTGAATCTAAATTATGCGAGTATAGGTTTGTGCAACCAAGTATTCTCGAAAGCATTGCATATTACATTGGAAACAACCTACGTATACTAAAATGTTAAATAGCAAGAGTTCACGCGCGAATGGTTTTTACGTCCCATACCAACCTCCAAGCCTATGTGGTTTTGTTTCTCAAGCCTTCTAACCACATTCTTGAACTAATTTAATCAAATCCAAGCATAAGGATTAATAAAATCGCATTAAAAATTTATAAATGAAACACCTGTAGCTATAGTTTAAACCGTAACCAAAACCGAACACGAAACCATACAAATAACCCGTTAAATTGATCCCCTCCTTCCCAAACTCATCCAAAACACTCTACCACCATCTTCAAGCACTCTTGCGTACAAAATCCATTAAACTGAATCCAAATGCCAACTCTCGATCCTTTAATTTCTTGTTTTGCATCGAGACGACGATAAAATTTGCTAACAACCTAGAAACCATACGTATTCACTTAGTAATAACCTTAATTGAAATTATATTTCTGGAATTAAAGTAATCAAACCTTAAAGATGAAAGCAAACATGTAAACAATGAATAAGAAGACAAACCATGGACACACGACCAAATAAATTAGATTTTCTTTTATTTGACTCTAAATTATGCGAGTATAGGTCTATACAACCAAGTATTCTCCAAAGCTTAACATATTACAAGGGAAACAATCTACGTATACTATAACGTTAAATAGCAATAGTTCACGCGCGGATGGTTTTTACGTCCCGTACCAACCTCCAATCCTATGTGGTTTTGTTTCTCAAGCCTTCTAAACACATTCTTGAACTAATTTAATCAAATCCAAGCATAAGGATCAATGAAATCGCATTAAAAATACATAAATGAAACACCTGTAGCAATAGTTTAAACCATAACCAAAACCGAACACGAAACCATACAAATAACCTGTTAAATCGATCCTCCCCTTCCTAAACTCATCCAAAAGACTCTACCACCATCTTCAAGCACTCTTGCATACAAAATCCATTAAATTGAATCCAAATGCTAACTCTCGATCTTTATTTTCTTGTTTTGACTCGAGGCGACGATAGAAGTTGCTAACAACCTAGAAACCATACGTATTCACTTAGTAATAACTTTAATTGAAATTATATTTCTAGAATTAAAGTAATCAAATCTTAAAGATGAAAGCAAACATGTAAACAATGAATAAGAAGTCAAACCATGGACACACGACCAAATAAAATAAATTTTCTTTTATTTGACTCTAAATTATATGAGTATAGGTCTGCGCAACCAAGTATTCTCCAAAGTTTAACACATTACATGGGAAAAAACCTACCTAAACTAATGCGTTAAATAGCAATAGTTCACGCGCGAATGGTTTTTACGTCCCGTAACAACCTCCAATCCTATGTGGTTTTCTTTCTCAAGCCTTCTGAACACATTCTTGAACTAATTTATTCAAATTCAAGCATAAGGATCAATCAAATTGCATTAAAAATTCATAAATAAAACACCTGTAGCTATAGTTTAAACCGTAACCAAAACCGAACATGAAAACAAACAAATAACCTGTTAAATCGATCCTCTTCTTCCCAAACTCATCCAAAACAATCTACCACCTTCTTCAAGCACTCTCGCATACAAAATCCATTAAACTGAATCCAAATGCCAACTCTCAATCCATATAATTTCTTGTTTTGCATCTAGGCGACGATAGAAGTTCTAACAACCTAGAAACCATACGTATTCACTTAGTAATAACCTTAATTGAAATTATACTTCTGGAATTAAAGTAATCTTAAAGATGAAAGCAAACATGTAAAGAATGAATAAGAAGTCAAACCATGGACACACGACCAAATAAACTAGATTTTCTTTTATTTGACTCTAAATTATGCGAGTATAGGTCTGTGCAACCAAGTATTCTCGAAAGTTTAACACATTATATGGGAAAAAACCTACCTAAACTAAAGCGTTAAATAGCAATAGTTCACGCGCGAATGGTTTTTACGTCCCGTACCAACCTCCAATCCAATGTAGTTTTGTTTCTCAAGCCTTCTAAACACATTCATGAACTAATTTATCCAAATCCAAGCATAAGGATCAATGAAATCACACTAAAAATTCTTAAATGAAACACTTGTAGCTATAGTTTAAACCGTGACCAAAACCGAACATGAAAACAAACAAATAACCTGTTAAATCGGTCATCTCCTTCCCAAACTCATCAAAAACACTCTACCACCATCTTCAAGCACTCTTGCATACAAAATCCATTAAACTGAATCCAAATGGCAACTCTCGATCCATATAATTTCTTGTTTTGCATCGAGGCGACGATAGAAGTTGCTAACAACCTAGAAACCATAAGTATTCACTTAGTAATAACCTTAATTGAAATAATATTGCTGGAATTAAAGTAATCAAACCTTAAAGATGAAAGCAAACATGTAAACAATGAATAAGAAGTCAAACCATGGACACACGACCAAATAAATTAGATTTTCTTTTATTAGACTCTAAATTATGCCAGTATAGGTCTGTGCAACCAAGTATTCTCGAAAGCTTAACATATTACATAGGAAACAACCTACGTATACTAAAACGTTAAATAGAAATGGTTCACGTGCGAATGGTTTTTTTGTAACGCCCGGAATAAAGTCGAAATGAGCCAGGTAATAATAATGGGCTTAGCCGGGATTATTTAAAGAAGATAAGCGGGAAATGGAGTATGGACCGAGTAGACCTCGCGGGTTATGTGCTCGGCGAGTTTAAGGTCCCGGGAACGTCCAGTATATATAAACGGATCAGCAAGAGCCACTCTCATTTGCAACTCAACACCCAACTTTTAGAGAGAGAGTGTAGAGATAGAAAGTGGAGAGAAAGTGGTGATTCAAGGCTTGGTTGATCAAGAGATTGAAGATCGGTGTTTGTGGGCATCCAAACAACAAGAAAAGACCAAGAATCCAGGTAAGAAACATCGTTTAATCGGTTCTTTAAGGGCAAACCCAGATTCTAGGGTTTGGGGTTTTTGAAAGTGGCAAAGAATCGCCCAAAACTCACATTTTGTGTAAGAAAACATGTAAGAAGCTTAGATATAGCTTCTTGGGTGATAAACCAAGGTTTTAGGTGTAAAAGATTGAAGTTTTGGGTCAAAAATGGGTTGGTTCGTAAATTCAGCCCGTTTTGCGAAACTGGGTGTTCATCCAGCGAAATTATGTAGTCGTCCAGCGAAACTATGGATCTTCCTGCGAAACTATAGTTTCGCAGGTAGTCTCGCAGACTTGATTTTCCAACGAAAGTTGAGCGAAACTGGCAGCGAAGATGCCAGCGAAACTGCCAGCGAAACTGCCAGCGAAGGTGGCAGCGAAACTGCTAGCGAAACTAGCAGCGAAACTACTGATCATGCAGCGAAATTAGGCAGAAATTAACCCCTTTGAGTGTTAACTTATGTGCAGGCTGTGTAGTGCGACCCTTGCTTAGAAAGCTTGATTAAGAAGCTACTCGCTGAGTCCAGGTGAGTTCTAGATCCCCTATTTTAAAGGTATTAAACTTGTTTGGGGCTGGAAATGCATACTGAATATATGTTTTAAATGTCCAAGAATTTCAGGAAGATCGATTTTTCCATTAGGAAATGTGCAATAGTTCACGCGCGGATGGTTTTCACGTCCCGTACCAACCTCCAATCCTATGTGGTTTTGTTTCTCAAGCATTCTAAACACATTCATGAACTAATTTAATCAAATCCAAGCATAAGGATCAATGAAATCGCACTAAAAATTCTTAAATGAAACACCTGTAGCTATAGTTGAAACCGTAACCAAAACCGAACATGAAAACAAACAAGTAACCCGTTAAATGGATCCTCTCCTTCCCAAACACATCCAAAACACTATACCACCATCTTCAAGCACTCTTGCATAAAAATCCATTAAACTGAATCCAAATGAAAACTCTCGATCCATATAATTTCTTGTTTTGTATGGAGGAGATGATAGAAGTTGCTAACAACCTAGAAACCATACGTATTCGCTCAGTAGTAGCCTTAGTTGAAATTATATTTCTGTAATGAAAGTAATCAAACCTTAAAGATGATAGCAAACATGTAAACAAAGAATAAGAAATCAAACCATGGACACACGACCAAATAAATTAGATTTTCTTTTATTGACTCTAAATTATGCGAGTAAAGGTCTGTGCAACCAAGTATTCTCGAAAGCTTAACATATTACATGGAAACAACCTACGTATACTAAAACGTTAAATAGCAATAGTTCACACGCGAATGGTTTTTACGCCCCGTACCAACCTCCAATCCGATGTGGTTATGTTTCTCACACCTTCTAAACACATTCTTGATAAGGATCAATGAAATGGCACTAAAAATTCATAAGTGAAATACCTTAGCTGTAGTTTAAACCGTAACCAAAACCGAACACGAAACCATACTAATAACCCGTTAAATCGATCCTCCCCTTCTAAACGCATTGTGAAACTAATTTAATCAAATCCAAGCACAAGGATCAATGAAATCGCGTTAAAAATTCATAGATGAAACACCTGTAGCTATAGTTTAAACCGTACCAAAACCGAACATGGAAACAAACAAATAACCCATTAAATTGATCCTCCTCTTCCTGAACTCATCCAACACTCTCTACCACCATCTTAAAGCATTATGCATACAAAATTTATTAAACTGAATCCAAATGCCAACTCTCGATCCATCTAATTTCTTGTTTTGCATCGAGGCGACGATAGAAGTTGCTAACAACCTAGATGTAAGGCCTCGTTCCCGGAGACCACACAGTTGGTAAATCACAGCATAATTAAATAAAAACATTACTTAATTCATAAAGCATGGCAGGGAAATTAACATCAAAAGTCATTCATTAATTAATAAATTCTGTTGCTAAGAAATACATGTGTGTTTGTTATCAGTTACAAAAGATCATTAGAACGCATTACAAAACAACAATGTTATTAATCATGAATGGATGCCAATCCTGCCCTGACAAGTAGCCTCCCCTTGTGCCATCCTCAGCAAAATTACCTGCCAACTGAAAATGCATAAAAGTCAGCGTTGCTGAGTGAGTTCTAGTTTTAAAATGGTGAAAATACATTATGAGTTTTGTATAGGAAAATACTCCTTAAAATACTATTTACTCTTTTGTATGTGATCATACGTCATACATACATTCAAATATTATTCATTATCAACATTAATATCTTTCTTCACCATTTCCATGGTCGTTCACTTGAACTTTTACTTTTAATCTTTCACTTTGATATGGACCAAGGTGCTATACCCCCAATTAATGCGCATAAACCTGGTACTGGGCCAAAGTCTAATAATAGACCCCATCCGTGGTGCACAAAGCTAACTCCAGTACCGGGGCAACAACAATGGTCCCTTCAATCTTGACGATTGACCCTGTGTGCATCCAACGGGTTAGCTAAACCGCACACAGTTGAGCTAACAATCTAGTGGTTGTGAACCTCATGTGAATTTGCTTGCAAGACTTTCTTATGTTCTTTATGTTCCACTTTCATTAGTCTTTCCACTTTATTAAAGATAATACTTTACGGATAAGGGTAAAATCACACCACGTAAAGTCATGTAATATAATAATAAATAGGAACACAAGAACAGTCCAAACAGGAATAAAATATTCAGATAATAGCATCGAGTCAAACCAGGGTCAAACCCTAAAATTCTGATTTCCCCAAAATTCTAGAAAACTTTCTAAGTGTTTAGGCGCATGGGCACTATACAGGCGCATGAGCCCTGCTTAGGCGCATTAACACTATTCAGGCGCATAAACTCTACGCTTAGGCATTTTAGCTTACATTCTGGGTGCATGAACTGTTTAGGCGCATGAGGTTGGCTTATCAGGCAAAAGTTTTGGGCGCATGGGTACTCTTGGGGCGCATGAACCCCCACTTAGGATTTTCTAAGGCAAATTTCCAGGCACATGGGCCCTGTTTGGGCGCATGACCACCTGTTATACATTTTTCAGAATCAAAACTAACCCACATCTGCATTTGCACCTGTTCTAAGCAGAAACTTAACATTCTAAGCAACCACAACACATAAACAAGCATAAACATAAGCATAAACATACACAACATATGCGTACATAAGTACAAGTTTGAAAATCCTTTAAAATGCATTTTCAGCCCCAAAGTTAGTTTAAAACACATGTAAATCGGGGTCTAGAACTCACCTAGTGTAGCAAACAAGCAAAAATCCTCCGAACCTGCTTGTACACAGGTTCAAACACCTAAAACAAGCACAAACAAGCACCAAAACACCAAAAACACTTAATAATCGGTTTCTAAGGGTGAAACCACAAGAAAACCAAACCAATTAACATGTAAACACACTAACCTTGAATATTTCAGTTTTGTTTCCTTCTTGGAACCGAGAGAGCTGGTCTGCAGCTTTCTTTCTTCTTCTTTTCGGTCGAACAACAGCAACAACAGAATGTTATGGGCGGCCATGCCCATATAAAGTGCATTTTTGACTTTGGTGTACCATTTACACATTGCACCCCTCATCTTTGCCTCCTTTTAATTTTCCTCCAAAATACTTTCTTTTCTTTTTATTTGACCAAGTTTTCAGGTGTTACAAGTCTACCCTCCTTAAAGAGGTTTCGTCCCCGAAACCTGTCACTCTTTAAATAACTGTGGGTATTATTGTCTCATTTCTTCTTCCATCTCCCACGTAGACTCAGAACCCTTCCGGTGTTTCCACTGCACCCGCACAAGTGGAACCACTTTATCCTTAACCTCTTCTCCTTCCGATCGATGATTGCCACTGGTTGCTCCATATAGTTGAGCCGTTCATCCACTTCGATATCCTCCAGTGGTACAATCATGTCTTCATCGGCTAAGCACTTTCTTAGATGGGATACATGAAATGTCGGATGAATTCCACTTAACTCATCAGGCAATTCTAATCGATAGGCCACCTCTCCTACTCATGCAACGATTCGAAAAGGTCCTATGTATCTTGGGCTCAGCTTGCCTCTCTTCCTGAATCGGATGATCCCTTTCCAAGGTGAGACCTTCAACATGACTCTATCCCCCACGTTGAATTCAATTGGTCTACGCCTATTATCGGCATACGACTTTTGCCTATCTTTGGCTGCCCTCGTAAAGGCTTCGATCTTTTCCAGCTTTTCGGTCGTAGCCTCAATCACCTCGATGCTTTCCAATTCCTTCTGGCCGATGTCACCCCAACATACGGGCGTTCTACACATCCTACCGTACAACATCTCGTATGGTGGCATACCAATGCTTGCATGATAACTGTTGTTGTACAAGAACTCTGCTAACGGTAGGTGGTCATCCCAGCTTCCTCCAAAGTCTATCACGCATGCACGAAGCATATCTTCGAGTGTCTGGATCGTCCTCTCAGACTGACCATCTGTTTGAGGGTGATAAGCCGTGCTAATGTGTAGCCTCGTCCCTATCGCATCATGGAATCTCTTCACGCGCGAATGTTTTTTACGTCCCGTACCAACCTCCAATCCTATGTGGTTTTGTTTCTCAAGCCATCTAAACATATTCTTGAACTAATTTAATCAAATCCAAGCATAAGGATCAATGAAATCGCATTAAAAATTCATAAATTAAACATCTGTAGCTATAGTTTAAACCGTAACCAAAACCGAACATGAAAACAAACAAATAACTCGTTAAATCGATCCTCTCCTTCCCAAACTCATCCAAAACACTCTACCACTATCTTCAAGCACTTGCGTACAAAATCCATTAAACTAAATCCAAATGCCAAATCCAAATGCCAACTCTTGATCCATATAATTTCTTGTTTTGTATCGAGGCGACGATAGAAGTTGCTAACAGCCTAGAAACCATATGTATTCACTTAGTAATAACGTTAATTGAAATTATATTTCTAGAATTAAAGTAATCAAACCTTAAAGATGAAAGCAAACATGTAAACATTGAATAAGAAGTCAAACCATGGACACACGACCAAATAAATTAGATTTTCTTTTATTTGACTCTAAATTATGCGAGTATAGGTCTGTGCAACCAAGTATTCTTGAAAGCTTAACATATTACATGGGAAACAACCTACGTATACTAAAACATTAAATAGCAATAGTTCACGCGCGAATGGTTTTTACGTCCCGTAATCAAAACGCAGCGGATATTTGAGACTTAAAACTTGTTTTAGTTGCTGAAAATGAACCATTTTTGTTCAAGAAACAAACCCAAGAATATCTCATGAACAAAATATCCATATAATTTGTTCTATCTCAAATGCAATAATTTAGAAAACCCATTTTCTAAATTGGTGTCAATATTTATTTGCTTGATCATATCAACAAATAAATATTTATTGGTGTTTGTTTAGCTTGTTATTGGGTATGACCCAACTTGGATCATTACGTACTAACCACATCAATCTTGTATGTGTCTTGGGCATATAAGATCCAACAATCTCCCACTTGCACAAGATTCATAGAAGATTGATGCAAGCAGTAAATATCGCCTAACAACGGTTTACTACCCTTAATACGTATGACTAAGAGCCATTCAATAACATCATCCCCTTCAAGTACCTTACTCGAAAATGTTTTAGGTGAGTCAATCATTTATCCTTTTGTCACAGATGTCATGTTAAATCCTAGAGACACTGAATGACCATTCTCCATTGATTTAACTTTAGTAGGCCTTAGACATCTTGCTCTCAACAAATAAGAGGGACAAATCCCATCTTGATTACATACGTCTCTCACAATCACCTCGTGCTATACCTGAATTTAGTCTTATGTACTGCCATGTTTCAGAACAGCGAAGAACTAAGTCAAAGTATAATACCCGGTGAATATCAAGACCCAATATGTATCTCAGGTCAGAGGATACCAAATGATATTCGCCTTTACTCAAATTTACTCATGATCAATCAAGGAGATTCCATGTAGTAATATTTGAGATGCGGGTCAGTCCAATATTTGTATCCCATAAATATCTATGAACTTTGGCAGCAACCCTTTGCTCTATATTCATCCATATGAATATCCACCAATCCAAGTTCATAATAGTCTTACCCTCATACTTGTTTCCACAAGTATGAACGACTACGAACGTTTAGAGTAAATGGTTTACTCATGGATTAAACATGCAAAACTGGAACATTAGTTGAAGCATTATAACCAAATAATTCATTCAAGTAATAAAAGGTTCCAATATCCAAATACAAAATTACAAGATCAAATCCAGTCACTAGAATATCGAAGTCCCATGGCACAAGTATGACCTTCATGCTTTGCCTTTTCAAGGAGCTTCGTGAGTGGATCCGCAATGTTCTGATCCGTGTGAACTTTGCGAATACATATTTTTCCCTTTTCAACTTCATCCCTTATGTAGTTAAATCTCCGCTCAATATGCCTAGTCTTTTGATGTGCACAGGGTTCCTTGATTTGAGCAATTGCACCCTCGTTATCACAAAAAATTTCTAGGGGGTCCTTGTCACACCCTCAAAATCCGCGTGCGGGGTTTTACCGCGAGGCGCGTGACATACCAGGATCTCAGTCATTAGTTACCAAGAACGACTCTATATGATAAATAAACAGAACCAGAGTTAACGTTTAAAATACTGCGAAAGCGTTTTTAAAACCAGAAAACCCAAAACATGTAGTATGTAAAGAGAATGCGCAAAACATACGCGCCCCAAACACAATTATTTAATATGAAAATAATCCCAAATTTGTAAACAAGGCAAATGTAGACAACTCAACAATGCTGACGTGCGTGCTCCTAGGCAACTGGCAACCTTAACCTGAGAATAGCATACTAAGCAAGTCAACACATGGTTGGTGAGTTCAAGAGTGTGCGTTAAAATATAAACCAATCAACAGTTTCCAGAGCATAAGTAGTGTATTACAATAGATAGCTAGTCTATTAACATAAAAATATTAATCATAGTGATTTCGCGATCGAAGCTGACTGTGTTACGTTTGTTGCCTCCCGTCATGACTTACCAGGTCGTGACGAATATAAGTTAGGACAAAATTGCACCCGTTTGACCTCGAGTCGCACAGGTGGGGCTCGTCAGACCCAGTAGTACTACCCAAAATTTCCCCGCTAGTCAATATTAACAATCCGAAAGTGTGAGGACTTTCCATGGTAAACAGCACTATATCAATATTATACACACTCATATTTAAAAGCGTTTGTGATCAACAGTATGCTATCTCCCCCAAAAGAGATTATGTAAAATGAGTGGGGCAAGAACTCACCTGATGCGCGCAAGAATTAACTTAGAGCTTAACTTGAAAGAAAGAGGGGAAAGACAACCTTCAAAGGTCACCTAGAACACATGAGTACATAAGTACGTGTACACAGAATCAATATGAAACCCTAAGTGCTTTACAACCCAAAGGACTCAAGGTTTTAGAAAGACAAGACACATTTGACCCAGTTGACCCGTTTGACCCGTTAGTGATATTATAGGTGATAACTCGTTAATACTAACACAACAGCATATCATACATGATCAACATACCACTTGATTACATATAGCACATCATTAACCACATGTACCACCTAGATCATCATACAAATAGATATCATACAAGTCATGCGAATCACAACAAGCCAAAACAGGTAACAAACCAAATCAACATCCCTATAACCTAAACAACACATTTAATCACCTTAGAAACCATCCATGAACACACTAGCATGATCCTAATATCCCAAACACGCTCAAATCATCCAATTAAAGAATTTGCACAAATAAAGTTTCCCTTATGGGAAAGTACGTCCCAATTTCATCAAACACCCAAGACATTCATGGATTCATCATTTACATACCAATTCAAGTCCATGACAACATCTAAACATGATCAACAACACTTAATCATCATGATTCATCAACGTCCAACACCAAAAGTTACTATTTTTAGCAATGTATGAACTATAAGACATCTTCTTGTTTTTCAATTGTTCATATCATCAACCTAGCATCTAATCATCATCACAAACACATCCATAACATTCATACATCATCAAATCATCAATTCATGCAAAATAAAGTTACTATTCCTAGTAACCTATGAACCATGAACCAAAATCGAAGCTTTCTTGCATAATCGACGTTAACCAATATGCATATAACCTAACTAGCATCATTACAACATCAAACAACCAACATTCAACATCCAATTTGATCCAAAATCGCCTCAACCTCTCGGCCAAAGATGATCATATGAACAAACAACCAAAATCCAAACTTTCTTGCATAATCCACGTTAACTAGCATATATACAATCCAACTAACATATTAACATCACCAAACAAACAAGAATCGACCTCCACATCATCAATTTAAGTTAGGGTTTTGGCTAACACCAATAATGCATGAAAACACCAAAACTAACCTTTAATTAGCGAAAGAAAACAAGAATCGATGTTCCAATGTGTTGTGAAGCTTGAAATCGATCCAAAACTGATGCTTTGTGGGTGTTCTTGGCCGAAATCGCAAAGGGAGAGGGAGAGGGAGTGAGATCGCGGCCGATGGGGTGGGATTAGGGTTGGGTTTTGTGTTTTAAAAATATAATTTTTGCATAATACCCTTTAAACCCTTGCATTTTGTATTTTATAAAAATTAGACTCTTTGAATAGTTTTTAAATAATTTTTAACTACTAAACACAATTATTATTAGTCACAAATAATAATCATGCATAATTTCCATTTGCCACAAAACACACGAAATAAATATACACGTTTCCACGTTACGAGATAAAATTCACAATAAGCATTTAAATCACATAATCACATATGCACAACTTGATAATCACGTAACCAGTTAAATTATAATTAGTTTATCACTATTAATTATTATTAAGTCACCAACGTTCAACGACAACTAGTGTGTGCTCCCGACACGTGTATGCAAGACTTAACGGAACTAACGGAGTTTGGTAACGGAAAATTACCGGATGTCACATTATCCCCATGTTGAAAGAATTTTCGTCCCGAAAATTGCGTTACATGGTGAGTGTTCCATCACTGGTCTACTACATTGGCACAAGGAAATTGAAATCGTGTGAGTTTTGGATGAGTTGTCACATCATCCCCATGTTGAAAGAAATTTCGTCCCGAAATTTAATCAGTACATTCGCCGGTTGGCATCGTCCTTTCGAATAGCTGAGGGTACTTAAGCTTCATTTGGTCTTCACGTTCCCACGTGAATTCTGGTCCACGTCTCGAGTTCCAACGAACTTTGACGATGGGTATCTTGCTTTGCTTAAGCGTTTTCACCTCACGATCCATCACTTCGACAGGTTCCTCAATGAAGCGTAACTGTTCGTCTACTTGAACTTCTTCCAGTGGTACGACCATCGTTTCATCCGTTAAACATTTCTTTAGATTTGAAACATGGAATACATCATGGATTCCACTCAATGAATCAGGTAAGGCTAGTCGATAGGCCACTAGGCCAATTCTTTCCACTATCTCAAATGGTCCAACGTATCTCGGATTTAGCTTTCCTCGCTTACCAAACCGAACTACGCCTTTCCATGGTGAAACCTTTAATAAAACCTTGTCACCAACTTGAAATTCTAAGGGTTTCCGTCGCTTGTCAGCATAGCTTTTCTGTCTGTCTCGTGCTGCAGCCATGCGGTTTCTTATCTGGACAATCTTCTCAGTTGTCTCGTGTACTAACTCAGGACCCGTTAATTGACTATCACCAATTTCAGCCCAGCAAACTGTTGATCTACACTTTCTCCCATATAAAGCTTCAAAAGGTGTTGCCTTTATGCTAGTGTGATAACTGTTGTTGTAAGAAAATTCCACCAATGGTAGGTGAACTTCCCAGTTATTCCCGAAGTCCATCACACAAGCACGTAACATGTCCTCCAAAGTCTGTATATTACGCTCGCTTTGACCATCAGTCTATGGATGATAAGCAGTACTCATATCCAATCGCGTACCCAAAGATTTCTGCAGTGATTGCCAGAAGTGTGATGTGAAACGAGAATCGCGATCAGAAATGATTGAGATTGGTACTCCATGCCTCGAAACGATCTCCTTCAGATAAAGTCAGGTTAACTTCTCCATCTTATCTGTTTCCTTTATTGCTAGGAAATGAGCAGACTTTGTTAATCTATCCACGATAACCCATATTGTATCACAACCCGTAGAAGTGCGAGGTAACTTAGTAATAAAATCCATTGATATCTGATCCCACTTCCACATAGGGATCTCGGGTTGTTGTAGTAGACCAGATGGTTTCTGATACTCCACTTTAACCTTCGAGCAGGTCAGACACTTGCTCACATAAGTAGCTACATCTGCTTTCATGTTAGGCCACCAATAGTGCGCCTTCAAATCGTGGTACATCTTGTCAGATCCAGGATGTATAGAATACTTGGACTTGTGAGGCTTAATCATGACCAAGTCTCTCAGATTTCCGTGTAGAGGTACCCATAGTCTATCCATGAAGTAACGAATTTCATCCGCTTTTACTTCCAATTGTTTTTCCATACCCCTTAACGATTCAGACCCAATGTTTTCTACTTTCAGAGCTTCCGTCTGAGCCACTCGGATTTGTTCAGGTAATTGCGTACTAATCGTTAGTTGCAGAGCTCGTACACATCGAGGCTTAGTAGTTTCTTTCCTACTCAACGCATCAGCAACTACATTTGCTTTCCCTGGGTGGTACTTAATAGCACAATCATAGTCGTTTAACAATTCCACCCAGCATCTTTGCCTCATGTTCAACTCCTTTTGCTCAAAGATGTGCTGAAGACTCTTGTGATCGGTGTAGATGGTGCATTTGGTACCGTACAAGTAATGTCTCCAGATCTTCAAGGCAAACACTACCGCACCCAGTTCCAAGTCATGGGTGGTATAGTTCTTCTCATGAATCTTCAACTGTCTAGAGGCGTAAGCTATCACTTTATCCCACTGCATCAAGACGCATCCAAGTCCTTGATAGACGCATCGTAGTAGACTACGAAGTCATCACTACCATCCGGTAACGCTAATATTGGTGCGCTACACAATTTATGCTTCAGCAACTGAAAAGCAGTTTCTTGATTCTCACCCCATTTGTATGTTGTTCCCTTGTAAGTCAAGGCTGTGAGAGGTTTTGCAATCTTAGAGAATCCTTCAATGAATCGTCGATAATATCCCGCTAATCCAAGGAATTGTCGTATCTCACTCGGTGTCTTAGGAACAGACCAATTCTTTATCGCTTCAATCTTAGCAGGATCAACATGTATTCCCTTCTCGTTGACAATATGACCCAAGAATTGTACCTCACGTATCCAGAAATCACACTTAGAAAACTTTGCATATAGTTGTTCCTCTCTAAGTAATTCCAAGATCAAACGTAAGTGCTCTCCATGTTCTTCCTCGATCCTTGAGTATATCAGTATGTCATCAATAAAGACGATAACAAACTGATCAAGATAGGGTTTGCACACGCGATTCATGAGGTCCATGAATACTGCTGGTGCATTCGTCAACCCAAATAGCATGACCAAAAATTCATAGTGACCATATCGTGTACGGAAAGCAGTCTTCGAGATGTCCTCTTCTCGAACTCTAAGCTGATGATACCCAGACCTCAGATCAATCTTAGAGTAATATCTTGATCCATACAGTTGATCAAACAAATCATCGATACGAGGTAACGGATATCTATTCTTGATAGTAACCTTGTTCAGTTCCCTATAGTCAATGCACATTCGAAATGTACCATCCTTCTTCTTCACAAATAGAACTGGCGCTCCCCAGGGCGACGAACTCGGTCGAATGAACCCTTTATCCAACAACTCTTGTAGTTGGGCAGATAATTCCTGCAGTTCGTTCGGAGCTAACTAGTACGGTGCTCTCGCAATTGGAGCGGCTCCTGGAGTCAACTCAATCTGGAATTTAACTTGACGATGAGGCGGTAATCTAGGCAGGTCTTCCGGAAACACCTCGGGAAACTCACGAACTACGGGGATATCCTCTATCTTCTTTTCCTCGACCTGTTTATCTGTGACGAGTGCTAATATGGCCAGTCGACCCTTTCGTAACAACTTCTGTGCTTTCATAAACGAGATGATACCTATCACCGCACCACTCCTATCACCTCTGACCGTAAGGACTTCTTCACCAATGGGAATCCGTATGATCTTCTCATGGCATATGACTTCCGCTTGTTTATCGGAAAGCCAATCCATGCCTACTACCACATCAAAGCTTCCTAACGTAACAGGCATGAGATGTATGGTGAATGTATGACCAGCAAGCTCTATCTTGCAGTCTCTAAGAATATGCGTTACGTGAATCTGTGTACCGTTAGCTAACTCCACGGTGTATTTAGTTTCTAAGGCTGAGGGCATATCACTTAAAAGACTACAGAACCTAGTGGACACGAAACTTCTATCGGCTCTGGTATCGAATAATACGGTAGCAAAACAACCATTAACCGAAAATTTACCAGTTACTGTTGTAGGATCGTTTAGAGCCTCACCTGAGCCAATGAGACGAAGGCTCTTCCTTTGGCTCCATTGTTGTTATTGCCTCCATTGTTGTTGCCATTACCATTGTTGTTGTTATTGTTGTTGCCATTGTTATTATTGCTGTTGTTCCCATTGTTGTTGTTGCCATTACCATTCCTCTTAAGCTGGGGACAGTTGCGTCTGTAATGGCCTTCTTTTCCGCACTCAAAACAACCTTTCAGAGTTTCTTGTGATTGTTGAGGCTTCTTCATCAGTTCACCCCGACAGTCTTTGGCTACATGACCAATCTTCCCATAACGTTGGCACTTGAAGTTATCACATCGACCCACATGGTGGTAGTTACACCGGTTGCACTTCGGCTCTTCCACCAAACCCACCGGGTCCTTGATTTGAGGGAGTCGCCTGGTTGAAGCTTCGGTTATTATCGAACTTCCGTTGCTGTTGCTGACTTTGCTGCTGTTGTTGAGGTTGAGATTGGCTGCTGGATGACGATCCCTTGTTGCTTGAACCATCCCACTTGCGTTTCTGGTCGGGCACGCTTGCCACCGCACCCCGTTGGGGTAACCGTCCTTGCTGAACTGCCTGGTCAGTCAGCCTGTGGGCTGTTCGGATTGCTTGTTGTATGGTAGTGGGGTTAGAGGCAGTTACCATAATTTGAATTTCGGGCACCAATCCCCGTATATAATGCTCAACCCTCTTGTGCATTTCATTCACCATCCCTGGGCATAAAGTGGCTAACTCATGAGTACGAGTCGTGTAGGCTTCAATTTCTGAGCCTTGCATTTTGAGTTGCCAGAACTCAATCTCTAGTTTCTGCACTTCATTTCGGGGGCAGTATTCTTCAGTCATAATTCCCTTGAACTCATCCCAAGGTAGTTCATTGGCCATGGCTTGACCCAGCATTTGTACCTGGGCATTCCACCATCAGGGTCCACCAAAGGGTCCACCATCGATCACAGGGTCCACCAAAGGTGCAGGGGCTTCCTCGGGTTCCTCTTCTGGGTCTTCCTCATCAGGGTCCACCAAAGGTGCAGGGGCTTCAACAACCTGAAGTGCTGCTAGTTGTGCCTCTAAATCAGCAAACCTATCATCGATCACAACGTTATGGTGATCCTGTGCGTCCATGGCCCACTAAGTGCTACCACGTTGCCTGCCAGAGTATGATGTCCACCAATGGCCACCGAGAGTCGCTCCTGAAGCGTCTCTACCTGGAAACGCTGCTGACGCATCTCAGATCGTAATGCAGAGTTCTCATCAGTGAGTCCTCTAATCCGCTGTCCAGTGTGGCTACTAGGGCTGCAAATGCCTGCTCCAGAGGGATGCTCAAGGTAGGAAGTGTAGGCAAAGTTGAGGCGGTTGATGACCTAGTCCTAGGTCGTGTAGGTGCTACTGGTGGTACGCGTTCTCTATAAGCCATACGGTTTATGTAAGTGGGGTAGAAATCCTAGTTCCGCGGAGGATCGAGCTCAGGAGGTATGAAAGGCTGATCCCAGTCTATCTCACCAGGAGGATAAGGATGTCGAGGCCAGTTAAATCCCCTATCAGGTACGGGAGAAGTAGGAGGTGACTCAGATCGTGCAGGTCTCTTGCCTAAATTCCTGGACGACGATGCCATGCTGCGAAGTACGTGTTGCGTATGCCAATTAGTATACAGTAAGGAGAGTAAGCGATAAGTAACTAACAGCTGTGCGGTTATAGTCTAGTGTGTGTATGCAACCTAGTTCCCTATAACCAATGGCTCTGATACCAATCTGTCACACCCTCAAAATCCGTGTGCGGGGTTTTACCGCGAGACGCGTGACATACCAGGATCTCAGTCATTAGTTACCAAGAACGACTCTATATGATAAATAAACAGAACCAGAGTTAACGTTTAAAATACTGCGGAAGCGTTTTTAAAACCAGAAAACCCAAAACATGTAGTATGTAAAGAGACTGGGCAAAACATCCCCAAACACAATTATTTAATATGAAAATAGTCCCAAATTTGTAAACAAGGCAAATGTAGACAACTCAACAATGCTGACGTGCGTGCTTCTAGGCAACTGGCAACCTTAACCTAAGAATAGCATACTAAGCAAGTCAACACATGGTTGGTGAGTTCAAGAGTTTGCGTTAAAATATAAACCAATCAACAGTTTCCAGAGCATAAGTAGTGTATTGCAATAGATAGCTAGTCTATTAACATAAAAATATTAATCATAGTGATTTCGCGATCGAAGCTGACTGTGTTACGTTTTTTGCCTCCCGTCACGACTTACCAGGTCGTGACGAATATAAGTTAGGACAAAATTGCACCCGTTTGACCTCGATTCGCACAGGTGGGGCTCGTCAGACCCAGTAGTACTACCCAAAATTTCCCCGCTAGTCAATATTAACAATCCAAAAGTGTGAGGACTTTCCATGGTAAACAGCACTATATCAATATTATACACACTCATATATAAAAAAAAATTTGTGATCAACAGTATGCTATCTCCCCCAAAAGAGATTAGGTAAAATGAGTGGGGCAAGAACTCACCTGATGCGCGCAAGAATTAACTTAGAGCTTAACTTGAAAGAAAGAAGAGAAAGACAACCTTCAAAGGTCACCTAGAACACATGAGTACATAAGTACGTGTACACAGAATCAATATGAAACCCTAAGTGCTTTACAACCCAAAGGACTCAAGGTTTTAGAAAGACAAGACACATTTGACCCAGTTGACCCGTTTGACCCGTTGGTGACATTATAGGTGATAACTCGTTAATACTAACACAACAGGATATCATACATGATCAACATACCACTTGATTACATATAGCACATCATTAACCACATGTACCACCTAGATCATCATACAACTAGATATCATATAAGTCATGCGAATCACAACAAGCCAAAACAGGTAACAAACCAAATCAACATCCCTATAACCTAAACAACACATTTAATCACCTTAGAAACCATCCATGAACACACTAGCATGATCCTAATATCCCAAACACGCT
The DNA here is from genome assembly GCA_025506505.1 of Flaveria sonorensis. Classification (NCBI taxonomy): domain Eukaryota; kingdom Viridiplantae; phylum Streptophyta; class Magnoliopsida; order Asterales; family Asteraceae; genus Flaveria; species Flaveria sonorensis. The sequence continues at coordinate 49,207,284 of CM046429.1, read as the reverse complement.
CAAATCATCCAATTAAAGAATTTGCACAAATAAAGTTTCCCTTTTGGGAAAGTACGTCCCAATTTCATCAAACACCCAAGACATTCATGGACTCATCATTTACATACCAATTCAAGTCCATGACAACATCTAAACATGATCAACAACACTTAATCATCATAATTCATCTACGTCCAACATCAAAAGTTACTATTTTTAGCAATGTATGAACTATAAGACATCTTCTTGTTTTTCAATTGTTCATATCATCAACCTAGCATCTAATCATCATCACAAACACATCCATAACATTCATACATCATCAAATCATCAATTCATGCAAAATAAAGTTACTATTCCTAGTAACCTATGAACCATGAACCAAAATCGAAGCTTTCTTGCATAATCGACGTTAACCAATATGCATACAACCTAACTAGCATCATTACAACATCAAACAACCAACATTCAACATCCAATTTGATCCAAAATCGCCTCAACCTCTCGGCCAAAGATGATCATATGAACAAACAACCAAAATCCAAACTTTCTTGCATAATTCACGTTAACTAGCATATATACAATCCAACTAACATATTACATCACCAAACAAACAAGAATCGACCTCCACATCATCAATTTCGAATTAGGGTTTCGGCTAACACCAATAATGCATGAAAACACCAAAACTAACCTTTAATTCGCGAAAGAAAACAAGAATCGATGTTCCAATGTGTTGTGGAGCTTGAAATCGATCCAAAACCGATGCTTTGTGGGTGTTCTTGGCCGAAATCGCAAAGGGAGAGGGAGAGGGAGTGAGGTCGCGGCCGATGGGGTGGGATTAGGGTTGGGTTTTGTGTTTTAAAAATATAATTTTTGCATAATACCCTTTAAACCCTTGCATTTTGTATTTTATAAAAATTAGACTCTTTGAATAGTTTTTAAATAATTTTTAACTACTAAACACAATTATTATTAGTCACAAATAATAATCATGCATAATTTCCATTTGCCACAAAACACACGAAATAAATATACACGTTTCCACGTTACGCGATAAAATTCACAATAAGCATTTAAATCACATAATCACATAAGCACAACTTGATAATCATGTAACCAGTTAAATTATAATTAGTTTATCATTATTAATTATTATTAAGTCACCAACGTTCAACGACAACTAGTGTGTGCTCCCGACACGTGTATGCAAGACTTAACGGAACTAACAGAGTTTGGTAACGGAAAATTACCGGATGTCACAGTCCTGAATGGAAGGGACAACCCCTAGATCGGCAATGAATTTCTTCAACCATGCAGCTTCTTGAGCTGCTAATGAAACGACGATGTATTCCGACTGTGTAGTTGATAATGCCACCACATCTTGTTAAGCTCTTCCAAGAGACTGCTCCTCCATTCAGGATGAAAATATATCCCGATTGTGATCGTGAGTCATCCCGATCAGTTTGGAAACTAGCATCCATGTAACCTTTTACCACGAGTTCCTCCTCACCAGATCCATAGATTAGGAACATATCTTTAGTCCTCCTTAGGTACTTAAGTATGTTCTTAATAGCCATCCAATTACTATTTCCAGGATTTTGCTGGTATCGGCTTGTCATGCTCAAAGCGCATGACACGTCCGGCCTAGTGCATATCATTGCATACATGATGGATCCTATAGCAGACGCATACGTGATTCCCTTCGTTTTATCTTGCTCATCCTTTGAGCTTGGACATTGAGTCGTACTCAATATCGTTCCTCTTTGAATAGGTACCGTACCTTTCTTAGAGTTCTCCATCTTGAACCTTTTCAAGATCTTATCAATGTATGCACTTTGATTTAAACCTATCAACCGCCTTGATCTATCCCTATAGATCTTTATTCCTAAAATATAGGTGGCTTCACCAAGATCCTTAATGGAAAAACAGCTTCCAAGCCAGGTTTTTACACCTTCCAAGGTTGGAATTTCATTTCCAAATAGTAGGATGTCATCGACATACAATACTAGGAAAGTGATGATGCTCCCACTAGCTTTCTTATACACACATGCTTTATCGGCATTTTTGATGGACCCAAATTTGATTACCTCTTCATCAAAATGGTGATTCCAACTTCTTGATGCTTGTTTCAATCCATAGATTGATTTCTTTAACTTGCATACTTTGTTAGGATGTTTTGGGTCGACAAAACCTTTAGGCTGAACCATATAGACATCTTCCTCAAGATATCCATTTAGAAAAGCGGTCATGACATCCATTTGCCAAATCTCATAATCATAATAAGTAGCTATGGCAAATAATATCCTAATAGACTTTAGCATTGCAACCGGCGAGAAGGTCTCATCATAATCAACCCCTTGAGTTTGAGTGAAACCTTTTTCTACAAGTTTAGCTTTATAAGTATCCAAGTTTCCATGCATATCGGTTTTCTTCTTGAAAACCCACTTACTTCCAATTATCTTGGAGTTAAGAGGTGGTACAACCAAGTCCCACACTTGGTTGTCATACATGGATTGCATTTCAACGTTCATGGCTTCAAGCCATTTGTCACAATCCACATTGGACACTGCATCATGGTATGTGATTGGTTCATCAGAATCTACCACATAGCATCCATCTATGAAAAATCCATATCTTTCAGGTGGATTACTAGTTCTACCAGATTTGCGAACGTTTTATGTGTATTGATCAACCATTTGATCATCCTCAACATCCTCATGTTGAGTGCTAGTGTCAACCAAACGTGTATCGGGTTGTGGTTATTGATCCTCCTCAAGATCCACTGTTCTACTACTAGCTCCTTCCATAAGGAACTTGGCTTCCAAGAACTCACCCTTCTTGGCAACAAACTCCTTTTGTTCCAATGGATCATAGAAATAATATCCCATAGAATCTCTAGGATATCCAATAAAGATACACTTAGTGGAACAACTTTCTAACTTGTTTGTGGTGGGAGTCTTTACATAAGCCTCACATCCCCATACCTTTAAATATGATAGAGATGGAACCCTTCCATGCCATATTTCAAAAGGTGTCTTTTCCACTTTCTTGGTTGGGGCCATATTCAAAATACGGGCCGCAGAGAGCAAAACTAAACCCCAAAATGATAGAGGCAATGAGCTTCTAGCCATCATAGATCGAACCATATCCAATAGAGTTCGATTTCTCCTCTCGGACACACCATTATGTTGTGGTGTTCTAGGTGGAGATAGTTGTGAGACAATCCCACAACTTCTAAGATGATCTCTAAAAGCATCACTTAGGTATTCACCTCCTCTATCGGTGCGGAGAATTTTTATTGATTTGTTGAGTTGATTTTCTACTTCATTTTGGAAGGTTTTGAACATTTCAAAAGCTTCATCTTTGTGTCTTAACAAGTACACATACCCATACCGACTATAGTCATCGGCGAAGGTAATGAAGTATCTTTCATTGTACCTAGTCATTGGCTTAAAAGGACCACATACATCCGAATGTATGATACCTAATAAATCTTTTGCCCTTTCGGTTTTGCCACTAAAAGGTGCCTTAGTCATTTTGCCTTGTAAACAAGATTTCACATACATCAAATGAATCATATTCACTTGCTTTTAAAAGACCATTCTTTTGAAGTGTTTGTATGCGCTTCTTGTTTATATGACCAAGACGGCAATGCCAAAGATAGGTATCACTCAAATTCAATTTGAGCTTCTTAGTGGTGGTTTGGTACAACGAGCTATCATATAATGTGTTTTCACGAACCAATTCATAAATACCATTAATAGGAGTAGCTTTAAAATAAAAGATGTCATTTAAAGAAACATGAATTTCATTTTCAATAAATGTCAAAACATAACCATATTGTCTTAATTAGGCAACTGAAATAATGTTCCTAGTCAAACTAGGAGCATACAAAACATTGTTCAAAATTGATTTCAAACCATTTGGAAGCTTCAAGATGTAGTCCCCTCGGGCTTCAACTTGATCCTCTGCCCCATTCCCCATGTAGAGGCTAACATCCCCTTTCTTGAAGTCTTTACTTCTTTTGAACCCCTACAACAAATTGCAAATATGAGTTCCACATCCGGTATCCATACCCATGTGTTAGAGGATATTAAATTTAGATCAATATGAATCATGAAAATTGTACCTGAGGTTTGCCTGGCATCCCTCTTAGCTTTCAACTCTTTAAGATGGACAGGACGCTTTCTTACCCAATGTCCTATATCCCCACACTTAAAGCATGGGTCATTCGAAGCAACCTTTTGCTTCTTCTCCGCTGGTTTTGGTGGTGGCACTTTTACCACTCCCTTTCCCTTTCTCCCAACATACCCTTTACCTTTAGCAACACTTGCCTTGGATGCGGGGTGAGGCCTCTTCTTGTTCCCACCTTCATTGATGGTGAGAACGGGTAAACCCCTTTTACCCATGACCGCCTAGGCTGTTTTGAGCATAGAGTGAAGCTCAGTTATGTTCTTTTCCCAACCATTCATGTTATAATTCATAACAAAATTGTCACACCTTTTTGACAAAGAGTTGAGGATCAAATCCATAGCCAACTCTTTCGAGACGGGACAATTCAGCCTTTCGAGGCGGTCTATGTGGCTCTTCATCTTAAGTACATAAGACGAGACCGATTGGGTATCATCCATACGACATGCATGGTGTGCTCGAACCGTTTCGAAGCGCGCTACCCTTGCTTGTTGTTGTAACATTTCCTTTAACTGGGTAATCATGTCGTATGCTCCGTGATGTTCGTACTCATTTTGGAGATCCGGAGTCATACTTGCCAACATGAGGCAAGACACTTGGACCGAATCCTCAGTGTATTTCACCCAATTATTGTAGGCCTCCCTATCCTCCTCATTGGGTTCATCGGGAATTGGATCATCTAAAACATATGACTGTTTCTCTTGCTTGAGAACAATTCTCAAGTTTCGAAACCAATCAATAAAGTTGTTATGGTTTAAACGCTCCTTTTGGAGAATGGTTCTTAGTGATAGGGTATGAGCGGACGGGATATCATTGTTTTCATTGTTGTTGGTGGCCATCTACAAAATTAACAAGGTTTAATTTTAGCATTTACGATATTATCATATTTAATTATTAACACCCTTTTATGTGTCATACACAAATTAAAATTCTAGAATCCAACGTTACATTTAAATAGTGGTTAGGTGACCTTTATCCCATTATTTAAATTAACAAGGTAGTCAACGTTTGACAATTGCAACCCTTTGCAACTTCTAGAGGTATGGGATCGACTTAAACATCATATGTATAGTTGGCATGTTAATCCCATCAACACCTTTTGTAAACCACATTGTAGGTGATCCATTTAACATGGTTTGCAAATCAAGTCACCCTACTTACACACACATGTGAGTTTACCAATATAAGTGGTTAGGTGATCTTTATCCCATAAATATGGCATTCTCACCTCAAATCAAAAGTTCCCTCAAAATGGTTAGGTGACCTTTATCCCATTAAGAGTTTCCAAGTGACTCAAGTGTTGTGCAAAAGGGTGGTGTTAAACTTGTTTTCAAAATAAATTTTAAGTTTTCATAATTCTAGTTTAGAAAACTCTATGTACCTTGTATTTGCATGCTCTCAAATACATGGAACCCTATGGTTCTTTGAATAAAACCCTTTTATTTAAAATCATTAGTCCTTTTAATAACCTTTTATTTACCACTTAATGATAAAGAACCATTTTATTTCAGCTTGTTATGTTTATTAATTTGTTTGTTATGCATATCTATATATCAAACAACCAACATAAAATAAACAACCAAACAAGCACAACCATTCAATCACAAGTGCATAACCATAGCCACTAAGGTGACCACACTTGTTTGCCATCACAAGTGTTGTCATTTGGTCTTTCCTAAGGGTTTATAATAACACATCAAAATGTGTCCAAGAACTCCCACTCGAATCCGCATCCAAATGCTTCAAGTGTCCATGTCTTTTGAGTCCTTCCTTTGTATCTTCCTTTGAGTCTCCAACTTGTGCACCTTCTTTTACAAAAATTATATCCTAATACAATTTTTCTAATATAAGAAATGTACCTAATCTATTTATTACCTAATCAAAGAATAAATAAATTACAACCCAAAAGATACAAACACCAAAATTATTATTACAACCCTTTAATGAATAAAACCAAACATGACAAAATACATACAACCAAATCCAAAACACACTAGGTCAAGGCTATGTTATGAACCAAAACATGTAACCAAATACGACATTCAAGAACCAAATGAACTCCCCTTTTAACCCTTAAAGTTTCGGCCAACATAAACCAAAACTTTTAGGGTTTAGTCCAAACAAAATAATCAACCACTTGATATTAATCTTTCAAGGTTTATTCTAAATCATGTAAAATAAAACTTAAAAGATAAGGGATTCATACATTCATAACAAAACAGCCCCTAATGGGTTGAGAAAGTCCAACAAAACTAACTTTTCTTGGACTTTTGAAGCAAGTTTTCCACATAACTGGCTCTAGATGCCATTGTTGGGTTTCTAACAAGTTTTATCAAAGTAGTTTAACCATTTAAACATCAAAACGCAGCGGATATTTGAGACTTAAAACTTGTTTTAGTTGCTGAAAATGAACCATTTTTGTTCAAGAAACAAACCCAAGAACAAGGATCATATATGTGAAAAGAAATGCTATCAAAACCGAAAAACAACAACCATAGGATGTTCTTAAAACTACCTTTCAGGAACAAGGTAATGTGATATGGATGAGAGGAAGGAGATGATGCTCTTGAACGGCTAGCCTTCAAAAGAGAAGCCCTCAAGCTTGTATACCCACAAGCTCTTGCAAACACCCAACTTGTTAGGAAGTTTGACACCAAAAATCTTCTTGAAACCTTTCCTTTTTGCCGAAAATTTGCAAGGAGAAAAGAGAGAAGAAGAACTTTTGCATGTATGAGAGAGAGAGATGGTTGAGAGTATAAATGAACTAGTTAATGTCTTGTATTAAAACAAGACAAAAGAATCCCAAGGCCAACCACCAAGGGGGTGGCCGAGTCTTTGATTCATTACTTGTTATATGTTTATAAAATTAAACCTCCTTTTAATTTTATAACTTAACCACACACTATTATTTGTTGTTATTTAACCTATTTAAATAACAATACAAACAATATCTCATGAACAAAATATCCATATAATTTGTTCTATCTCAAATGCAATAATTTAGAAAACCCATTTTCTAAATTGGTGTCAATATTTATTTGCTTGATCATATCAACAAATAAATATTTATTGGTGTTTGTTTAGCTTGTTATTGGGTATGACCCGACTTGGATTGTAACGCCCGAAATAAAGTCGAAATGAGTCGGTTAATAATAATGGGCTTAGCCGGGATTATTTAAACAAAATAAGCGGGAAATGGAGTATGGACCGAGTAGACCTCGCGGGTTATGTGCTCGGTGAGTTTAAGGTCCCAGGAACGCCCAGTATATATAAACGGATCAGCAAGAGCCACTCTCATTTGCAACTCAACACCCAACTTTTAGAGAGAGTGTGTAGAGAGAGAAAGTGGAGAGAAAGTGGTGATCCAAGGCTCGGTTGATCAAGAGATTGAAGATCGGTGTTTGTGGACATCCAAACAACAAGAAAAGACCAAGAATCCAGGTAAGAAACATCGTTTAATCGGTTCTTTAAGGGCAAACCCAGATTATAGGGTTTGGGGTTTTTGAAAGTAGCAAAGAATCACCCTAAACTCACATTTTTGTGTAAGAAAACATGTAAGAAGCTTAGATATAGCTTCTTGGGTGATAAACCAAGGTTTTGGGTGTAAAAGATTGAAGTTTTGGGTCAAATGGGTTGGTTCGTAATTTCAGCCCGTTTTGCGAAACTGGATGTTCATCCAGCGAAATTATGTAGTCGTCCAGCGAAACTATGGATCTTCCTGCGAAACTATAGTTTTGCAGGTAGTCTCGCAGACTTGAATTTCCAACGAAAGTTGGGAGAAACTGGCAATGAAACTGGCAGCGAAGATGCCAGCGAAACTACCAGCGAAGGTAGCACCGAAACTGCTGGCGAAGGTGGCAGCGAAACTGCTGATCATGCAGCGAAATTAGGCAGAAATTAACCCCTTTGAGTGTTAACTTATCTGCAGGCTGTGTAGTGCGACCCTTGCTTAGAAAGCTTGATTGAGAAGCTACTCTCTAAGTCCAGGTGAGTTCTAGATCCCCTATTTTAAAGGATTTAAACTTGTTTGGGGCTGGAAATGCATACCGAATGTATGTTTTAAATGTCCTAGAATTTAAAAGGTTTTAACAGGAAGATCGATTTTTCCATTAGGAAATATGCCATATAAATGTTTAAAAATAAAAATTTTTCGCGCTGACTTGGGGCGTTGCCCCTTGGACCCCACTAGGGGCTGCTGTCCCTTGGACCCCACTAGGGGCCGCTGCCCCGCGGAGGGTCGGTTATGTTTTTATGTTGAACGTATGTGAATGGTTGATGCATGAATGTATGATGATGTGTGATGGGGTATGTGATGTTTATGTGATGCTATGTATGAATGTGTTATGTTGACTTTATGTTCCTATTATGTATTATTCCGTGACTTACATGTTATGAGTATCAAAATGAACGAAAAGTATTATGTAACGTAAAGCGGAAAGTAATGATGAATGAAAAGAGGAACGTAAAGAATGAAAGAATGCATGCATTAATGAACGAACGGAGGTAAGAAAAGTCTTGCAAGCAAAGTATGGAGGTTCACACCCAATGAAGGGTGTTAGCTCAACTGTGTGCGGGTTAGCTACCCCGAAAGGATGCACACTAGGGGTCTAGTCTTTGTGACTGACCATACGTATGGGACGATTGTCGCTTGCCCCGGTGCTGGTGCCCGCCTAGTGCATGATGTTTGAAGTCTATTTATAGTCTTCAGCCCAGTACCCACCTTGTGCATGATGTTTGGGGTATAGCTCGAGGCATTAGCCTGGAGCATAGAGAAGTGAAACTAATAATGGACGAACGAAAAGTACGATAAGAAAGAGAATGAATGAATGTAAGTTGACGATGATGGAAGATAATAATAATATTATCTATGTGTATGTATGATGTATGATCGCAAATGAACGTAAAGAATGGTTTTAAACGAAAGAAAAGTATTTTATTTATAAAACTAGAACTCACTCAGCAACGCTAACTTTTATGTATTTTCCATTTGGCAGGTAATGTTGCTGAGGATGGCACGGGGCAGCTACTTGGTGTTTTTAGGATGGCATCCATTGTTTAAAGTCAGTTTTTGCATTGTAATGCGAACAAACAATATTTTGTAACGATTATGAATGTTGTATTATTTTGCAAAAGCAATGAATGAAATGATTTTAAATTATTCTGTTGCATTGTTTTAGTACGCCTAAATATATGTTTTATGTTTTATGTGCAAAGATTGACCAGCTGTAAGCGTCCCGGGAACGGGGCCTTACATGGATCATAACGTACTAACCACATCAATCTTGTATGTGTCTTGGGCATATAAGATCCAACAAAGTTTATGATTCTTATAAGTTTGTTTACATAATAATAAGTTTAATAATAGTTTCTGGTCATATCGTTACTGAAATTTAGTCATAATTATGGAATTTACTCTTTGGTCCCTCAAGTTTCAAAATTTACAACTTTCACCCTCCAAAGTTGCATTCTTTCCATTTCTTGACCCAATATGGCCCTTATTAGTTCCTAGGGATTTTTATATTACTTTTAGGCCTGTTTTAAACAATTTTGGGGCCCTTTGAGTAAAAGCCGCATTTTTAAAATCTAACCCGTTAAAACCCGTTTTTACCCGAACCCGACACTCTAAACCATTTTCTTTCAACTTCCACCAAAATATTACTTTGCGGTCTTCTAACTCAATGAAATAACATGGATTTATAGGTTTTAGGCTTGTTACACCATTTTTTGTAATTTATCCAAAAATTTCCGCGGTCTAGGTTTAATTTAACTAAATAAATCCATAGAAATTACATATTAACCCAAAATTCACCAAGTTCAGTTTTAAGCACTAAAATACTTAAGGCCTGGAAATATTAATACTTGCACTTATTAAGTTTTTGGCCAATTAGAGAATTTCATCACCTATTCGGGTCACTAAATAAGCTCTTAATGTCCATTATACCATACCAATCCACCCATTCTATAATTTTATAAGTTTAACATCATCAAACTACTGGAAAATAAATTAACCTCATGGATTTTACAATATTAATTGACATGTTTATGATTAAGGTGTTTCTATACTATTTATCCATGTGCAACCATAAAAGTTCAAGTTTAAACATCCTTAAAAAATTTTGTAACATTAAGTCCAGATTATTATAATGTTCATAAGACATTTTAAGCAGGTTTTAAGCATAGAATGGGGCTTGATCAAGATAGTGGTTAAATGGGTGCTAAAAACTCATGAAAAAGATGGTTTTCGGGTTCAATCATGTGCACCAGCACATGATATACGAGCATTTAGAAGAATGTTCCTTTTGTGAAGTTGTGAGTCTCACAAAGATAGTGATATGGCTGCAAGATTCTGTTTTAGGAACAAAAAAAGTGAGACTTATGGAAGAAAAAAAAATAGAGAAAACTCAAGAAATAGTTTTCGTTCGGGTACAAAAATGCTTACACACTAGATGTTCCGTGTTTTGAGATGATATAGAGAGTATGAAGGTTGTTGGTTCGAGAGCTTGAGCTGAAAACTCGGGTTCTTGCTAGAATCTTGTTTGACAGCATACCTCCACTCCTCCTAAGACCAGGTTGAACTCCTGCTCGGTGTTGTTCTTGAAGAAGCCTTCGAACACTTGCTGAAAATGGTAAAGAAATTGTAGAATGCAGGAGAAAGAGAGAGAGTTCTCGAGAAAGAGAGAAAAAGAGAGATAGAATGGAGTGTGCGGTTATGAAAAGAAAGAAAGAAAATATGGGGAGGGTGGAGTGTGTAAGCGGGTTTAGGGGATTTGAGGGGGAGTGTGGTTGGTGAGTGGGGGCGGCCGAATGCATGGTGACAATCCCATGCATTGGGTGATTTGGTGGTGCATAATCTGGTCAAAAAAGTCTTCTAGAAGGATTTTGAAAAATTTCAGAATGTTAAGTGTTCGGGAGTTAGAACAATTTTGAGGCCGAACAGTGCCGATGCGCCAGTACAATGCCCATGCCCCCGTTGCCAATGTGCTTGAATAGTGCTAATGCGCCCATAGCCAATGCGCCCGCACAGTGCTCATGTGCCTAAGCAGTGTTAATACGCCCACTGCCAAATGCGTGAACAGTGCTCATGCGCCTAAGCAGTGATAATGCGCCCACTGCCAAATGCGCCCGCACAGTTAAAATGCGCCTATGAGAAAAATACATGCGGAAGTCTTGGATTTAATTTTTATGTATAATTATCAGGGTAAATAGCCAATTAAGTGAATTTTCTAGCCTCTGAGAACAAGTTTCTAGACTAAGACAAGTCCTTATGGAATCATCTAAGGAAATAAATCACAAAAACAATTAGTCACAAGGGAAAGAAGATAAATAAATGTAATAGAATATTGTAAATGAAACAATGCCAAATTAAACTTAAGTTTTTGAAGTCGGACCTAAGAGTCCATTGTTACACACATACACATCAACCTTATCACATCATCATGCATACATCAAGCATAAACCATCACATCACAACGGGACCTATCTCAAACATCTACCTCTTAAAGCCCCTTAGAAAATCCTAAGTCCCAAAATGAGGCACATGAAACATTTCAGGCGCATGATCATAAAAATTTTAAGTAAAACAGCCTGGGCACTTTAGCACTATGCAGGCGCATGAGCCCTGCTTAGGCGCTTTTCCACTATGCAGGCGAATGAGCCCTACTTAGGCGCATGGGCAACTCTGGGTGCATGGGCACTATTTGGGCGCATGGCCAACACTTAGGTGCATCAACCCTTATTCTGGGCGCATGAACTACTGTTCAGGCGCATGTCCACTATTTGGACGCATGACCTTGGGCGTATGAGGACAGTTAGGCGCATGAGATAAGTTGTGCGCCTGAGAACTTTTTGAACATTTCTAAACTACCAAAAACACCCGATTAACATTCTAACACCACCCAAACACAGATCTAACATTCTAAAGGGGCCTAAACATGCTAAACACCCATTCTAACCCAAAGGCAGCCTCTAAAACACACACCCACAGAACAATAGTCGAACAACATGCTGAAACATTCGGTTAACTCTTTAAAACGTTTATTCGGTATGCATAATAACCCTAAGAAGTTGAAAATCTGTAAAAGAGGAGTTCTAGAAACTCACCTTGAAGCAAAGCTTCGAACTAGGCACTTCCACCAGCAAATTCAACTCCAAATTCCTGAAAACAAGCACTAAAACACCAAGAACTTCGGTCAAAGCATGTGAATTCGGTTAAAACCGAACATATACTTAAGAGACTTACCTTTTGTAGCTTCTTCCTCCTCTCTCTCCCTAGAACCGAGAGTTCTTCTTCTTTCTTCCTTTTCACCCGAGAATAGTGGTGTGGAAGAAGAAATGGGCGGCCATACCTTTAAATCCTTAAAATACATAAGTATTCTCCTTTTTACAACTTTAGCCCCTCCACTTTGTATCCATATTCCTTTCTTTCTAGATACTTTTCTTTTCTATTCTTTTAAATAAAATTCGGGGTGTTACAACCATGGACACACGACCAAATAAATTAGATTTTCTTTTATTTGACTCTAAATTATGCAAGTATAGGTCTGTGCAACCAACTATTCTCGAAAGCTTAACATATTCATGGGAAACAACCTACTTATACTAAAACGTTAAATAGCAATAGTTCACACGCGAATGGTTTTTACGTCCCGTACCAACCTCCAATCCCATGTGGTTTTGTTTCTCAAGCCTTCTAAACACATTCTTGAACTAATTTAATCAAATCTAAGCATAAGGATCAATCAAATTGAACTAAAAATTCTTTAATGAAACACCTGTAACTATAGTTTAAACCGAATACAAAACCAAACATGAACACAAACAAATAACCAGTTAAATAGATCCTCTCCTTCCCAACTCATCCAAAACACTCTACCATCATCTTCAAGCACTCTTGCTTAAAAAAATACATTAAACTGAATCCAAATGCCAACTCTCGATCCTTATAATTTCTTGTTTTGCATCGAGGCGACGATAGAAGTTGCTAACAACCTAGAAACCATACATTCACTTAGTAATAACCTTAATTGAAATTATATTTATGGAATTAAAGTAATCAAACCTTAAAGATGAAAGCAAACATGTAAACAATGAATAAGAAGTCAAACAATGGACACACGACCAAATAAATTATATTTTCTTTTATTTGACTCTCAATTATGCGAGTATAGGTCTGTGCAACCAAGTATTCTTGAAAGCTTCACATATTACATGAGAAACAACTTACGTATACTAAAACATTAAATAGCAATAGTTCACGCGCGAATGGTTTTTACGTCCCGTACCAACCTCCAATCCTATGTGGTTTTGTTTCTCAAGCCTTCTAAACACATTCTTGAACTAATTTAATCAAATCTAAGCATAAGGATCGATGAAATCATAGTAAAAATTCTTTAATGAAACACCTGTAGCTATAGTTTAAACCATAAACAAAACCGAACATGAAAACAAACAAATAACCCGTTAAATCGATCCTCTCCTTCCCAAACTCATTCAAAACAATCTACCACCATCTTTAAACACTCTTGCTTACAAAATACATTAAACTGAATCCAAATGCCTACTCTCGATCCATATAATTTCTTGTTTTGCATCGAGGCGACGATAGAAGTTGCTAACAACCTAGAAACCATACATTCACTTAGTAATAACCTTAATTGAAATTATATTTCTGGAATTAAAGTAATCAAACCTTAAAGATGAAAGCAAACATGTAAACAATGAATAAGAAGTCAAACCATGGACACACGACCAAATAAATTAGATTTTCCGTTATTTGACTCTCAATTATGCGAGTATAGGTCTGTGCAACCAAGTATTCTCGAAAGCTTAACATATTACATGGGAAACAACTTACGTATACTAAAACGTTAAATAGCAATAGTTCACGCGCGAATGGTTTTTACGTCCCGTACCAACCTCCAATCCAATGTGGTTTTGTTTCTCAAGCCTTCTAAACACATTCTTGAACTAATTTAATCAAATCTAAGCATAATGATCGATGAAATCACAGTAAAAATTCTTTAATGAAAACACCTGTAGCTATAGTTTAAACCGTAAACAAAACCGAACATGAATACAAACAAATAACCCGTTAAATCGATCCTCTCCTTCCCAAACTCATTCAAAACACTCTACCACCATCTTCAAACACTCTTGCTTACAAAATACATTAAACTGAATCCAAATGCCAACTCTCGATCCATATATATTCTTGCTTTGCATCGAGGCGACGATAGAAGTTGGTAAAACCCTAGAAACCATACATTCACTTAGTAATAACCTTAATTGAAATTATATTTCTGGAATTAAAGTAATCAAACCTTAAAGGTGAATGCAAACATGTAAACAATGAATAAGAAGTCAAAACATGGACACACGGCCAAATAAATTAGATTTTCTTTTATTTGACTGTCAATTAAACGAGTATAGGTCTGTGCAACCAAGTATTCTCGAAAGCTTAACATATTACATGGGAAACAACTTACGTATACTAAAATGTTAAATAGCAATAGTTCACGCGCGAATGGTTTTTACGTCCCGTACCAACGTCCAATCCTATATGGTTTTGTTTCTCAAGCCTTCTAAACACATTCTTGAACTAATTTAATCAAATCTAAGCATAAGGATCGATGAAATCAAAGTAAAAAATCTTTAATGAAACACCTGTAGCTATAGTTTAAACCGTAAACAAAACCGAACATGAAAACAAACAAATAACCCGTTAAATCTATCCTCTCCTTCCCAAACTTATCCAAAACACTCTACCACCATCTTCAAGCACTCTTGCTTACAAAATTCATTAAACAGAATCCAAATGGCAACTCTCGATCCATATAATTTCTTGTTTTGCATCGAGGCGACGATAGAAGTTGCTAACAACTTAGAAACCATACGTATTCACTTAGTAATAACCTTGATTGAAGTTATATTTCTGGAATTAAAGTAATCAAACCTTAAAGATGAAATCAAACATGTAAACAATGAATAAGAAATCAAACCATGGACACACGACCAAATAAATTAGATTTTCTTTTATTTGACTCTCAATTATGCGAGTATAGGTCTGTGCAACCAAGTATTCTCGAAAGCTTAACATATTACATGGGAAACAACCTACGTATACTAAAACGTTAAATAGCAATTGTTCACGCGCGAATGGTTTTTACATCCCGTACCAACCTCCAATCCAATGTGGTTTTGTTTCTTTAGCCTTCTAAACACATTCTTGAAATAATTTAATCAAATCCAAGCATAAGGATCGATGAATTCGCACTAAAAATTCTTTAATGAAACACCTGTAGTATAGTTTAAACCGTAAACAAAACCGAACATGAAAACAAACAAATAACCCGTTAAATCGATCCTGTCCTTCCCAAACTCATTCAAAACACTCTACCACCATCTTCAAGCACTCTTGCTTACAAAATCGATTAAACAGAATCCAAATGCCAACTCTCGATCCATATAATTTCTTGTTTTGCATCGAGGCGACGATAGAAGTTTCTAACAACCTAGAAACCATACGTATTAACTTAGTAATAACCTTAATTGAAATTATATTTCTGGAATTAAAGTAATCAAACCTTAAAGATGAAAGCAAACATGTAAACAATGAATAAGAAGTCAAACCATGGACACACGACCAAATAAATAAGATTTTCTTTTATTTGACTCTAAATTATGTGAGTATAGGTCTGTGCAACAAAGTATTCTCGAAAGCTTAACATACTACATGGGAAACAACCTACGTATACTAAAACGTTAAATAGAAATAGTTCACGCGCGAATGGTTTTTACGTCCCGTACCAACCTCCAATCCCATGTCGTTTTGTTTCTCAAGCCTTCTAAACACATTCTTGAACTAATTTAATCAAATCTAAGCATGAAGATCGATGAAATCACACTAAAAATTCTTTAATGAAACACCTGTAGTTATAGTTTAAACCGTAAACAAAACCGAACATGAAAACAAACAAATAACCCGTTAAATCGATCCTCTCCTTCCCAAACTCATTCAAAACACTCTACCACCATCTT
Organism: Flaveria sonorensis; assembly: GCA_025506505.1. Lineage (NCBI taxonomy): Eukaryota > Viridiplantae > Streptophyta > Magnoliopsida > Asterales > Asteraceae > Flaveria > Flaveria sonorensis. The sequence continues at coordinate 49,191,075 of CM046429.1, read as the reverse complement.
CAAGCACTCTTGTTACAAAATACATTAATTTGAATCCAAATGCCAACTCTCGATCCATATAATTTCTTGTTTTGCATCGAGGCGAGGATAGAAGTTGCTAACAACCTAGAAACCATACGTATTCACTTAGTAATAACCTTAATTGAAATTTAATTTCTGGAATTAAAGTAATCAAACCTTAAAGATGAAAGCAAACATGTAAACGATGAATAAGAAGTCAAACCATTGACACCCTACCAAATAAATAAGATATTCTTTTATTTGACTCTAAATTTTGCGAGTATAGGTCTGTGCAACCAAGTTTTCTTGAAAGCTTAACATATTACATAGGAAACAAACTACGTATACTAAAACGTTAAATAACAATAGTTCACGCGTGAATGGTTTTTACGTCCCGTACCAACCTCCAATCCCATGTGGTTTTGTTTCTCAAGCCTTCGAAACATATTCTTGAACTAATTTAATCAAATCTAAGCATAAGGATCAATCAAATCACACAAACAATTCTTTTATGAAACACCTGTAGCTATAGTTTAAATCGTATACAAAACCAACATGAAAACAAACAAATAACCCGTTAAATCGATCCTGTCCTTCCCAAACTCATCCAAAACACTCTACCACCATCTTCAAGCACTCTCGATCCATATAATTTCTTGTTTTGCATCGAGGCGACTATAGAAGTTGCTAACAACCTAGAAACCATACGTATTCACTTAGTAATAACCTTAATTGAAATTATATTTCTGGAATTAAAGTAATCAAACCTTAAAGATGAAATCAAACATGTAAACAATGAATAAGAAATCAAATCATGGACACACGACCAAATAAATTAGATTTTCTTTTATTTGACTCTCAATTATGCGAGTATAGGTCTGTGCAACCAAGTATTCTCGAAAGCTTAACATATTACATGGGAAACAACCTACGTATACTAAAACATTAAATAGCAATTGTTCACGCGCGAATGGTTTTTACATTCCGTACCAACCTCCAATCCAATGTGGTTTTGTTTCTTTAGCCTTCTAAACACATTCTTGAAATAATTTAATCAAATCCAAGCATAAGGATCGATGAATTCGCACTAAAAATTCTTTAATGAAACACCTGTAGTATGGTTTAAACCGTAAACAAAACCGAACATGAAAACAAACAAATAACCCGTTAAATCGATCCTGTCCTTCCCAAACTCATCCAAAACACTCTACCACCATCTTCAAGCACTCTTGCTTACAAAATCCATTAAACAGAATCCAAATGCCAACTCTCGATCCATATAATTTCTTGTTTTGCATCGAGGCGACGATAGAAGTTGCTAACAACCTAGAAACCATACGTATTAACTTAGTAATAACCTTAATTGAAATTATATTTCTGGAATTAAAGTAATCAAACCTTAAAGATGAAAGCAAACATGTAAACAATGAATAAGAAGTCCAACCATGGACACATGACCAAATAAATAAGATTTTCTTTTATTTGACTCTAAATTATGCGAGTATAGGTCTGTGCAACAAAGTATTCTCGAAAGGTTAACATATTACATGGGAAACAACCAACGTATACTAAAACGTTAAATAGAAATAGTTCACGCGCGAATGGTTTTTACGTCCCGTACCAACCTCCAATCCCATGTGGTTTTGTTTCTCAAGCCTTCTAAACACATTCTTGAACTAATTTAATCAAATCTAAGCATAAAGATCGATGAAATCATACTAAAAATTCTTTAATGAAACACCTGTAGTTATAGTTTAAACCGTAAACAAAACCGAACATGAAAACAAACAAATAACCCGTTAAATCGATCCTCTCCTTCCCAAACTCATTCAAAACACACTACCACCATCTTCAAGCACTCTTGCTTACAAAATACATTAAACTGAATCCAAATGCCAACTCTCGATCCATATAATTTCTTGTTTTGCTTCGAGGCGAGGATAGAAGTTGCTAACAACCTAGAAACCATACGTATTCACTTAGTAATAACCTTAATTGAAATTTAATTTCTGGAATTAAAGTAATCAAACCTTAAAGATGAAAGCAAACATGTAAACAATGAATAAGAAGTCAAACCATGGACACACGACCAAATAAATAAGATTTTCTTTTATTTGACTCTAAATTATGTGAGTATAGGTCTGTGCAACAAAGTATTCTCGAAAGCTTAACATATTACATGGGAAACAACCAACGTATACTAAAACATTAAATAGAAATAGTTCACGCGCGAATGGTTTTTACGTCCCGTACCAATCTCCAATCCCATGTGGTTTTGTTTCTCAAGCCTTATAAACACATTCTTGAACTAATTTAATCAAATCTAAGCATGAAGATCGATGAAATCATACTAAAAATTCTTTAATGAAACACCTGTAGTTATAGTTTAAACCGTAAACAAAACCGAACATGAAAACAAACAAATAACCCGTTAAATCTATCCTCTCCTTCCCAAACTCATTCAAAACACACTACCACCATCTTCAAGCACTCTTGCTTACAAAATACATTAAACTGAATCCAAATGCCAACTCTCGATCCATATAATTTCTTGTTTTGCTTCGAGGCGAGGATAGAAGTTGCTAACAACCTAGAAACCATACGTATTCACTTAGTACTAACCTTAATTGAAATTTAATTTCTGGAGTTAAAGTAATCAAACCTTAAAGATGAAAGCAAACATGTAAACAATGAATAAGAAGTCAAACCATGGACACACGACCAAATAAATAAGATTTTCTTTTATTTGACTCTAAATTATGTGAGTATAGGTCTGTGCAACAAAGTATTCTCGAAAGCTTAACATACTACATGGAAAACAACCTACGTATACTAAAACGTTAAATAGAAATAGTTCACGCGCGAATGGTTTTTACGTCCCGTACCAACCTCCAATCCCATGTGGTTTTGTTTCTCAAGCCTTCTAAACACATTCTTGAACTAATTTAATCAAATCTAAGCATAAAGATCGATGAAATCAAACTAAAAATTCTTTAATGAAACACCTGTAGTTATAGTTTAAACCGTAAACAAAACCGAACATGAAAACAAACAAATAACCCGTTAAATCGATCCTCTCCTTCCCAAACTCATTCAAAACACTCTACCACCATCTTCAAGCACTCTTGCTTACAAAATACATTAAACTGAATCCAAATGCCAACTCTCGATCCATATAATTTCTTGTTTTGCATCGAGGCGAGGATAGAAGTTGCTAACAACCTAAAAACCATACGTATTCACTTAGTAATAACCTTAATTGAAATTTAATTTTTGGAATTAAAGTAATCAAACCTTAAAGATGAAAGCAAACATGTAAACGATGAATAAGAAGTCAAACCATGGACACCCTACCAAATAAATAAGATATTCTTTTATTTGACTCTAAATTTTGAGAGTATAGGTCTGTGCAACCAAGTATTCTTGAAAGCTTAACATATTACATGGGAAACAAACTACGTATACTAAAACGTTAAATAGCAATAGTTCACGCGCGAATGGTTTTTACATCCCGTACCAACCTCCAATCCCATGTGGTTTTGTTTCTCAAGCCTTCTAAACACATTCTTGAACTAGTTTAATCAAATCTAAGCATAAAGATCGATGAAATCATACTAAAAATTCTTTAATGAAACACCTGTAGTTATAGTTTAATTAGTAAACAAAACCGAACATGAAAACAAACAAATAACCCGTTAAATCGATCCTCTCCTTCCCAAACTCATTCAAAACACACTACCACCATCTTCAAGCACTCTTGCTTACAAAATACATTAAACTGAATCCAAATGCCAACTCTCGATCCATATAATTTCTTGTTTTGCTTCGAGGCGAGGATAGAAGTTGCTAACAACCTAGAAACCATACGTATTCACTTAGTAATAACCTTAATTGAAATTTAATTTCTAGAATTAAAGTAATCAAACCTTAAAGATGAAAGCAAACATGTAAACGATGAATAAGAAGTCAAACCATGGACACCCTACCAAAATAAATAAGATATTCTTTTATTTGACTCTAAATTTTGCGAGTATAGGTCTGTGCAACCAACTATTCTTGAAAGCTTATCATATTACATGGGAAACAAACTACGTATACTAAAACGTTAAATAGCAATAGTTCACGCGCGAATGGTTTTTACATCCCGTACCAACCTCCAATCCAATGTGGTTTTGTTTCTTTAGCCTTCTAAACACATTCTTGAAATAATTTAATCAAATCCAAGCATAAGGATCGATGAATTCGCACTAAAAATTCTTTAATGAAACACCTGTAGTATAGTTTAAACCGTAAACAAAACAGAACATGAAAACAAACAAATAACCCGTTAAATCGATCCTCTCCTTCCCAAACTCATTCAAAACACACTACCACCATCTTCAAGCACTCTTGCTTACAAAATACATTAAACTGAATCCAAATGCCAACTCTCGATCCATATATTTTCTTGTTTTGCTTCGAGGCGAGGATAGAAGTTGCTAACAACCTAGAAACCATACGTATTCACTTAGTAATAACCTTAATTGAAATTTAATTTCTGGAATTAAAGTAATCAAACCTTAAAGATGAAAGCAAACATGTAAACAATGAATAAGAAGTCAAACCATGGACACACGACCAAATAAATAAGATTTTCTTTTATTTGACTCTAAATTATGTGAGTATAGGTCTGTGCAACAAAGTATTCTAGAAAGCTTAACATACTACATGGGAAACAACCAACGTATACTAAAATGTTAAATAGAAATAGTTCACGCGCAAATGGTTTTTACGTCCCGTACCAACCTCCAATCCCATGTCGTTTTGTTTCTCAAGCCTTCTAAACACATTCTTGAACTAATTTAATCAAATCTAAGCATGAAGATCGATGAAATCATACTAAAAATTCTTTAATGAAACACCTGTAGTTATAGTTTAAACCGTAAACAAAACCGAACATGAAAACAAACAAATAACCCGTTAAATCGATCCTCTCCTTCCCAAACTCATTCAAAACACACTACCACCATCTTCAAGCACTCTTGCTTACAAAATACATTAAACTGAATCCAAATACCAACTCTCGATCCATATAATTTCTTGTTTTGCTTCGAGGCGAGGATAGAAGTTGCTAACAACCTAGAAACCATACGTATTCACTTAGTAGTAACCTTAATTGAAATTTAATTTTTGGAATTAAAGTAATCAAACCTTAAAGATGAAAGCAAACATGTAAACAATGAATAAGAAGTCAAACCATAGACACACGACCAAATAAATAAGATTTTCTTTTATTTGACTCTAAATTATGTGAGTATAGGTCTGTGCAACAAAGTATTCTCGAAAGCTTAACATATTACATGGGAAACAACCAACGTATACTAAAACGTTAAATAGAAATAGTTCACGCGCGAATGGTTTTTACGTCCCGTACCAATCACCAATCCCATGTGGTTTTGTTTCTCAAGCCTTCTAAACACATTCTTGAACTAATTTAATCAAATCTAAGCATAAAGATCGATGAAATCAAACTAAAAATTCTTTAATGAAACACCTGTAGTTATAGTTTAAACCGTAAACAAAACCGAACATGAAAACAAACAAATAACCCGTTAAATCGATCCTCTCCTTCCCAAACTCATTCAAAACACTCTACCACCATCTTCAAGCACTCTTGCTTACAAAATACATTAAACTGAATCCAAATGCCAACTCTCGATCCATATAATTTCTTGTTTTGCATCGAGGCGAGGATAGAAGTTGCTAACACCTAAAAACCATACGTATTCACTTAGTAATAACCTTAATTGAATTTAATTTTTGGAATTAAAGTAATCAAACCTTAAAGATGAAAGCAAACATGTAAACGATGAATAAGAAGTCAAACCATGGACACACGACCAAATAAATAAGATTTTCTTTTATTTGACTCTAAATTATGTGAGTATAGGTCTGTGCAACAAAGTATTCTCGAAAGCTTAACATATTACATGGGAAACAACCAACGTATACTAAAACGTTAAATAGAAATAGTTCACGCGCGAATGGTTTTTACGTCCCGTACCAATCTCCAATCCCATGTGGTTTTGTTTCTCAAGCCTTCTAAACACATTCTTGAACTAATTTAATCAAATCTAAGCATGAAGATCGATGAAATCATACTAAAAATTCTTTAATGAAACACCTGTAGTTATAGTTTAAACCGTAAACAAAACCGAACATGAAAACAAACAAATAACCCGTTAAATCGATCCTCTCCTTCCCAAACTCATTCAAAACACACTACCACCATCTTCAAGCACTCTTGCTTACAAAATACATTAAACTGAATCCAAATGCCAACTCTCGATCCATATAATTTCTTGTTTTGCTTCGAGGCGAGGATAGAAGTTGCTAACAACCTAGAAACCATACGTATTCACTTAGTAATAACCTTAATTGAAATTTAATTTCTGGAATTAAAGTAATCAAACCTTAAAGATGAAAGCAAACATGTAAACAATGAATAAGAAGTCAAACCATGGACACACGACCAAATAAATAAGATTTTCTTTTATTTGACTCTAAATTATGTGAGTATAGGTCTGTGCAACAAAGTATTCTCGAAAGCTTAACATACTACATGGGAAACAACCTACGTATACTAAAACGTTAAATAGAAATAGTTCACGCGCGAATGGTTTTTACGTCCCGTACCAACCTCCAATCCCATGTGGTTTTGTTTCTCAAGCCTTCTAAACACATTCTTGAACTAATTAATCAAATCTAAGCATAAAGATCGATGAAATCAAACTAAAAATTCTTTAATGAAACACCTGTAGTTATAGTTTAAACCGTAAACAAAACCGAACATGAAAACAAACAAATAACCCGTTAAATCGATCCTCTCCTTCCCAAACTCATTCAAAACACTACCACCATCTTCAAGCACTCTTGCTTACAAAATACATTAAACTGAATCCAAATGCCAACTCTCGATCCATATAATTTCTTGTTTTGCATCGAGGCGAGGATAGAAGTTGCTAACAACCTAAAACCATACGTATTCACTTAGTAAATAACCTTAATTGAAATTAATTTCTGGAATTAAAGTAATCAAACCTTAAAGATGAAAGCAAACATGTAAACAATGAATAAGAAGTCAAACCATGGACACACGACCAAATAAATAAGATTTTCTTTATTTGACTCTAAATTATGTGAGTATAGGTCTGTGCAACAAAGTATTCTCGAAAGCTTAACATACTACATGGGAAACAACCAACGTATACTAAAAGTTAAATAGAAATAGTTCACGCGCAATGGTTTTTACGTCCCGTACCAACCTCCAATCCCATGTGGTTTTGTTTCTCAAGCCTTCTAAACACATTCTTGAACTAATTTAATCAAATCTAAGCATGAAGATCGATGAAATCATACTAAAAATTCTTTAATGAAACACTGTAGTTATAGTTTAAACCGTAAACAAAACCGAACATGAAAACAAACAAATAACCCGTTAAATCGATCCTCTCCTTCCCAAACTCATTCAAAACACACTACCACCATCTTCAAGCACTCTTGCTTACAAAATACATTAAACTGAATCCAAATGCCAACTCTCGATCCATATAATTTCTTGTTTTGCTTCGAGGCGAGGATAGAAGTTGCTAACAACCTAGAAACCATACGTATTCACTTAGTAGTAACCTTAATTGAAATTTAATTTCTGGAATTAAAGTAATCAAACCTTAAAGATGAAAGCAAACATGTAAACAATGAATAAGAAGTCAAACCATGGACACACGACCAAATAAATAAGATTTTCTTTTATTTGACTCTAAATTATGTGAGTATAGGTCTGTGCAACAAAGTATTCTCGAAAGCTTAACATATTACATGGGAAACAACCAACGTATACTAAAACGTTAAATAGAAATAGTTCACGCGCGAATGGTTTTTACGTCCCGTACCAATCTCCAATCCCATGTGGTTTTGTTTCTCAAGCCTTCTAAACACATTCTTGAACTAATTTAATCAAATCTAAGCATAAAGATCGATGAAATCATACTAAAAATTCTTTAATGAAACACCTGTAGTTATAGTTTAAACCGTAAACAAAACCGAACATGAAAACAAACAAATACCCGTTAAATCGATCCTCTCCTTCCCAAACTCATTCAAAAACACTACCACCATCTTCAAGCACTCTTGCTTACAAAATACATTAAACTGAATCCAAATGCCAACTCTCGATCATATAATTCTTGTTTTGCATCGAGGCGAGGATAGAAGTTGCTAACAACCTAGAAACCATACGTATTCACTTAGTAATAACCTTAATTGAAATTAATTTCTGGAATTAAAGTAATCAAACCTTAAAGATGAAAGCAAAAATGTAAACAATGAATAAGAAGTCAAACCATGGACACACGACCAAATAAATAAGATTTTTTTATTTGACTCTAAATTATGTGAGTATAGGTCTGTGCAACAAAGTATTCTCGAAAGCTTAACATACTACATGGGAAACAACCTACGTATACTAAAACGTTAAATAGAAATAGTTCACGCGCGAATGGTTTTTACGTCCCGTACCAACCTCCAATCCCATGTGGTTTTGTTTCTCAAGCCTTCTAAACACATTCTTGAACTAATTTAATCAAATCTAAGCATAAAGATCGATGAAATCACACTAAAAATTCTTTAATGAAACACCTGTAGTTATAGTTTAAACCGTAAACAAAACCGAACATGAAAACAAACAAATAACCCGTTAAATCGATCCTCTCCTTCCCAAACTCATTCAAAACACACTACCACCATCTTCAAGCACTCTTGCTTACAAAATACATTAAACTGAATCCAAATGCCAACTCTCGATCCATATAATTTCTTGTTTTGCTTCGAGGCGAGGATAGAAGTTGCTAACAACCTAGAAACCATACGTATTCACTTAGTAATAACCTTAATTGAAATTTAATTTCTGGAATTAAAGTAATCAAACCTTAAAGATGAAAGCAAACATGTAAACAATGAATAAGAAGTCAAACCATGGACACACGACCAAATAAATAAGATTTCTTTATTTGACTCTAAATTATGTGAGTATAGGTCTGTGCAACAAAGTATTCTCGAAAGCTTAACATATTACATGGGAAACAACCTACGTATACTAAAACGTTAAATAGAATAGTTCACGCGCGAATGGTTTTTACGTCCCGTACCAACCTCCAATCCCATGTGGGTTTCTCAAGCCTTCTAAACACATTCTTGAACTAATTTAATCAAATCTAAGCATAAAGATCGATGAAATCACACTAAAAATTCTTTAATGAAACACCTGTAGTTATAGTTTAAACCGTAAACAAAACCGAACATGAAAACAAACAAATAACCCGTTAAATCGATCCTCTCCTTCCCAAACTCATTCAAAACACTCTACCACCATCTTCAAGCACTCTTGCTTACAAAATACATAAACTGAATCCAAATGCCAACTCGATCATATAATTTCTTGTTTGCATCGAGGCGAGGATAGAAGTTGCTAACAACCTAGAAACCATACGTATTCACTTAGTAATAACCTTAATTGAAATTTAATTTCTGGAATTAAAGTAATCAAACCTTAAAGATGAAAGCAAACATGTAAACAATGAATAAGAAGTCAAACCATGGACACACGACCAAATAAATAAGATTTTCTTTTATTTGACTCTAAATTATGTGAGTATAGGTCTGTGCAACAAAGTATTCTCGAAAGCTTAACATACTACATGGGAAACAACCTACGTATACTAAAACGTTAAATAGAAATAGTTCACGCGCGAATGGTTTTTACGTCCCGTACCAACCTCCAATCCCATGTGGTTTTGTTTCTCAAGCCTTCTAAACACATTCTTGAACTAATTTAATCAAATCAAGCATAAAGATCGATGAAATCACACTAAAAATTCTTTAATGAAACACTGTAGTTATAGTTTAAACCGTAACCAAAACCGAACATGAAACCAAAAAAACCCGTTAAATCGATCCTCTCCTTCCCAACTCATTCAAAACACTCTACCACCATCTTCAAGCACTTTGTTACAAAATACATTAAACTGAATCCAAATGCCAACTCTCGATCCATATAATTTCTTGTTTTGCTTCGAGGCGAGGATAGAAGTTGCTAACAACCTAGAAACCATACGTATTCACTTAGTAATAACCTTAATTGAAATTTAATTTCTGGAATTAAAGTAATCAAACCTTAAAGATGAAAGCAAACATGTAAACAATGAATAAGAAGTCAAACCATGGACACACGACCAAATAAATAAGATTTTCTTTTATTTGACTCTAAATTATGCGAGTATAGGTCTGTGCAACAAAGTATTCTCGAAAGCTTAACATATTACATGGGAAACAACCTACGTATACTAAAACGTTAAATAGAAATAGTTCACGCGCGAATGGTTTTTACGTCCCGTACCAACCTCCAATCCCATGTGGTTTTGTTTCTCAAGCCTTCTAAACACATTCTTGAACTAATTTAATCAAATCTAAGCATAAAGATCGATGAAATCACACTAAAAATTCTTTAATGAAACACCTGTAGTTATAGTTTAAACCGTAAACAAAACCGAACATGAAAACAAACAAATAACCCGTTAAATCGATCCTCTCCTTCCCAAACTCATTCAAAAACACTCCCACCATCTTCAAGCACTCTTGCTTACAAAATACATTAAACTGAATCCAAATGCCAACTCTCGATCCATATAATTTCTTGTTTTGCATCGAGGCGAGGATAGAAGTTGCTAACAACCTAGAAACCATACGTATTCACTTAGTAATAACCTAATTGAAAATTAATTTGGAATTAAAGTAATCAAACCTTAAAGATGAAAGCAAACATGTAAACAATGAATAAGAAGTCAAACCATGGACACACCAAATAAATAAATTTTCTTTTATTTGACTCTAAATTATGTGAGTATAGGTCTGTGCAACAAAGTATTCTCGAAAGCTTAACATATTACATGGGAAACAACCTAGTATACTAAACGTTAAATAGAAATAGTTCACGCGCGAATGGTTTTACGTCCGTACCAACCTCCAATCCCATGTGGTTTTGTTTCTCAAGCCTTCTAAACACATTCTTGAACTAATTAATCAAATCTAAGCATAAGATCGATGAAATCACACTAAAATTCTTTAATGAAACACCTGTAGTTATAGTTTAAACGTAAACAAACCGAACATGAAAACAAACAAATAACCCGTTAAATCGATCCTCTCCTTCCCAAACTCATTCAAAACACACTACCACCATCTTCAAGCACTCTTGCTTACAAAATACATTAAACTGAATCAAATGCCAACTCTCGATCCATATAATTCTTGTTTTGCATCGAGGCGAGGATAGAAGTTGCTAACAACCTAGAAACCATACGTATTCACTTAGTAATAACCTTAATTGAAATTAATTTGGAATTAAAGTAATCAAACCTTAAAGATGAAAGCAAACATGTAAACAATGAATAAGAAGTCAAACCATGGACACACGACCAAAATAAATAAGATTTCTTTATTTGACTCTAAATTATGTGAGTATAGGTCTGTGCAACAAAGTATTCTCGAAAGCTAACATATTACAGGGAAACAACCTACGTATACTAAAACGTTAAATAGAAATAGTTCACGCGCGAATGGTTTTTACGTCCCGTACCAACCTCCAATCCCATGTGGTTTTGTTTCTCAAGCCTTCTAAAACACATTCTTGAAATAATTAATCAAATCTAAGCATAAGGATCGATGAAATCACACTAAAAATTCTTTAATGAAACACCTGTAGTTATAGTTTAAACCGTAAACAAACGAACATGAAAACAAACAAATAACCCGTTAAATCGATCCTCTCCTTCCCAAACTCATTCAAAACACTCTACCACCATCTTCAAGCACTCTTGCTTACAAAATACATTAAACTGAATCCAAATGCCAACTCTCGATCCATATAATTTCTGGTTTGCTCGAGGCGAGGATAGAAGTGCTAACAACCTAAAACCATACGTATTCACTTAGTAATAACCTTAATTGAAATTTAATTTCTGGAATTAAAGTAATCAAACCTTAAAGATGAAAGCAAACATGTAAACAATGAATAAGAAGTCAAACCATGGACACCAGACCAAATAAATAAGATTTCTTTTATTTGACTCTAAATTAGAGTGAGTATAGGTCTGTGCAAACAAGTATTCTCGAAAGCTTACATATTACATGGGAAAAACTACGTATACTAAAACGTTAAATAGCAATAGTTCACGCGCGAATGGTTTTTACGTCCGTACCAACCTCCAATCCCATGTGGTTTTGTTTCTCAAGCTTCTAAAACACATTCTTGAACTAATTTAATCAAATCTAAGCATAAAGATCGATGAAATCACACTAAAAATTCTTTATGAAACACCTGTAGTTATAGTTTAAACCGTAAACAAAACCGAACATGAAAACAAACAAATAACCGTTAAATCGATCCTCTCCTTCCCAAACTCATTCAAACACACTACCACCATCTTCAAGCACTCTTGCTTACAAAATACATTAAACTGAATCCAAATGCCAACTCTCGATCCATATAATTTCTTGTTTTGCTTCGAGGCGAGGATAGAAGTTGCTAACAACCTAGAAACCATACGTATTCACTTAGTAATAACCTTAATTGAAATTTAATTTCTGGAATTAAAGTAATCAAACCTTAAAGATGAAAGCAAACATGTAAACAATGAATAAGAAGTCAAACCATGGACACACGACCAAATAAATAAGATTTTCTTTTATTTGACTCTAAATTATGTGAGTATAGGTCTGTGCAACAAAGTATTCTCGAAAGCTTAACATATTACATGGGAAACAACCAACGTATACTAAAACGTTAAATAGAAATAGTTCACGCGCGAATGGTTTTTACGTCCCGTACCAACCTCCAATCCCATGTGGTTTTGTTTCTCAAGCCTTCTAAACACATTCTTGAACTAATTTAATCAAATCTAAGCATAAGGATCGATGAAATCACACTAAAAATTCTTTAATGAAACACCTGTAGCTATAGTTTAAACCGTAAACAAAACCGAACATGAAAACAAACAAATAACCCGTTAAATCGATCCTCTCCTTCCCAAACTCATTCAAAACACTCTACCACCATCTTCAAGCACTCTTGCTTACAAAATACATTAAACTGAATCCAAATGCCAACTCTCGATCCATATAATTTCTTGTTTTGCATCGAGGCGAGGATAGAAGTTGCTAACAACCTAGAAACCATACGTATTCACTTAGTAATAACCTTAATTGAAATTTAATTTCTGGAATTAAAGTAATCAAACCTTAAAGATGAAAGCAAACATGTAAACAATGAATAAGAAGTCAAACCATGGACACACGACCAAATAAATAAGATTTTCTTTTATTTGACTCTAAATTATGCGAGTATAGGTCTGTGCAACCAAGTATTCTTGAAAGCTTAACATATTACATGGGAAACAAACTACGTATACTAAAACGTTAAATAGCAATAGTTCACGCGCGAATGGGTTTTACGTCCCGTACCAACCTCCAATCCCATGTGGTTTTGTTTCTTAGCCTTCTAAACACATTCTTGAACTAATTTAATCAAATCCAAGCATAAGGATCGATGAATTCGCACTAAAAATTCTTTAATGAAACACCTGTAGTATAGTTTAAACCGTAAACAAAACTGAACATGAAAACAAACAAATAACCCGTTAAATCGATCCTCTCCTTCGCAAACTCATTCAAAACACACTACCACCATCTTCAAGCACTCTTGCTTACAAAATACATTAAACTGAATCCAAATGCCAACTCTCGATCCATATAATTTCTTGTTTTGCTTCGAGGCGAGGATAGAAGTTGCTAACAACCTAGAAACCATACGTATTCACTTAGTAATAACCTTAATTGAAATTTAATTTCTGGAATTAAAGTAATCAAACCTTAAAGATGAAAGCAAACATGTAAACAATGAATAAGAAGTCAAACCATGGACACACGACCAAATAAATAAGATTTTCTTTTATTTGACTCTAAATTATGTGAGTATAGGTCTGTGCAACCAAGTATTCTCGAAAGCTTAACATATACATGGGAAACAACCTACGTATACTAAACGTTAAATAGAATAGTTCACGCGCGAATGGTTTTTACGTCCCGTACCAACCTCCATCCCATGTGGTTTTGTTTCTCAAGCCTTCTAACACATTCTTGAACTAATTTAATCAAATCTAAGCATAAGATCGATGAAATCACACTAAAAATTCTTTAATGAAACACCTGTAGTTATAGTTTAAACCGTAAACAAAACCGAACATGAAAACAAACAAATAACCCGTTAAATCGATCCTCTCCTTCCCAAACTCATTCAAAAACCACTACCACCATCTTCAAGCACTCTTGCTTACAAAATACATTAAACTGAATCCAAAACCAACTCTCGATCCATATAATTCTTGTTTTGCTTCGAGGCGAGGATAGAAGTTGCTAACAACCTAGAAACCATACGTATTCACTTAGTTAACTTAATTGAATTTAATTTCTGGAATTAAAGTAATCAAACCTTAAAGATGAAAGCAAACATGTAAACAATGAATAAGAAGTCAAACCATGACACACGACCAAATAAATAAGATTTTCTTTTATTTGACTCTAAATTATGTGGAGTATAGGTCTGTGCAACAAAGTATTCTCGAAAGCTTAACATATTACATGGGAAAACAACCTACGTATACTAAAACGTTAAATAGAAATAGTTCACGCGCGAATGGTTTTTACGCCCGTACCAACCTCCAATCCCATGTGTTTGTTTCTCAAGCCTTCTAAACACATTCTTGAA
>CM046429.1:48173829-48470999 GCA_025506505.1 Flaveria sonorensis | reverse complement strand
TTGTCTAAGCATCATGCTGAAGTAATATGCCTACAGCAGATTATTTTGTCTCCCCTATTCCAAATGGTGCAACTTTGACATCCAAGGTGATAAGGGAAACCTACCCTAAAGACTATCAATGTAAATGAAGGCTTGCAAGTATCACGTCAAGGGTATCCAGCGTTTCTTGCCAAGGTTGATGGGTACTAGAAAGGAGAGGAAGAATTGAAGACATACCAATAGTACGAGACTATCCAGATGTCTTTCCTGATGACTGTGTTGACCAAAAGAACCAATGAGCCTGATCAGAAAAACCTTTAAGTCCCACAGACATTACAACAACTGAAGTAGTCTGCAACAGCTGAAGACATCAACTGATAACAAGGTCTGAAGACAAAGTCTGAAGTGAAAGAGCTGAAGACAAAGTCTGAAGTGAAAAAGCTGAAGACAAAGTCTGAAGCTAGAACTGAAGACAAAGTCTGAAGACAAAAGCTGAAGACAAAGACTGAAGACCAAGTTTCAGATGTTGTCACAACAGCTGAAGAGACCTCTTCAGTATTTGATGGTTTCCTTTCAGTAGTTTTATTTCCTTTCAGTACTTGTAGTTTCAGTAGTTTAGTTTCATCTTGTACTTAGCATACTCTGAGATGTTCTCAGTTGTTGTGAACATTCTCAGTAGTTTGCTTACTTTCAGTTGTTTGTAATAATTCTGTTAGAATGTCACTATCAAGTGACATCAGCAGACGTCACATTCCTTTATATAAGGAATGTTGACCTAATTGTAAGTGTGCAGCTTAGCGCAGCTTAGTGAAGCTTAGCGCCGCCATACCGAAGCATTGTGCATGAATGATTTATCCTTTTGCAGAAAACCCTCTTTCTCTATAACCGTGTACTGTTCCATTGAATATCTATTGTGTTCTTGCTATATTTGTCTAATTCTTGTTCTAATTCCGCTGCGATTCAACTCTAATTGATCAAACTTAGATCACTGATCCTGTCAAATGGTATCAGAGCGGGTTAATCATCGATCAATTTAACATTGACACTTGAAACTGCTATTTCGATATCTAAAGTTTGATCGAATTAGCATATTTGCAAGAATTGGTTATAGAGATTGATCTTCTGCTGCTTCTGGTTATTCAATTTGAGTTTCTTCTTGGTTCATATTGAGTTTGTTGTGTTTTTGTGCTAAATCTGTTGAAACTTGATTGAATTGGTTTGAATCTGAGAATGACTACTCCATCTAATGACCCTCACAATACTGGCTCCTCAACCAAGCCTCCGATGCTGGTTAGGAGTGAGTATAACATATGGCAACGAAGAATGCTCCATCACCTGTCTGTTAACAGTTCAGGTTGTTGGACATCTGTGGTCACGGTCCACACAAGCCTATGGTGAACAATCCGGAGACCAACCAAATGGTTCCGAAGAAGAAGGAGCAATACTCAGATGAAGATCGTAAACTGTTTGAGATTGATGCTAAAGCCCATGGAATTCTGGCCATGGCACTGCCTAATGAAATCTATTCTGGGCTTATGCATCATGAAACTGCTCATGACCTCTGGAATGCTTTGAAGGAACAATTCGAGGAACTGATGAGGTCTTAGCAAACAACAGAGAAATCCTCGCCCAACAATATGACATTCTCTCATAGGAAGGGTGAGACACTGACTCAACAGTTTGAGCGTTTCTCCTGCTTGATCTCTGAGCTGAAAATGGTCAAGCATGAGTATACTAACAGCCAGATGAACAACAGATTCCTCAGATCACTGCCTGAGAGATGGGACACATACACCATTGTCCTACGCTCCAGTGCAAATCTGGATAGCCTATCTCTCACCCAACTCCATGGGAAACTGCTTACATTTGAAAGAGAGATAGAGCAGAAAAGGAAACTGGCATCATCAGGAAAGCTCACTGATGACTTTGTACCAGGGAACACTGCCTTGGTCGGTCATGAGTCAGAATATGCTGGATCAGAAAGCCATTATGATGAGCATATAGATTTCTCTTCAAACAGTTCTGATCATGCATTTGTTGGTGTTGACAGTCATTCTGGGTGTAATAGTGATAATTTATGCTTTATCATGGATGATTTGAAGGGTATTGCTGATGATGATTTAGAAGAGATGGATATTTTGAGCCAAATGGCCTTGATCAATATCAGATCTCAAAAGTTCTACAAGAGAACTGGTAGGAAATTTCCAGGACTCTCTGGCAAAACCAAAGTTGGTTTTGACAAGAGTAAGTTGAGGTGTCACAAATGCCACAGGCTTGGGCACTTTGCAAGAGAGTGTAGATCAACTGGATCTAACTCCTCTGCACCCTTTGTGACCTTTCCAAGCAATAGTTCACAAAACAAAGGGCAACATCCTGCTAGTTCTGGTCATCACTCACAACCTCAATCTCCTGCATATTTTGTCCCTCAGGGTCCAATGCCATATCCATATCCCTGCTATTACATGCCACAGCCAAATCCAGTTCAAGTTCCTATAGCACAACAACCTCAAGCCCTACCTGAGCCTCAACCATCTCCATCACAATCTCAACCTCATCACAGCTTCTTCACACCAGGAGTTGTTGACTGGAGCAGCTTACCAGATGATCTTTCTGGTTTCAATGAGCAATTATTTGCTGGTGCTGGTCAACATGGTGGTGAACATCCTTTTGGGAATCTTGCTCTCATGGCCCTGGAGTCTACTGAGGGTTCCTGCTCCAATGCATCATCTTCACAGTAACCAGGTATCTTCTGAGGCTAAAGCCAAGTTATGTTCTGAATCATGCATAGCTGCCTTTGTCTCTATTAGAGAGGCAAATGTAGCTTTAATCAATCAAAATCTTGAGCTTGAGAAAACTATTTCCAAAAGAAAAGCTGAGTATGAGTCTGCTCTTAATGACAAAGATGATGAGATTTACAAGCTTAAATGCCAACTTAATGATGAAAAGGCTAAGGTAGAGGTCATACTTGAGAACCACAGAAGTCTCAAAGAGACACTTGCAGCTACCCAAGTTGAGTGTGAGCCGGGGTAACATCCTGCAAGGGATTTGAAATGCTTCTCAGCAAGCAAACAGCTTCAAATGTGAAGTTTGGAATAGGTTACAATCATACTGCACCACCTACTGATTTTACTTCAAAATCAATAGTAAAATCTGAAGGTGAAAGTAATTTCCAAACCACATCATCATGTGATTCATCCTCAAATGATAATACAAAATTAGAGGATGAAGTCAGTGTTAAGATCTCAGCAAATCAATTGCCTGATGGTTTAAATGCTGATAAACACATGAAGCTGAGCAATTCAGATGTTGTCCCTCAAAGTACTCCAAGTACTGAAGGGCAAGTCATAACATCTGAAAAGCATTTCAAATCTGCTGAAATAAAAGGATTAACAACTGCTGAGGAATCTATCATACGGTCTTTCAGGACGGATAGAGAACAGCTGAAGAACAAGTCTTCAGTTGTTACCGATCCTTCAGTACTTAACACAAGTACTGAAAGGAGGAAAGTACTGAAGATCACACCTTCAGTAGTTTCCACTTCAGCAGTTGATCAATCCAAGATGAAGAATAAGCCATGTGAAATATGTGTTAAATTCAATCATCTATCTGATGAATGCTGGTACAAAAAGGGTTCCAAACTCAACAGAGATAAGCTCATTAAAGAAGAGATTAATAAAATGAAAAATGAGTTTGAGACCAAGTTTGTACCACAGTCATCTCAAACTGATAAACCCAAGGCCTCACCAAAATCCAAAAAGAAGGATGGGGTTTATCAGAAAACAGCTGATAGTGTTCCTCATGATAAACATCAGACTAAGTCTGTGAATTTCAAGAAGGAGGAAATGGTGGGTCACAGAAACTCATCAAAACAAGTACTGATGTGTCAAATGAGCTGAAGGCTTTAGCAACAAATCAGACACACCTTGTTATGATGGTTCAGCATTTGTTGGGGAGAGTTAACCAACTAGATGCACCAGTGATCAAACCACTGAAAAGGAAATCCAAGCCCAAATCTAAGAAATCCATTTCAGCACCATCTCCACCTTCATCAGCTGTTAATCACAAGAAACAAGTTATGGTTAAATCTGTTGATGAAAACAGACCCAAAACCAAAAAGGTTTAGGTCTCTAAAGCTAACTAGTTTCTTATGATAAATGCAGGGTTCTTCAGCATGCTAAAGAAGCATCTGGTATGTAGATAGTGGAGGATCTATGCATATGACTGGGAGCAGTTCTCTTCTTAATGACTACTCTCAAGGAAAGAAGGGATTTGCTCATTTGGAAATGATGCTAAGGGTTACATCATCGGGAAAGGATTTGTGTCAAATGGAGAAATCAGATTTGATGATGTTAACCATGTGGAGAATCTCAAGTATAATCTACTGAGTGTCAGTCAGATGTGTGATAATGGGCATGTTGCACTTTTCACAAGCCAGAACTGCCGGATTCTGTCTTCCAAAGTTCTGAGGCTGATTGACAAGGTATTGGATGAACATACTCTCCTGAAGGCCAACAAGATAGGAGAGTATATGCCTTGGATTTGTCAAAGAAGATTGAGTTAAAAGGTCATCCTTGCCTGTTCTCCATGGCCTCTCCTCAGGAATCTAAACTGTGGCATAGAAGGCTGGGTCATGTTAATCTCAAAAACATGAATCAGCTGATCCATAATAGTTTAGTGAGAGGTCTACCAATAAAGGAGTTCCACTGTGATGAAACCTGCACTGCTTGTTTAAAAGGAAAACAACACAAAGTTTCATTCCCTCCAATAGAAGAACCAAAGTCCACTGCCTGCTTGCAATAACTGCACATGGATCTCTTTGGTCCTATGAGAGTAATGAGCATGGCAAAGAAGAAATACTGTCTGGTAATTATGGATGATTACTCCAGATTTGTATGGACCTTCTTCTTGCATTCAAAGGATGAGGCTGCTCAGACAATTATTAACTTTATGTTGTATGTTGAGAAGCAGTATTCCCTATCAGTCAAGTGTATAAGAAGTGATAATGGAACTGAATTTAGAAACCATACACTTGATGATTTCTACCTTTTAAAAGGAATCAAGAGGCAGTATAGCATCCCAAGGACTCCAGAACAAAATGGAGTAGTGGAGAGAAAGAACAGGACCCTAATTGAAGCTGCAAGGTCCATGTTGGTTGACTCTGGTTTGCCACTGACCTTTTGGGCTGAAGCTGTCAACACAGCATGCTATGTGCAAAATAGAGCTTTAGTGAATCAGAGGTTGATGAAGACTCCTTATGAAGTTCTACATCATTTGGCTCCTCTAATTTCATTCTTTAGAGCATTTGGGTGTCCTTGTTACATTCTCAACACAAAGGATCAACTCCAAAAGTTTGATTCTAAGGTGGATGCAGGGTATTTTGTTGGGTATTCATCCACTTGCAAGGCTTACAGAGTGTTCAACTGCAGAACAAAGATGGTTGAAGAAACCTTGCATGTGAAGTTCAATGAATCTCCTAAGGACAAAATCCCACAAAACCCTATGGAGTTGTTTGATCTGGACATACTGCAATATGTTCCTTATCAGCCTCCAGCTGTTGCAGATCATGTGAATTCATCACCTTCTGCAGCTAGTCATCCATCTGGTGGTACTGATGTTGATGATGATCCCAGTACTCACCTATTCAAGTTTAGTGATCAACTGCCTGAGTCTACTAAACTTGATGTTCCTGTAGCTTCAGTAGCACCATCCACAACAAATGCTGATAAGATTTCTGAATCCTCTACTTCATTTGACTTGCCATCTAATACTTGGTTTCAAGAATCTGGATCAACATCTGTTGCTGCTGAGCGTGCTACAAACACTTGCACAGATCTCATAGTGTACCAAGAGCTGAAGAATCACCCAATGTCTCAAATCATTGGTGATATCAATGCTGGTGTCTCAACTAGAAGTCAAGTGTCCAACTTCTGCTTCTATGCTCTCTTCATCAGTCAGCAAGAGCCAAAGAACTATCATATTGCATTAAAAGACAATGGATGGGTTGATGCCATGCAGCTTGAGCTTCTTCAGTTCAAAACAGCAAGTGTGGGAACTGGTTCCTCACCCCCAGGTAAGTGTGCAATAGGCACTAAATGGGTGTTTAGGAATAAAATAGATGAAAAAGGGCAAATTGTCAAGAACAAGGCCAGACTGGTTGTCCAGGGGTTTTCACAAGAAGAAGGTATTGATTATGATGAAACCTTTGCCCCTGTAGCCAGACTGGAGGCAATTAGATTGTTCTTAGCCTATGCTGCATTCCACAATCTTAAAGTTTTTCAAATGGATGTCAAAAGTGCATTTTTATATGGTAAAATAAAAGAAGAGGTTTATGTGTGTCAACCACCAGGTTTTGAGGATAATAAACATCCTGATTGGGTGTATAAACTTGATAAGGCTCTTTATGGGTTGAAACAAGCTCTTAGAGCCTGGTATGAAAAACTGTCAAATTTTCTTCTTCAAAATAATTTCACTAGAGGCTCTATAGATAAAACTTTGTTCATTAAGAAAGTGGGTCAGCATAAGCTCCTTGTTCAAATTTATGTTGATGATATTATTTTTGCATCCTCTGATCCACAGTTGTGTGATGCATTTACAAAGTTGATGCAATAAAAATTCGAAATGAGTGCCATGGGAGAATTACAGTTCTTTCTAGGTTTGCAAATCAAACAAAAGGCTGATGGAACTTTCATTCATCAGTCAAAATACACAAAGAGTCTTTTGGAAAAGTTTGATTTACAACACTGTAAGCCCTGTTCTACTCCCATATGCAGCACCACACAACTGGATGCAGATCAGAAAGGTAAAGCTGTTGATGAAACACTTTACAGATGTATGATTGGGTCCTTGATGTACTTAACAGCTTCTAGACCAGATATTATGTTTGCAACTTGTGTTTGTGCTAGATTTCAGGCTGCTCCTAAAGAGTCTCATTTGATTGCAGTCAAGAGGATCTTTAGATATCTGCAAGGTACTCAATCTCTAGGTCTTTGGTATTCCACTGGGCACTCTTGCAAATTAGTTGCTTTTTCTGATAGTGACTATGCAGGGTGTAAATTAACTAGAAAATCAACTTCTGGTGGATGTCAATTCCTAGGCAACTGTTTGGTTTCTTGGCAGAGTAAGAAACAAACATCTGTTGCTACATCCACTGCTGAAGCCGAGTACATTGCTGCTGCAAGTTGTACATCTCAGGTACTCTGGCTTCAGAATCAATTATTGGATTATGGCATTACAGAGACTAAGACTCCATTACTAATGGATAGTGCTTCAGCTCTTTGTATTGTCAAGAATCCAGTCCAGCACTCTAGGACCAAACATATTGAGATCAGACATCATTTTATTAGGGATTGTTTTGAAAAAGGTCTGATTGATCCAAAGTTTGTTCCTAGTGCTGATGAGCTTGCAGACATATTTACTAAGCCTTTGGACAGTTCAACTTTCCAAAACCTAGTGTTAAGGCTTGGTATGCTGCAGCTAGAATAAGTGACAACTACTGATGATCTCAGTCAACAAGTACTGATGAGCATTCGTATACTATTGTCACAAATAAGTACTGATAAGTTCTTTTATCCTCAGTAGTTTTCATAACTACTGAAGACTAAATTACTTAAAAGTACTGAAGTACTCTATCTGTTGAAAAGAACTGATGTGGTTACAACTACTGATGTAGTTACAACTACTGATGTCAGTATAACAGATAAGTACTGATGACCAATGAAACGTCTGAAAATCAGACAAAAAGTCTGATAAGTGTTGAGGTTAGAATGAAACAGCAGATGAGCTAAGAATTGACGACAACAGCTGATGAGAAACTTTTCTCTTCATTGTTTCTACAACTGCTGTTTCACTTCATACAACTGAAGCCAAAACCATGTCTTCAGTAGTTTTACAACTACTGATGACTAACACCAAATCTTCAGTTGTTTACAACACCTGAAGCCAAAACCATGTCTTCAGTAGTTTCACAACTACTGATGACTAATACCAAGTCTTCAGTTGTTACAACTTCTGAAAGTTAAAACCAGGTCTTCAGTTGTTTTCAAACAACTGATGACAGCACCAACACTTTCAGTCGTTTTATATCAGCCTTTTCTTACCCTATAAATACCTAAACCTACTTTCAAACGTTTCATTAGCCGTTTTATGTCCTTCACTCTCTCAACAATGGCGACCATGAAACTCAAACCCAGACACAACTGTGTTGCCTACCTCTCGAAATCGGCCTTTTGGAACAAATTTGATAATGCCATCGATCTTATGGTAGATTCCCAGTACCGAACCGCTTTTCTTCTGAATCCTACCATATACCCCCATTCCCTAAGCCAATTCTGGACCAACGTCTCTGTGCAAACTGGTGAGAATGATCGCCAAATCACTCTCCAGTCGTTGGTTAACCAGAAACAGGTGGTCATCACTCCAGACATCATTCGACAAACCCTAAATCTACATGATGCCACCTACGTCACAGAATACACGAAAGGCACAACTGATATGTCTTTCATCAATAACGGGTATGAAGGAGACTTAAGTGCTACCACCATTCTGCAGAAGCACTTCCATGATGCTGAACGTCTTATATTCCATATGGTGAATGTCTGCCTTGCATCAAAAACCTCCTCATGGGATCAGATGTCCTCCCGATGGCAACAGGTGTTATACTCTATCTTTGAACGACAAAATCTAAATTTTTCTGAGATAGTTTTCATGGAACTAAAGGATCTGGCTTTGAAACCTGTGGCAAACAGATGGATATTATATCCCAGGTTTCTCATGGCCATAATTTTAAATCAGCTAAAATCAGACGGCCTTGTTGGCCTTGGAGTCCCTGCTCCGGCTGTATTGCCTGAAGTATACTCCAGGCACAACTCTGACCCTACACTGAAAGGGGCTGCCCGGCTGCTAAAACCCAAGCAGTGGGAACCCACAGCCTCCACTTCCAGATCCAAAGTCCCCACCAAACCCAACACCAAAAAGCCCAAAAAGGCTACTCAGGGAGATGAGTCCCCTGAGGATGCCCCTGTACCACCAATACAGGAAACACTTACTGGTTCTAACCCCCAGTAGTGTCAAAGACTCCACCAGCCCTAGCTGCTCAGGCATCCTCTCAACAGGATCATGATGCAACCACAACTGGGGATACCACAATGCTGGAACCTATCTCAATTGAGAAGGTTACCATTGAAGAGCACCAGTCACCCCGGGTGCAATCTGCTTCAAACCTATCTCCAAATGCAACCGCCCCTCAAAGCCCAACCATTATAGTTGCACAAGTGCTGAGTCAGCTGCATTCCTCTCCTCCTCCCCAGAAACCAATTACAATGGGGAGAACCTCAACAGCTGAGGAAGAGGACCAAAATGCTGCTGATAACCCACAGCACAGGGGTTATAATGTTCAATCTCCCCGTGTAGAGGAGGAGGTTAGAACATCTGGTGAGGCTGCCACTTCTACTGATTCAGCAAATGAACAGGATGCAGTTGGTAACACCTCTAAGACCTCACCAGAGGCAACTGCCAATGAAGGACTCAGTCCTGAGGCAGGAAGTCCCCAGAACCAAGAACAAGGGCACATGCTACAACTAATCTACACTCAGGGCATGTACATCCTGATTCAATCAGGAGGTCAGGTGATTCTGCAAAGACTGATGATGACCTGGGCTTTTTCTTCGATGTCTTAGCCCATAACACAATCCTTGAGGCTGAGGTGAGCAGACTCAAAGAACTGCTTGCCAAAATGTCTCAGGATCAAAGTCCATCTGCCCCAATAAACCCACAGATGGCACCTTCATCTGAAGGTTCACCAAACACTCAGCCACTACACTCAACTGAGCCACCAGCCACTACTTTTGGCACCACCTCTCAGGGACAGAACCCTTCTGAGCAGATGGTTGCTACCTTTCAACATTCCTTACCTCTCATCACTCCCATCATCAATGAGATTGTGCCTAAAGCAATTGATGAGAGGATCTCCTCAAATCTACAAACACTTGTTGATGATGCTGTGCAAAAGAAGCTTTCTGCCATTCAAACCTCTGAACCCAATGCACCCAAAAAAGGGGAGTCTAAGGCAGTGAAAGAAAGAAAGAGAAAGAGAGTGGAAGATGAGAAACAACAAGAGAAAGAAAAGGAGTTAGAAAAGGAAAAACAGCTAATCACATACAAGAGAAAGAAAAGTGCTGAAACTCAAAAGCCTGATGAAGAGAAATCATTGGAAGATCTGGTTAAAGAAGCTGATGAAGCTCACAGCATATCAATGGACAGAATAATAGACCAACTCTTCAGACAAGGCTTTGATACAGCTACATTAGACACTGAGATCAGAAGGCTGGAAATTAAAGAGATACAAGAGAGATGGGTCAGTTACAGTGTGATGGAAAGGGAGAGGTTGGAGATAATGATCAGGTTTATTGCAAAATACTTGGGAAGATCATTAATTGAGATTAAATCATGGACCAGAGATAGTATTCTGGCAATAACCACCAGAATCTGTGCTTCTAAAGCATTCAATAAGGGGTTGATTATCGAAGCCTTAGATGAAGCAGGTGCTGGGAAGAGAACTGATATGGCCAAGCTTTCCAAAGCCAAACTTACCACAAAAATGCTAGATCAGCCTTCCCAAACTCCCACTCAAAAACAACCAACCCCACAACACTCCAAACCAATCCCTAAACCTAAACTAAAACCAACTTATCCCTCAAAACCAACTCCCTTACCCCAAAAACCACCTCAAACCACATCCAATGATGCACCCAGAAGGAGGAGAAGGGTGTTGAGGATGGAAGAAAAAGAAGAAGAAGATGATGAAGAAGACAGTCTGCCAATCTCTGCTGTTCTAAAAATACCTGAGCCCAGAAGTCAACAAATGATCACACCAGACTTTCAGAGGCAAATGGTGAAAGTTAAGATTGAAGAAGAAGAACAGAAGAAACAGCACGATGAGCAACTTTTGAAGATGGTTGACAAAGAGTTTCCTCAGTCATCATCTATACAAGCCATGAAGAAACACGCTCAAAGGCTGTATGCTCTCAGGCATACCTTTCAATATCAAAAGGAGAGAGTAAGGATTTGGCCAGACCCCAGGGTTAGTTCTAGAATTCATAAGAAATCCATACCAAGTAGATACAATGGCCAAGTGAGAAAGACCATAGATGCTGTTATTATGTTGGCCATTGTAGTCTCACCCTGGGAGATACTTGAAGACTTCAAGAGAGCCTACAAGTCAAAGATGACCCCTCAAACTCTAATAGAGAACAAAATGGTCAAGAAGGGGTTGTTATACAAGAGGCTTGAAGAGATCAAGAAAAATGAACTCCATTTGTTATTAGAAGGGACTCACCCAGATGAATTTGCTTACAGAGAGATAACAACTGTTGAGTTGAAAAATGGAAAGACAGTAAAGTACCTATCAGAGTACTATGGCCCAGAGTTCTTCTTTAAAGGAGAAGCAGAAGAACTCACTAAGGAGGAACAAGTTGTTCTCCTTGAGGCCTACGTCAGAGAGTCTTATAGACTCATCAATGGGAAGTAGGTTTCATGGTTGGGATAACAGCTCTGTGTCCAGTTCCCCAAGATAGAGTTCCCTTCCATCCTTTGACATTCACATCTACTGAAACCTGTTCCCTGGCCTGTGCTTATCTGATATCTCTAAAGCTGATCAAGAGAGTATTTCTGCCAAGAATAAGTGGGACCTCAATAAGCTTAAAGGTTTTGGCTGCATTGGTTCAGGGGAGTTTGTTGGACCAAAAGAACCAATGAGCCTGATTAGAAAAACCTTTAAGTCCCACAGACATTACAACAACTGAAGTAGTCTGCAACAGCTGAAGACATCAACTGATAACAAGGTCTGAAGACAAAGTCTGAAGTGAAAGAGCTGAAGACAAAGTCTGAAGTGAAAAAGCTGAAGACAAAGTCTGAAGCTAAAGAACTGAAGACAAAGTCTGAAGACAAAAGCTGAAGACAAAGACTGAAGACCAAGTTTCAGATGTTGTCACAACAGCTAAAGAAGACCTCTTCAGTAGTTGTGATGGTTTCCTTTCAGTAGTTATATTTTCCTTTCAGTACTTGTAGTTTTAGTAGTTTTAGTTTCATATTGTACTTAGCATACTCTAAGATGTTCTCAGTTGTTGTGAACATTCTCAGTAGTTTGCTTACTTTTAGTTGTTTGTAATAATTCTGTTAGATGTCACTATCAAGTGACATCAGCAGACGTCACATTCCTTTATATAAGGAATGTTGATCTAATTGTAAGGTGCGAAGCTTAGCGCAGGTCAGTGAAGCTTAGCGGCCGCCATACCGAAGCATTTGTGCATGAATGATATTATCCCTTTTGCAGAAAACCCTCTTTCTCTATAACCGTGTACTGTTCCATTGAATATCTATTGTGTTCTTGCTATATTTGTCTAATTCTTGTTCTAATTCCGCTGCGATTCAACTCTAATTGATCAAACTTAGATCACTGATCCTGTCAATCTGCCTGGATTACCTCCATCTAGAGAGGTTGAATTCAAAATTGATTTGGTACCAGGAGCTGCTCCTATTGCCTGATCACCATGTCGATTAGCGCCTTCGAAGATGCAAGAGTTGTCCAATCAATTAGAAGAATTGTTTGATAAGGGATTTATAAGACCAAGCTTCTCACCATGGGGAGCACCAGTCTTATTTGTCAAGAAGAAAGATGGATCGTTTAGAATGTGCATCGATTACCGAGAGTTGAACAAACTCACTATCAAGAATTGATACCCATTACCAAGAATCGATGATCTGTTTGATCAGCTTCAAGGATCCAGTTTCTACTCGAAGATTGACCTGCGATCGGGTTATCATCATTGTAAATAGCTAAGGAAGATGTCCCAAAAACAGTAATCAGAACACGTTATGGCCATTACGAGTTTCTGGTTATGCCATTTGGTCTGACAAATGCACCTGCTGTGTTCATGGATCTTATGAATAGAGTATGCAAACCTTACTTAGATAAGTTTGTCATAGTATTCATCGATGATATACTAGTCTATTCAAGAACCAAGAAAGATCATGAACAACATCTGAAGATCATCTTGGAGACGCTAAGGAAAGAGAAGTTGTATGCAAAGTTCTCGAAGTGCGAGTTTTGGATTCGAGAGGTTCATTTTCTTGGACATGTCGTTAATGAGAAAGGCATACATGTAGATCCGGCGAAGATTGAAGCGATTAAGAACTGGGAGGCACCCAAGTCCCCGACTGAGGTGTGTCAGTTTCTTGGATTGGCTGGATATTATCGAAGATTCATTGAAAATTTCTCAAAGATAGCACAGCCGTTGACGCTATTGACTCAAAAAGATAGGATGTACGACTGGACTGATAAGCAAGAGGCAGCTTTTCAGTTACTAAAGCAGAAGTTATGTAGTGCTCCTATTTTATCTCTTCCTAAAGGAACTGAAGGGTTCATTGTGTACTGTGATGCGTCCCGTTTAGGTCTTGGTTGTGTGTTGATGCAGAGAGATAAGGTCATAGCCTATGCATCCAGACAATTAAAGGTGCATGAAAAGAATTACACCACTCATTATTTAGAGTTGGGAGCGGTGGTTTTTTCACTCAAGATTTGGAGGCATTACCTATACGGTACGAAGTGTGTTATTTACACAGACCAGAAGAGTCTTCAGCATATCTTTGATTAGAAAGAGCTTAACATGGGGCAACGTCGATGGGTAGAGTTGCTAAACGATTATGATTATGAGATCCGCTATCATCCGGGCAAGGCCAACGTAGTGGCCGATGCATTGAGTAGAAAGGAGAATGATAAGCCTAAGCGTGTTCGCGCTTTGGAGCTGACTATCCATTCAAGTCTTGATACTCAAATTCGAGATACTCAAGTGGAAGCTCTGAAAGATGAAAATTTGAAGAATGAAGGATTGAAAGGCATGGTCAAGGAGTTAGTGCCTAAAACCAATAATGTGATGTACTTCATGGACCGGATCTGGGTTCCACGTTTTGGGAACCTACGTAAATTGATTTTGGATGAGGCTCATAAATCCAAGTATTCGATTCACCCTGGATCGGATAAGATGTACAAGGATGTGAAGGAACATTATTGGTGGCCCAATATGAAGGGTGAAGTAGCCACCTATGTGGGTAAGTGTTCGACATGCTCTAGAGTGAAGGCGGAGTATCAAAAGCCATCAGGACTTCTTCAACAGCCAGAGATTCCTCAATGGAAATGGGAGCAAATAGCAATGAACTTTGTCATAAAGTTGCCCCGCACATCAAGTGGTCATGATGCTATTTGGGTAATAGTCGATAGGTTGACTAAGTCTGCTCATTTCCTACCCATTAAGGAAATGGATCGGATGGAAAAGCTAACAAACATCTACCTCAAGGAGGTGGTATCTCGTCATGGAGTACCAATCTCGATAATCTCTGACAGAGATAGCCGATTTACCACGAGGTTTTGGCAATCCTTACATCAAGCATTGGGTACTTGATAGACATGAGTACTGCGTACCATCCGCAAACAGATGGTCAAAGTGAAAGGACTATTCAAATGTTGGAAGATCTTCTACGAGCCTGTGTGATTGACTTTGGAGGAAATTGGGATACTCATATACCCTTAGTTGAGTTTTCCTACAATAATAGTTATCACAGTAGTATCAAAGCAGCTCCGTTTGAAGCTTTGTATGGAAGAAAGTGTCACTCGCTGCTTTGTTGGGCAGAAATTTGAGAAAAGCAGCTGACTGGACCTGAGAATATCCAAGAAACTACGGATAAGATTGTTCAAATCAGAAAAAGGTTAGAAGCTGCTGCGAGTCGGCAAAAGAGTTATGCGGATACTCGAAGGAAACCATTGGAATTCCAGGTTGGAGACAAAGTTTATCTAAAGGTCTCGCCTTGGAAAGGAGTTATGCGGTTTGGAAAGCAAGAAAGCTTAGCCCTCGATATATCGGACCATTTGAGATTGTGACGCGAGTTGGTCCCGTTGCATATCAACTTAAGTTACCTCGTGAGCTTAGTGGAGTACATGATGTGTTCCATGTATCCAATCTGAAGAAGTGTCTTGCTGATGAAGCTTTAGTTATTCCACCCGAAGAAGTTTGTATCGACGAGAAACTGAGTTTCACCGAGGAACCAGTCGAAATCATGGACTGGAGAATTCAGAAACTTAGAAGGAGTCGGGTTAAGTTGGTGAAGGTTAGATGGAACTCAAAGCATGGTCCCGAGTTCACTTGGGAGCGACAAGACCAGATGAAGTGCAAATATCCTCACCTCTTTCCATCTTGATTAGAATCGGGAACAACAACTTAAAATTTCGGGACGAAATTTCCTAAACGAGGGGAGACTGTGACATCCTGTGTTTCTAGGTTAATATTCGTACGTTAATGAAATGTGATAAAATAATTAAATGCATCATAAGACTTAATTTTATGATAATTAAGGTCATTTAAGGTCTAGAAAAGCCCCTTTGTGCATAAATTTTATGATTGGTAATTTTGAGAATTACCGGGTCGCGTAGCGACAAAACTGTTAACGAGCGTTGGTGACAATTTGGAAAAATAAATTTGGTCAATATATATTGATTTTTATGATTTAATGTATCACAAGTGAAAATATTATTAGTCGTGAAAAATAATAATAATTATTATTTACCTTGATCGCGTAAAATTAAGACTTTTTAAAATATTGCATTGTTGTAACGTATAGCCCGTTGCATACTGTGTTGTACCGTGTATATTTTAATTCTTGAATTTTTGTCACTATTATTAAATCTTGTGAACCTTTGGAAAGTGTCAAATTAATACTTTGATTTTATATAAAATGTTCACGTAAAAACCCGAACGTTTAAGAATTTTACAAAAATTTAACGAGACCGACACCCGCCTTACACCGGATGGCATCTCACTTGGAGATCCACCAGCCATACCATCAATATAATCACATGATTAACTTACTTTAAACATTCTTAATCATTTCTATATAAACAACTTCACACTCCATCTTTTACACACACTCAACACACCCTTTCTCTCACTAGAAATCACCTACACACTCTTCTCTCCCTTCTCTCTAAAACTCACGGCTGGAAGCTCCAAGAACAGCCCTCTTTTCTTTGATTTTGATCATCCAAAGTTTGTTTCAAGCTTTGATTTCTTTATTTCAAGGATCCCTTATGAACTTGGTGCAAAACATTGCATAAATCCAACTCAAAGGAGAAGAAATCTACAAGGAAATCATTCTTGAATCTTCAAAACTTGTTCATCTTAGGTATGAACATTTCATCTTTTAACACATGCAACATGAGTTTTGGATGATTGTTGCAAGTTTTATTCACCAAAAACTAGCTTTTCTTGAAATCCAAGGTTCCAACAAAGGTTTTAATCAAGAAAATGTGTTGCTAAACAATGTGTGTGTGTGTGAGTGTGTGTGTGCCGTAAGTGTGTGTTTGTGTGTGATGATTTTGTGTTTTGATGATCTTTTAACATTTTGTTGATTTCCACTTGCATGCAAGATGATCAAACTTTGATTTGAGGTTATGAACATCATAAGAAACCCATCTCCAAAAGGAGTCTATCAAATGATGAAAATGGGTAATACATGATTGTATGTAAAGAATGATGTTCTTGAACCCATCTTGCTCTTGATTTCATAAAGGATTGAGATGATCCATGAATAATGGTGATCATGATCTGAAATCTTTTGATTTTTAAGTATGTTTTGTTGAAATAAAAACTAAGAACATAAGATAAAATTATGATATGGATTATATATGTATGTATAAAATCGTGTATATGTATGTATATATGGTTTACACTTTTGTTCTTGATTTGTTCTTCACTTATAAGTTTAAAGATGATTGAAATGATCCATGTATATGGTGATCATGATCTGGAGATTTTGGTGTTTTTATTCACATTTGATTTTAAGAAAAGATAAAAGCAAATTAGAATTAAAGGTACTCAAGTATAGATGGGACATGACCACTAGTGGTCATGTCATAAAAGTTGATAGCTAACAAGGCAAGTATCTTTGTAAAATCTGGAATAATAAGTTTAAAACATATAAAATATAAGTTAAAATTTAGTAATTTTATTGAAAATAAAAGTCTTAATGATTGGGTTTAATCTTGTAAACGTTTTACGTTTAAAAACGCGTTAAAAATGGTGTTTTCGGGTTTAAAACAAGTAATTATGTACAAGTCCGGTTTTGGACAGAAAATAATATTTTGTTTTAAGCTAAAAACTTATGTTTTTAAGTATATAACAAACCCATAACAAGCAAGGTCTTCGGTGATGACTTATACGTGAGAAAAAGCCGAAAACCGACAATTTTGGGTTAAAAATAATGGACTGTTTTGAAACTGAGTTTTAACAAATTATTTCAGAATGTTTTTGGTATAAAAGAGCCATTTTTAAACATTTAAAATGGTCACAAGATATATATTGGTTGATGTACGGTTTATGCGTGTAAAACCGTGCGGTTTCGGGTAAAAAATTACCATATATGGGTGAAATATGGGTTAAACATAATAGAGCATATTTTTATAATAAAAATTTATCTAAAATAAATTTATATATATTTTACTACTGAAAATGTTATTATTTGTTAAAAGATTAATAAACGTTGGCATGTGTTAAATAAAGTAGTAGTTATAAAGTAATAATATAAGAAATAGAATTCTTAACTAAATTAGAAATACGGATATTAATCCTAAATTAAATATTATGAAAGGATAATTATTTATTTATTCATTTATTTATTTATTTGTTTGTTTGTTTGTTTGTTTGTATAGTACATAACGTAGTAAATTTTACGTTATATTTTTATATACTTTCATCTGTCTATCTTGTGTGTGTTATGTGATTGCTGTTTAAGGGTTAAATGATTTGTTTAATAAATAAATATTTTTCACATATAATACAAATTATTAAACTAAACCAAAAATCACCAACGGGTATATCTTTAAAAAAAACGGATTTCAAGACAAGTCTAGTGAGTTGGGTAAACAACTTACGTATAGACTTATTACTCGAGAATTAATAGATCCTTTGTGTAGGGCGTTAATTGGTCGTTTATTTTCCCGGGCTTGATTTTTGCTAGATCATCACTCTGTCACATTTGAAGGTGAGTTTTCACAGCCCCTATTTTTAAATAACGTTTTATTTAACTATTTTGGGGAAAAAACATGCTATAACGTTTTATTTGTGATATGATTTAATTATAGAATAACTGCGTGATCTTTATGATGACATTGAGTTGTTTTATTATTTGAGCATGATTGCCCTCTTACATAATCATTAACCCTTGGAGGGCCACAGGATATATAGGTAGATCTATTGGGTTTGACAACCGCTCCTCAGGATCGGTTTTACCGGTCTGGTACAGAGGAAATATATGTTGAAAGGATTTTTGAGGGACTTTGTGTCTTGGTTTGATTATGGGGCTCTTGGTTGCGATCATAGTCAAAGGACCTAGCTAGTCCTTGAAGATCCAGGGGTTGATTCCGGGATAATCATATCTTTTTATATAGGAACTTATGATAACCTTTTTTATATAAACCTGTGAACTCACCAGCTTTTTGCTGATAAACTTTTGGGTATGTTTTTTCTGGTGATTAGGTATGCATGGGAATGAAAAGAGTTTTAACGGCAAACTTATTAAGTTTGGATACCATTTTGGACCCAATTTCTGCTGCCAATCAAAAACTCTTGTTAATGTTTAAAAACAGTATTATGTTATTACTATTTTAGTTTTCAAGTTAAGACTACTTTTGGATCAATGTAATAACATTCTATAATAATAGTTAACTTTGGTATCCATGATTTTTTTGCTTAATAATTATTGGAAATAATCCAATTTCCGTTATCTCCGTCACACGCATGCCCTTCCTATGCGCTTTTCGGGGTGTGACAATGTGGATGCGTCAGTACCACAATTGTCCAACGTACCAGTTGTGTGTGACTTTCCAGACGTGTTCCCAGATGATTTACCAGGTGTGCTTCTGGACCGCTAGATCGAGTTCCAAATCAACTTGATAGCTGGTGCTCAACCTGTTGCCAAGGCACCGTATCGATTGGCTCCATCTGAGATGAAGGAACTGATTGTTAAGTTGCAAGAGTTGTTGGACAAAGGGTTCATTCAACCGAGTATCTCTCCCTGGGGTGCTCCGGTCTTGTTTGTAAAGAAGAAGGATGGTAGTATGAGGATGTGCATCGACTACCGTGAGTTAAACAAGTTGTTGGCGAAGAACCGATATCTACTACCCAGAATTGATGACTTGAGTGATCAGCTCCAAGGTGCCAGTTGGTTCTCGAGAATAGATCTCCAATCTGGTTACCATAAGTTGAATGTGAAGGAGCAAGATATACCTAAAACAACTTTTCGCACGCGTTATGGACACTACGAGTTTCTCATTATGTCTTTTGGTCTAACTAACACGCCAGCTGCCTTAATGGATTTAATGAACCGGGTGTGTTGGCCGATGTTGGATAAATCTGTGATTGTGTTTATCGATGATACCCTAATTTACTCGAAGAGCGAAGAAGAGCATGCAGGTCACATTCGTGAGATATTAGAGACACTTAGAAGAGAGAAGCTATATGCTAAGTTCTCCAAGTACGCTTTCTGGTTACGCGAGGTTTAGTTTTTGGGTCACGTGGTAAATTCCAAAGGGATCATGGTAGACCCGGCAAAGGTGGAGGCGGTGATGCAATGGAAGACTCCAAAGACACCATCTGAGATCCGTAGTTTCTTGGGTTTAGCGGGCTATTACAGGAGATTCATTCAAGATTTTTCTAAGATAGCCTCACCATTGACCAAGCTAACCTACAAGGATGTGAAGTTTGTATGGGGTCTGGAACAGAAGAATGCTTTTAAGGAGTTAAAGACAAGATTGACTCAAGCTCTTGTCTTGACATTACCCGAAGGGAATAAAGACTTGGTGGTCTATTCAGATGCTTCTTATTCAGGATTAGGTTACTTGCTGATGCAACAGGGTAGGGTTATAGCCTATGCGTCCCGACAGTTGAAAATCCATGAGGCTAATTACCCTATTCATGACTTAGAGCTAGCGGTTGTGGCCTTTGCATTGAAGATTTGGAGGCACTACTTGTACGGGACTAAGTGCACTATCTTCACTGACCATAAGAGCTTGAAGTATTTCTTTGAGCAAAAGGATCTCAATATGAGGCAGAGGAGGTGGTTAGAGTTGATCAAGGATTATGATTATGAGATCCACTACCATCCAGGCAAGGCCAACGTAGTGGCAGATGCCCTTAGCTGAAAGGACAATCCGGGTGAAAGCTTACTAGTTGGTGATGACTTCCGATGTGATGACACAGGTCAAGGGGTTCTAAGATGAGGCATTGAAAGAAGAGCACCTTAACATTGAAAGGATGTGAGGTCTAGTCTCGGAGTTGGGTGAGAACACTCTCGGAGTTAGAACCCGCTTCTGGCGGATGTGGATCCCTCGTTATGGAGACCTATGCGAGAAAATCATGGATGAAGCACATAAGACTCGAAAATCCATTCATCCCGGTGCTATAAAGATGTATCATGATATGAAGAAAGTTTACTGGTGGTCGGGTTTGAAGCATGATGTAGCGAAGTATGTGAGCAAGTGCCTTACTTGCTTGCAAGTGAAGGCTGAGCATCAGAAGCCATAGGGGAAGGTCCAACCTTTGGATAAACCCAAGTGGAAATGGAAGCACATCACCATGGACTTCATTACGAAGTTACCACGTACGACAAGGGGGAACGATGCTATATGGGTGATAGTTGACCATTTGACAAAGAGTGCTAACTTTTTACCAATCTGCGAGACATATTCATCTGAGAGGTTGGCGGATCTGTTCATCAAAGAGATTGTGACGTGTCATGGTGTACCAGTCTCTATCGTGTCTGACCATGACACTCGGTTTACATCTAAGTTTTGGAAGAGATTTTATGATGCGATGGGGACGAGGTTGCACATCAGTACGGCTTATCATCCTCAGACGGATGGTCAGTCAGAGAGAACTATACAGATGCTTGAGGATATGCTCCGAGCATGCGTCATTGATTTCGGAGGAAGTTGGGATGAACACTTACCGTTAGCTGAATTCTCATACAAATACAGTTATCATGCCAACATTGGTATGCCATCGTATGAGATGCTATATGGTAGGAAGTGTAGAACGCCCGTATGTTGGGGTGACATCGGACAGAAGGAGTTGGGGAGCGTTGAAGTGATCGAGGCTATGACTGAAAAGTTGGAGAAGATCAAGGCCTTTATGAAGGCGGCAAAAAATAGGCAAAAGTCGTATGCTGACAAGAGGCATAGACCGATTGAATTTAAGGTGGGTGAAAAAGTTATGCTGAAGGTTGTAGATGCTTCTTAAAGATTAACATTTAGTCGCTATGTGTCATGTATAGTTTTTGTCATAGTATATGGACTATTTTGTAAATATTTGTTCCTTGTGTATTGATAGTATAAATAGCATAGATAAGGTACGTGTAGGAAGTAGAGATACATCTTAGAAGCACCTAAGAACGAATCGTAACTGTTTTCTTTCTATACTTGTACTTTCTATGCATTCTATCAATGAAACTATGAATTTTTGTGACATGTTTGCATTGAATTGATTACTTGTGTTTGTTTGATTGAATTGTATCATGATATCATCACAGATCGATCCATTTTGATCCTATCAAATGGTATCAGAGTTGGTTTAGTGATTTGAGTTCTTCAAACTGTCGAACTTTTGAATCACTTGAATCTATGATTGATAAGCAATTCAATCTAACAATTATTGATTTCAGTTGTGTTTCATCATTAGAAACATAAATTGAATCACAATTTGCAGCTCAATTCGTTCAAATTCAGTGAATTGTTCAAAACTAGTGTTCGAGCTTGTTCTTCACAGTCGAACTGACTTTTGAGTCAAAGATCAATTTGTTGTTGTTGTTTGATGAAATTGAAGTTAGAGGACTATTAATTGATCGAATTCCTAACTAATTGGAGGATTTTAGGTTAATTCATCAAGTTTTGAAGGATTTCAGTTAATCTGAGTTTGTATGAATCTGTTGAAGTTGGCGCATTAGGTCAAAACACTACTAAAAACTGCCTAAGTGTTAGGCGCTTGACAACTGTTTAGACGTTTTTGCTCTGTTAAGGTGTTTTTAGATCAGGCGTTTTACCACTGTTGGGGCGTATTACCAGTGTGGACTAGGCGCATTACAACTGTTGAGGCGTTTTTGAACTGTGGGCGTTTTTACACCCAGACGTCTGAAACTGTTTGGGCGTTTCACAACTGTTCAGGCGTATTTCAACTTCGGTGTTTTTGAGAATTCTTCTAAGGCAATCTCTTGGGTATTTCTAAATCAAGTCAGAAGTATCTCAACTATTTGGGCGCTTCATCATTGTTTAGGCGCATCAACATCAACACTTAGAAATTTTTCAGAAAGTTTTCAAAAACTTAAAAAAAAAACCCCCAAAAATATTTTCAATTCATTGTTTTAATTCAAAAAATTAAAAACAACAAAAACAAATCTTTTTCTAAAATTCAAAATAAAAAATGGTGAAATCAGAAGACTCAGAGAACAGAGTTCCTAAACTGAAGAACAGAGCTGATTTTAAGAACTGGTCTCTTAGATTGAAACATCACCTTAATTTTATTTACACTGACTTATGGAAGTCAATAGAAAGAGGACCTCACATTCTTATCACTTCATATGGTCCTGATAGGGGGTTTGTCTATACTAAAGACTCTCCAGAACCATACCCTGAAGATGGATTGTAGGGTGATGATTTAAAGAAAGTTAAGAATGATATAAAAGCATATTCTCGGATGTGTAAAGGATTACCCCTTGAAGTCCTAACTAGACTAGATGGATATCAAACGAGATATACCATGTATAAAGCTTTGAAGATAATTTGTGAAGGTGGTAAGGAGATTCAAGATCTCAAGAAGCAGAAACTAAAGAGGCAATTAGAGTTGTTTGAGCATTTATCTGGTGAAACTATAAACCAAATGATGAATAGATTTGTACAACTTACTACTGAGATGTCAACTGCTGGCATCACAAATGATCTAAAAGATCTAAACTTTAGGCTTCTCAATGCTCTTCCATCTTCATGGAAGCAAACAGTTACGCTGTTAAAGCATACTAATAAATTTCCTATGGATCTTGATCTATTGATAGCCAAAGTTGAGTCTGTTGAAATTGATGAAAGCTCAAGGAATAATGACAAAGCAACTTTAATGTCTCAATACAAATATGTTGCATCTCTAGCTAGTACTGTGGAGAATGCCTTCATGGCAAAAAATGAAAGTACTAGAAGTAGAGGGTGATATGTTTGTAGGAGCATGGTTCTTTACTGATTCTTCTTATACAAGTGCACCTGCTTATACATCTCAGCCTTAACCTTAGTCTTCTCCTATGCCTCAAAGTTCTAAACCTCAAACTGAGACTCCATCTGTTAACTCTGCTAAATCTAGCAAAGTTAAAGATGTCATCAACATCTTATTACAGGATGAAGAGTCCAAATCTGCTTTTACTACTTTTATGGCTAGTTTTCAAGCTTATCAAGGTAGTCATTTAACTCAATTACATTTTGTTTTGCAGGATTTAATCAAGATGGACCCAGATGACATGGAGGAAATGGATCTGAATTGGCAAATGGTGATGATTGCATACAGGACTCAAAAACACTCTTATGTCAACAGGAACTACAAGCCAAGTGCTAACAAGACTGTTGGATTTGACAAGTCTAAGTCAAGGTGTTTCAACTGTAATAGTTATGGCCACTTTTCAAGGGAATGCAAAGCTCCCAGAAACAATGGAGGAAATAGCCAATCAAGTTCATGCAATCAGAGGTTTCAACAATCATCTCAGAAGACATTCCAAAAGCCATACCGAAGCTTACAAATGCCTGAAATTAAAGATGAATCAAAGTAATCTAAAGAGCCAAAGAAAGCTCTAGTTGTGAACATTAAAGATGGATATGATTGGAGTGCTTATGCTGAGCTATTAAAGATGGAGATCTTGAAGAACTTCATTCTGAAAATTGAGAATCAATCTGATCACAAGGTCAAGACCATAAGATGTGATCAAGGAACAGAATTTAAGAACCAAATCCTTGATACACTTTGTGATGAAAAGGGTATTACAAGATAGTATAGTGCTCCCAGGACTCCTCAGCAAAATGGTGTTGCTGAGAGGAGAAACAGGACACTTATTGAAGCTGCAAGAACCATGTTGTCTGACTCTAAACTACCCATCACCTTCTAGGTAGAGGCAGTTAACACAGCCTGCTATATACAGAATAGAGTTTTAGTGGTTAAGACTCATGGTAAGACTCCTTATGAGTTGTGGCATAAAAGGAGAACTTTTATTGGTTTCCTCAGGTCATTTGGATGTCCTTGCACCATCTTGAATACCAAAGATCAAGTAGCCAAATTTGATGAGAAGTCAGATGATGGACACTTTATTGGATACTCTTCCCAAGCTAAGGCTTATAAATTATACAATCTTATAACTAGAGTAGTTGAGGAGTCAGCCAATGTGACCTTCAATGAGCACACCCCTAGTGTGAAAGGTTCTGGTCCGGATTGACTATTTGATCTTGACTTAGTTACCAACTGTTTTAACAAGTATTGTGAGAATGTTTCAGGATCTATAGATAACATATCAACAGGTGATCCTGACCCAAGATTTGAGCTGAGAAGACTAAGCAAGATTACTACTTTAGCTCCTTTGGTTACTAACCCTGCAAATGAAGATCCTATCAGCACAAACATGAAAAATTCAGCTGATACATCTGAGATGCCTTCAAATTCCCGCTCCGAGGCTCAAAACTCAAGAGAAGGAGCTTCAAATGGAGGAGGAAATGGAGGTGGTGATAGTGATCAAGAATTTCTTGATCCTGATAACCACTCCATAGAAGACAGCATAAATGATCTCACATACTCATTGGATCAAGTCTCACTTGATAAGAGTGCTGATGTGGTGGGTGACACTCCATTGCCAAATCTGAATTTCTCTAATCTAGATCTGTCAAATCAACTTGCTGTGATCCCTCAACTCATGATCCACAAGTCACACCCCACCACAAACATCATTGGAAATGTTGATACAGGGGTGAGAACAAGAGGACAAACCCATGACAAAATTGTTTGTCTACATTCTTGCTTCTTGTCCCAAGTAGAGCCAAAGAAAGTTGATGAGGCTTTGAAAGATGGAAGATGGGTTGAAGCAATACAAGAGGAGCTACTTCAATTCAATGGACAAAAGGTTTGGAACCTTTGTCCTCTTCCTCATAGGAAGACTATCATAGAAACCAAGTGGGTTTTTAGGAACAAGAAGGATGATAGAGAACTTGTCATCAAGAACAAGGCAAGACTAGTTGTTCAAGGGTACACACAAGAAGAGGGAATTGATTACATAGATTGCTGCATCCAAGAATTTCAAGGTCTACCAACTTGATGTCAAGTGTGCTTTTCTGTATAGGGTGATTGATGAAGAGGTGTATGTTAAAAAACCACCTGGCTTTGCAGACCCAGATCATCTTGATTATGTCAGGAAGCTTGATAAAGTTCTTTATGGCCTACACCAAGCTCCAAGGAAATGGTATGAAACACTATCTCAGTATCTCTGTAAACATGGTTACAATAGGGGTACTATAGATGGAACTCTCTTCATCAAAGGGACAGGGAATGACTTAATGCTGGTTCAAGTATATATGGATGACATTATCTTTGGGTCAACTAATCCAAAGCTCTTTAAAGACTTTAAGAGGCTGATGAAAAACAGATTTGAAATGAGTGCCATGGGGGAACTAAATTTCTTTCTGGGAATTCAAGTGAAGCAAGTTGACAATGGCATCTTCATAAGTCACTCAAAGTATGTACAAAAGACATACTTACAAGATTCAACATGACTGAATGTAAGGTTGCTAAGATACCCATAGCCAGAAACCACTCCCTAGGACCTGATCTTGAGGGGGAGTGTGTGGATGAACGTCTTTACAGGGCTATGATTGGGTCTCTTATGTCCCTAACAGCCAGCAGGCCTGATATCTTGTTTGCCACATGCATCTGTGCAAGATATCAAGCCAACCCCAAGATGTCACACCTGGTTGCTATCAAAAGGATTCTTAGATATCTCAAAGGTGCTCCCAAGCTTGGCCTTTGGAATCCAAAGAGTTCTAACTTCAATCTGTATGCTTATACAAATAGTGACTATAGAGGTTGCAACATGACTGCAAAGTCTACATCTGGGGGATGTCAATTCTTTGGTGGAAGGATTGTCTCATGGCAATGCAAGAAACAATCCTGTGTCTCTGCATCAACTGCTGAGGCTGAATACATTACTGCTGCAAGTTGCTGTGCTCAAGTGCTTTGGATTCAGAATCAGATGCTGGACTATGGATTCAACTTCCAAGAGACTCCCATCCACATAAACAGCAACAGTGTTATCTCTATTATAAAGAATCCAGTGCGGCACTCAAGGACCAAACACATTAACATCAGGTATCATTTGATTAGAGATAATTTTGAGAAAGGATTAATCAAACTAGTCAAAGTTAACACACATGAATAATATGTTGATCTGTTCACTAAAGCTTTTGATGAACAGAGATTCAAATATCTTTTATCAGCTATTAGGATGATCAACTCTGAGTATATTTTTCTTAAAAACTTAAATCAACTTTATTTCTAAAACCTGTGTGTCCTAAGTTGTCTATTTTATCACCTTCATATGCCCAGTTTATTTTGAAAGAAAATTTTTTATGATATTCCTTAGATTTTTGAAAAATATTCAAACATATTTTCCTTCGGAAGATTTCAAGTTGACTTTGGAAGAAATTTTTGTTTTCAAATCAAATAACTACTTATAAGAAATTTTCCTTCGGAAGTAATTCTGAGAATATCTTCTGAAGCTTAAATAGGCTTCAAAGTACTTGCATGTATTTGAAGGACAAATATCTTCCAAAAGAAATTAAATCTTGGAAGATTTATTCTCTTTAGAATAAAACTCCCAAGTCTTAATATCTTCTGAAATCAAATATGTATCGGAAGAAAAACTCTCTAGATATTTTTTCTTTCGAAGGCAAGTTTTCATAACTCTTAAGAATATCTTTCGAAACCAAATTGTCTTCGGAAGCTTTTTCTTAAAAACTTCCAAAGCTAAATTACCTTTGGAAGATTTTCAACTTCCAAAATAACTACCTTTTTAGGCACTTTTTCAGAGGTGGGACCGACATCCGGATTTCAAAGTTTATCCTTTTGCTATAACTTTATTTCAAATCCATTTCATATATATTCTCAAATGGTTCCTCCACTTCTCACTCTCCTCTTCATCTACATTGTTCTTTAACCTAATTTCACCCACAAACCGCCTTCGTTTTTATCTTCCTTCATCACAAAGCTACTTAAAATGGCCAACCTTGACAACAAAAATCAACCCGATTTTTCCATGCATCTTTACAGGAAACATAATTAAGTTGCTCTTTTAGACTCTGAGAAAGATCCAGGTTTCTTAGAGGTTTGTCATTACCTTTCTTTGACCAACTACTTCACCTCCCTCACCATTGATCCTCCTCTCTATGAGGATCATTTGTTGGAGTTCTGGCGGACCTGTGAAGAGGTCACCATGGACGGGGAGAAGGTACTGTCTACCACAGTGCAGTGGAGGACAATCTTCATCACTCCGACCATCATAAACACACATCCTCAGCTGGATGATGTAGAAGGTGACTTGTCCTTCCCCAAAGCTGTAGTCAACCACTCCTTTGCGCAGATGGGCTATGAGGGTGACGTCTCAGTCAAAATCTTCAGGAAGGGGAAGGTATCATCCCAATGGAAGTACCTCCTTCATGTTGTCATACATAGCTTGTCAAACAAGCATGGAGGATGGGATCAGATTCTAGAAGACCTCTCCTTCATTGTCCATGGAATGGTTCAGGGGGTCAAGTTCATGTATTCTTAATTTGTATATACCAATTTGCTTGCTAACTTGGACTCCCTAGAGTATTACATGTGCCCTACATATGTCCAGCACATTCTCAACTGTGAACTGGGCACACAGTCGAGGGGAACAGGTAACATTCTTAAATTGGGACAATTGAAGCCTGACATCTTCAAAATAATAAGGAAGCCAAATGTTGGCTTCTCTGGGGTAGAAACAGCCCTTGCCCCAAAAATGTTTGAGCTCATTGCTCAAGTGACAACCTAGCAGCACCAGCTAGTGCTGAACCCATACCTTTTATCTCTCAACCACACATACAGCCCACAATAACCATCACCTACCAAAGAAAAACCATTGGAACCCCTGTATATGCTATTCAGCTTATGCAGGCCCCCATATCACCAACATTATAGGAGGAAGTGGACACTCGAGCTCCCACTTCCCCTGAGAAGCAAACCACTCCCATCTCTCATATGATCAGTGCTGAGGTTCCTCATGCTCAGCCTGATAAGCTCACACCCAAACAGCCTTAAGCCTTCACTCAGAGTCTCCACACTCTAGTGAACAACCTTTCGGGGAAAGTTACCATCCACAGTCGCTGGATCTAATCCAACCAATTCCCAGCCTTGACTTCTATGATGATGAAGACATGGCATTCAGCGAGTACCATGCGTCTCTCTTCTCCACACCTACTCAAGGAGAGATGAGTACTCCTGTCTCACCCAGGTCTATCCCATATCATTCACTATCACTGAGGTGGATCTCCCTGAAACTGTTCAGGAGATCCATATGTAAGAGGCTCTCACTTCAGCAAGTGATTACATCTTTAAGACCTCAACCATGGCAAGAAAGCCTTTTGACACTTCTCTTGAAGATGTCATAAGGCAGGGGAAATCCAGCAGCCAAGAACAATATGCTAGTGATGAGGAGGAAGATCTTGGTCTAATTTTCTCATCCCCCCGTGATTCTTCTGATGACGATGAGGAGAGTCTGAAACTAAAGATGCACACACTGACTAAAACTTGCACCTATTTAGTCTCTAAGATTAGTCATCTGGAATCTCAGGTGACTATCTTACAAAAGAGGGTCAATGACCAGCAACTTGAGATCACCGACCTCAAGGGCCAGCTAGCTGAGAGACCTCCAAGACAAACTCAACCAGGTCCACAAGAACCTATGAATGTGACAGACTCAACCCCCAACTCACTTATGCAAGAAGGTGATGCTACCAAAAAGGGGGAGAAAGTCCAAACAGTCACAGAACCTGGAAGTGGTATTAAAGTCCAAACAGTCAGAGAACCTGGGAGTTCCTCTCAGAGTATGGACATAGAGGATTCACCACCCTCTCTTGAAATAGTCCATACTCAGCAACCTCCTCAAGTCTACATGGATGTAGACTCTCTCATTCAAAGTATATTTGTGGAGGGTATACCCAGAGCCATGCGTACCCCATCTCCCCACTTTGAGAACCCAATCATAGGATGGACGTATGACACAGAAAGAAGAGCTCTCATCATCTCTATAACTTAGGGTCAACAAGAAACTTTCAACTTTTCAAACCTGACTTTCTATGAGTGCATAAATCTAGTTGATCTTCCACATGTCAACCCAAGCCAAAACAGACAAGCTGGAAGACTAGCAGACTGGATACAAGAAAGGGTGCTAGAAGAGTTCAAGATGAGATCAAGATTATATAGACAAAGGATAGCAGGTGAGGTCTTTGGTCAACTGGATGTTGAGGTGGACCCCGAGATTAGCTTCAAAGGGAAAACCTTGACTGAAGGCCCAGAGGTCGAGCCTGTGAACCTTGAGATAGGATCTCCTTTTACACCCAGCACCCTTAGTAGCACTAGCTGGTGATGGTGCTTCACAACCTCTCTTTAGCTAGAGCTTGACTGCTGAACCAAGATATGAAGGCCAAAGCTCTCTCCACCCTGAGTCACCAAGGCCTGTGCTTGACAAATGGAAGAGGAAAATGACCTCCAAGGAGCTAGAGGAGGAGAAGAGAGAGAGAAAGAGGAAGCTAAGGGGAGAGAGTTCAGAAGGGTCCTCAGGCTTCATGCAAGCTGCTATCTGAGCTGCCCCCAAGCCAAACACTCAAGATGATGAGTTAAGGGCAGCTAGGCTAAACTACCTGGGGACCAGGAACTATAATGTTGATGAACTCATATCTCTCCCCTTAGAAGAGTTGAATGAGCTGGCTGACACTGAGCTAT
The DNA here is from genome assembly GCA_025506505.1 of Flaveria sonorensis. Taxonomy (NCBI): domain Eukaryota; kingdom Viridiplantae; phylum Streptophyta; class Magnoliopsida; order Asterales; family Asteraceae; genus Flaveria; species Flaveria sonorensis. The sequence continues at coordinate 48,440,895 of CM046429.1, read as the reverse complement.
CAAAGGAGAGGAGGGAGGAAGAGGATGCAACATTGCTCCTCAAGATTAAGGAAGAAAGGAGATTGAAAAGGCTCTACAAACATGCTCCTATCCTCTCCCCAGTTCAAGAAAGTCCTGAGACAGAGACTGTGGCACAGGCACAACCTCAAGTAGATAGGGAAGCTGAAAGAATGAATATGATCAACTACCTGAGTGCCACAGGACTCGTAGCTGCACTTCTTACCTTATCCTTTGAGTACATTGAGTTTGAATATCTCAAGCAGTTGGAGGAACAAGCCACAAAAGAAAGAAAAGCTGCTAAGAGAAAGCTAACGGAAGAAGCTGCAAGGTCAAGGGCCATCATCCACAAAAGCCAGAAGAAGACTAAAGATAGACAAAGGATGATGAGCTTCTTGAAGCTGTATGGATTCTCCGGAAGGAGGCTTGGTCCTATGTCTCTATCCACCATGGATGAGCATATAAGAGTGATCAAGAAGAAGATTAAAAGGGGAGAGCTTGTAGACTTGCATTCTCCACCAAGTCCAGCTCAACGTGAAGTTAAGGTGAAGGTTGAAACCCCTAACACAACACAACCTGATCCTAGAGCTGCATCTCAGCCAACTTCATCTTTTGATCTGCAACAGGGTTCTCCTCTCTCTCCGTCTGAACCTGTGAGAGAAGAGATCCCAACTGAGAGGGACACAACAGAACAATCTGGTGTTGAAGACCAGTCCTCTCAGTTGAAAACTTCAAAGATGAGGAAAAGGATGGCCAGAAAAAGTGTTTCAAAGAAGAAGAAAACCAAGGCATCTACCTCCACACCTCAGGATGAGTCAGAGCATCCTGAGGAAGTGCATGAAGAGGCTACTTAACCAACTCATATTCAAGTAGAGCCTCTTTCCATTGGAAGACCCATCTTGTCCTGGAGTTTTGCTACCAATCCGGATAGATGGTATGTCATCAGAGATCTCTATAACATGAGAAGATACTATAAAGGTCTGAAGGATCCTGACCAGATGATGAAGAGAGGCTTGGTCTTGATCCTAATGAGGACTATCAACATCTGAAGTACTTCTCTATTTTGTAGCATCAGCCTAGGGGAGTTTGTAAGGTAATATTAGAAGATTATAAGGCTGATGCAACCAAAGAAGCCAAAATAACCAAAGGTCTTCCTGCATGCATGCACTGAATGTACAAAGGTAGAAGTGCTTTGGAAGTTTTACACACTACATTAGAAAATACTCTAAGTGTAAAATCTTCCGAAGCCAAAGTCCAAATCCTCCGAAGCCAAAGATGAAGTCTTCCGAAGCTTCAGAGACAAAGTCTTCTGAAGCCATTTTGCTGTGAAGACTGATTTCTTCCGAAGACAGAGAAAGACATGCTTTCTCTGATCTACTTTACATAAAGCTAACACACTTTTCGCTGCAACTCTAAAGACTCACCAACTTGTATGAGTTGGTGAAAAGTCCATGCTTTTGTAAACTGTAGACTAAGGTCTTTGTCTGTAATTTCCTACTTTTATACATGTAAACCTTTTTATAATAGAAAAGGATGTGAGTTATGGCATGTCATAGTCACTAGTCAAAAGGCAATCTGCCTTTTGACTTATGATTGATCTTGTTGTCTAGATTAGTCAATTCCAACTGTCATTCTAAGTATTGATGGTTGTAGGATGTAGTATAAAGAGTCTCAGGTTCTTGTAATTTAGATATGCTTTTAACACTTCTAACAGAACTTGAGAGCAATATACAACACTCCTTGAAAACCATATTTCTGTGTTATTTTTGCTTGTTCTGTCTCATTACTTACTTGTGTTCGTAGTATCCTGATAATAAAACCCGGTTCCCCATTTGAACTGTTATGTGTTCCAAGTCTCTCCTCATTGTGAAACTGATTGTGTCAGGCACATTTACCTGGTCTTACAGATTTTTCAGTCGTAGAAAAGTGCATGGCTTGTGCTTAAGGAAAAATAGCACAAAAGGCCACACAAGCTCAAGCTTGAAAACACAATTTTAAAAGTCCTTGAATTGTTATATACTGACTTATTTGGTCTTATTAGTGTTAAATCCATTGCTAAGAAATCTTATTGTTTGGTTGTTACAGATGATTACTCAAGATACTCTTGGGTAAGATTTCTAGCACATAAGGGAGACACAGCAAAGGATTACTCAGAAACCATATCTTTGATTCTTTCTATGCGAGCAAAGGATTCCCAGACAGTTCAAAGCTGCTAGGACACCTTAACAAAATGTTATTGCTGAAAGGAAGAATCCGACCCTTATTGAAGCAGGAAGAACTATGCTAATTGAGTCAAAGCTTCCAATCATTTTCTGGGCAGAAGCAGTCAACTATGCATCCTATGTACTAAATAGGGTTCTTATTGTGAAAGACAAGATGAAGACTCCTTATGAGCTTCTTTGAAAAGGAAACCCTTGATTGACTTCTTTTATCCATTTGGTTGCTCATGTACTTTGCTGAATACTCAAGCACAACAGTCAAAGTTTGGTGCAGTCTCTGATGAATGTTTCTTTGTTGGCTATTCTACCTCACAAAAGGCGTATCAATTGTACAACAAAAGAATACGTATTGTATAGAAATCCTTTTATGTTAATTGGAAGGAGTCTAATTCACCAAACATGGGGTCAGACCCGGAATGGTTTTATGACTCCAACACTGTCTTCAAATCATTCAATCTTCTATTATTTGACGATGATGTCATTCCTCAAACCAATATGCAAATCATTCCTCCACATGAACCACTTCCACAACTTCCAATTGCCCCTCCATCTCCACCCCCATTTGATATTCCACCTACATCTCCTACACCTCCACAACAATCAGTTCCTCCATCATAACCAATTTCCCCTTCATAACCATCACAAACTGCATCTTCATCTCAATCAAATTCATTAACCCTTAACACCAACTTTAAAACCTTAAAAGATCACCCACATGATTACATCATTGGTTCCATTACAGATGGTCTGAGGATTCGGAGTCAATCTGGATTGATAAATGAATGTCTTTATACATGTTTCTTACTTCAAATTGTTCCTAAAAATATCTCAGCAGCACTTGAAGACTCAAGTTTGGTTGAATCTATGCAGTTGGAGCTTCAACAGTCCAGGAAGTTGAATGTTTGGGAGTTTGTTGATCTTCATCGAAACAAATATCCCATCAGTACCAAATGGGTGTTCAGGAACAAACCAGATGATCGAGAAGTGGTAGTAAGAAACAAGGCAAGACTGGTTGTTCAGGGATTTGTTCAGGAGGAGGGAATTGACTACACTGAAGTGTTTGCTCTAGTTGCTCGCATTGAAGCTATCAGAAATTTTCTTGCTCATGCTGCTCACAAGAACCTTAAAGTTTTTCAGATAGACATGAAGTATGCATTTCTATATGGGAACATTGATGAGGAGATTTATGTTTGTCAGCCACCAGGTTTCGAGGATCAAGATTTTCCAGTGAAAGTATATAAACTTGATAAATCTTTATATGGATTACATCAAGCTCCTCGTATCTGGTATGAAACACTGACATAATATCTGCTCAGCAAGGGTTTCTCTCATGGAACTATAGATATGACATTATTCAAGAAGGAGGTTGATGGTAAGATGTTGATTGTTCTAGTGTATATTAATGATATTATTTTTGAGTCAAGAAACGAGAAACGGTGTAGAGAATTTGAAGAAGTGATGAAGGATTGCTTTGAAATGAGCATGATGGGGGAGATGTGCTTTTTCTTAGGGTTGTAGGTAAAACAAAAGCCTAATGGTATTCTTATTCACCAAGAAAGGTACATTCAAGAGATTCTCAAGAAGTTCAAAATGGATGATGCTTCTCCAGAACTTACTCCATTCACTGCTCAAACCTGCTTAACTCCAAATGTTAATGGGAAATACATGTATGCTTATTGCTATCGTTCTATGATTGGATCTCTCATGTATCTCACAGCTAGCCAATTAGATATTACATTCACCGAGTGCTACTGTTCCCGTTTTCAAGCCAACCCAAATGAATCACATGAAAAGCTATTAAATGCATCTTTCGTTACTTAAAGGATTCTTCTCCTTTGGGTCTTTGGTATCCAAAAGGAGGGAACTTTGATTTACATGCTTATTCTAACAGTGATCACAGTGGTTGCAGGATCAACAGGAAATCCGTCACTGGCGGATGTCAATATCTCGAGGATTGTCATGTTTCATTGCAAAGCAAGAAGCAAACAACAGTATCTCTATGTACAGGAGAGGTTGAATATGTTGCTGCATCAAGTTGCTGTTGCAAGTGCTTTGGATACAACATCAGATGGTGGATTACGAAATCAATTTTCTTCATACACCACTCTTTTTTGTGATAATGAAGCTGCTATCAGAATAACCAAAAATCCAATTCATCATACTCATACCAAACACTTTGAAACAAGGATTCATGCAATCAGGGATGCCCAGGAAAAGGGTTTCATTGATGTTATTCCAATTGACACAAAGAATCAAAGAGCAGATTTTTTCACTAAAACATTTGATAAACCTCGTTTTTATGAATTGATCTCAATGTTGGGTTTAATATGTTTTTGAAAACTCTTTTCATAACAATTTGTGTAAAAACTGTAAATAACTCTTGTGTTCATTTTCTATTTTAATAAACTCTTTTTGAAAAACTTCTGTGTCCCATATTCCTTCACTTCTTTGATCTTTAACAAAATATGAAAAACAAAAATTTCACTTACATGGAAATTAAAAAGAAATTTCGAGGGAGAATAAAGATTAAACTCTCATGTTTTTTAATTTTGTCTTTTCAAGAACCCTGGGAAAAAGAAGTTTGAAGGAGGTCAACAGCTTTGTGCTGGGATATGCATGGTAGGCTCAGCCCGAGAACAAAGTAAACAGTGATCGTGTAGCTAAATTAATGTTTAAGAACTCGGTGATAAGGATTATCCTCCTGACATTTTGGCCTGCACAAAGTTACAAGTCCTTGTCAAAATCCGGTTTAGATTTTCAAATCCCTACTTTGATATTTCCAAAAATTCCTAAAATCTCCCTATCCGATGCTTCTAGTTAGCACAATAAGTGCTTCTAGTCTAGCTCTTCCGAAAAGTCTCTGGATTGAAGCTTGACGTTAGCTCTTCAGAAGTATATCTCGTGCTTATCTCCTCTGATATGTGTGAACATTAACCTGGAGTGATGATCTCCTTTGTTATACGTGAGTATAGACCTGGAGCTCTCATCAGCATGCTCTGATGATCTTCTCTGTTATATGTGAGTATAGACCTAAAGCTCTCATCAGCAAGTTCAGATGATCATCTCCTCTGTTATAGGTAAGTATAGACCTAGATCTCTCATCATTTGTTCCCCAAAATAAAGGCATAGTGATTCTTAAATTAAGATCATTATTGAAATCCCAAAAATAAATCAAGCAGAGTTAATCATATTACTCAATAAACCATGAGGACAGGATAAATCCTTTGCCAAATGTATGTGGCGACCAAGTCATTAGAGTTTCTAAAATTAAACCAAAACATGATAAACACAGCTGCAGATTACGTGTTGAAAATAATAAGGCATGGGTTTAAAAGGACAAATATATCAGCAATCCCATCAATCTTTGACTCTCTGGAAAAACTCCGTAAAAAAAGTGTCTATATCCTTTTATTCTTAATTTTAACTTATTTCTTATTCTAGTTTATTGTATTTTATTTTATTATATTATTTTATCTTTCTCTTGGTTTTGTTTTTGTGTTGGTTTTGTGGGGCGATGAAGTTTTTCGTGAATGCTTATGTGTATATAAATCTTTTAAAAAAAATTCATAAAAAAAAAATTTAAAAATCATTCAAAAATTTTCAAAATTTATCAAGTGTTAGGTTCCAGCGAAACTAAGTTTCGCTGACAGATTTGCTAAGCGCATCTATAGATTCACCGGCACATTCGCTCAATTCTGAGTAACATGATTTTAAATATGATGCCAAGCGAAACTATAGTTTCACTGCCAGTGAAACTAGGTAAAATATATTGGACAAACTGGGATCAGTTTCTCTCTTTCGCGTGACAAAACTGAACCCTAGTTTCTGAACAGTCACTAATGAATCTAATCTTTGTCGATTTTTGTCGTGATTGCCTATTTATAAATTGATAGGTGGGTGTTTCGAACCCATACCACAACATTAATCGTGATAATATCCAATACATTTAAGTTTAGATTGATTCGCTGGGTCGGAGTGTTCGCTGATTCGTTCAGCGAAACTAAACGATAGTTCAAAGTTTCGAGCGAAACTGTCTAGTCATCCTGTCTGTGCATACTTGACATTTTCGCCAGGATAGTTTCAGCAAAACTATAGATTCGCTCGGGCACATGATTTTGTGTCTGAGTCTCAGCGGATCTATAATTTCACTGCTGTGAAACTGTAATTTTGACATCAGTGAAACTATAGAATCGCTCGAACATATGATTTTGTGTTTGAGTCACAGCGAATCTATACTTTTGCTTGTACGAAACTATAGCTTGGACAACAGCGAAACTATTGAACTTTGCCAGTGCGAAACTATAGTTTCGACAGCAGCGAAACTGTTGAACTTTGCCAGTGCGAAACTACAGTTTTGATAACAGCGAAACTGTTGAACTTTCTAAATTTTCTTATGTTTTGTTTCATTTCATTGTTAATTCTTATATAAATGTTTTAACTAACCTACTTCTATTTGTTTTTTAGTTAAGATGGAAAATTTAAAGTTTGACGAGAGAAATAACATAGCAGCAGAACTGGATGATGGCAACCCAAAAGCTGTCAGTTTTAGAGACTGCATCAAATGCCTGAAGGAGTCCCCTATAAGCTATGCCATATCTCATATGCCCACTGTCTATGATTAACACGTCAAAGACTTTTGGAGAACTGCTGAGTACGACCCTGGGTCTAATCCACATCGGATTGTAGCTAGAGTCCATGGCAATGACGTAACTATTACTGTTGAGACTATAGCCAGGGTGTTGAGGCTCGAGGATGGCTGTGGAGATGAGGTGGTACTATCTGATGCACAGGTGCTAGATGCATTTAGGAGCATTGGTTATGAAGGACCTCCTTTTGGCATTAGAAAAGAGATCAAGAAGTCCTTTCTTTCTAAGGAATGGAGAAACATAGCACATATGTTTATCATGTGCCTAGACCATAGAAAAGGTGGATCTGATGGGTTAAACTTGGATTGGGCCAATGCTATGAATGTATTTTGTAGAGAATAGAAGGCCAACATTGCCAAACTGATATTTGATTGCATGTCTAAAAACATAATGGCATTAAAGAAGGATAAATGGTTGTTATATCCAAGATTTATGCAGATGTTGATAAATGATTTGATCCTAAATGTGCCTAGACATGGAGAGATAGAGAGATTGGTTCAAATGAATCCCAGGATATTTGCTGACTACTTAGCTGTAAGACATGACTTTAGTAGGAAGATCACATATCTTTGGGAAAACATGTATCCTGCTGAGAGGTGGAAATACATCAGAAGATTGATTGAGACTGAAAACAAGAATGCTGAAGAAAATCAAGAAAAACAGGCTAAAGCAATTAAGAAAAGTAAAAGGTATGCCAAAGATAAAGAATACAATTTAGAAGATAAGATTGATGAAGTGGAAGAAGAACTGGGGGTGCCAAGGTTGAAAAGAACAAAGAAGAAGGCAGATCAGGGAGAGCCAGCTAATGTTACCAAAAGGAGAACAAAGCACAAGCAACATGCATTTTCTAAAACTCCTAAAAGAAGAGATGCCAGATCAGAGCTAGACCAAGATGTTATTAAAAATATAAATGCATCTTTGGCAAATAAATTAAAGATGATCAAAACCAAGTTGGTAAATCAAGAATTAAGAGAAAAGGAGAAAGATAAGATGATGGAAACCATGAAGAGTCTGATGATAGATTAATAGGAGTTGATTAAGAGGCTACTTAAGGAAGTAAACGAGCTGAAAGCCAATGCCGGCCAGCCCAATCAGTTAACTCATGATGAGTTAGATGATCTCACTGATACATCAAAGTACTCATTTCTAAAGGTGGGTAGTTCAACTGGGGTAGGAGAGAGCACAAGTGGACCTGGAGTTGGTGCTAGTGGTAGTGGTGCTGGTGGTTCTGGTGTTGGTGGCTCTAATGCTGAAGCAAGAGTTAACAAAGAAAGTGGTGTGAAAGAAAGTGTTGTAGGAGATGAGACTGAGGTTGTAGAGGCTGGATTTATAGACATGGGGTTTGATATAAATGTTGGTTTGACCAGTGATGAAGTGTTTAGAGAAGAAGGAGATGGAGCAAGTAGGAAAGAAGCTGAGTTGAATTTGATAGATGAAGAAGAGGAGATTGAGGAGCAATTGGTGGATTATGACTCTGAGCCCGAATACTATAAGGTAGACGAGCGACCATTGACATATATGGCTCAGTGAAGCTTAACTGAAGGAGATATAATAGAGATAGAAAAGGTGGATTGGTTCATTAAAGAGAAGGAACCAGAACAGCCGACTACTTTATTTCAAAACATTCAAGAACCAAACCAAAAGGAAACTGACAAGAAGATAATTAGCTGGAAATACAACAGTGAATTGAAAATGTTCATGATCAAGAGAAGAGCAGGGGGAATCTCATACTTACATAAGAAGAAGGCTTTCAAGACCTTGCAAAGATAGGATTTAAGCAGATTGGCTGAGATTCCACTGCTTGATTCAAATCTAAGTGAGAGAGCTACGTTTCTAGAGCAAGAGATTAAAAAGGAGCTGAATGATAACTTTGAGTCATTTGTATATATGAAGAGTGAGAGAAGGAGATCCAAGAAGGACATTGATTGGGTGACTGGAAATGGCAAAATAGTATTGAAGTTGAAAGCAGTCAAGACAGTGAATAGAGTGAAGGTAACCAATCCACATCCCCCAAGGTTCCAGAAGTTTGAAAAGTGGTTTTATGATAATAACATGGGAGAAGCAATGATTAGAGTAAAGGATGGAGAGGAAATCAGATTATTTGATCCTATGGAAGTATTTTCCTTTTATGATGAGGACTTGGTGGTTTTGTGTGAAAACCACATAAAAAGCTGGAGCCGGAGCTGAAACAAGGATTGAAGAAAGCCTTTTTATAAGGTTTGCGATCAAGGCTCGAGGAGTTAGGGCTGTAGTCAGGGAGCTTACAGAGAAAGTACATCAAGATGATGAATTGAGGATGGACGTGCAGGAATTGACAAAGCAATTTGAAAAGGCCAGTGCATGGGGAGAGGAAGTGAGTACTGCTGGAGCTGAAAAGGAAACATCTGTTAAAGCTGCAGAAGAAGCTCAGATTGTTAAAGAAAGAACTGGAGCTAAATCAGAAGATCAATCAGGTGAGGTCCAACCTAGGGGAAGTATTGATGATCTAGTATAGATTGGACTCACCATTGTTATTGTTTTTATTTTGTTTATTAATGTAATAGGTTAAATGTTAGTTAACTTAGTTTGTATTCTGTATTTTGTAAGTTTTGTGCCCAGTGAAACTATGAGCGAAATTGAGTTTCGTTCGTAGTCAGTTGATCTGGTTCACCCGGTGAAACTGTGTTTCATCGCCGGTTGAGACTAGGTTATGGTCAAGACAGATTTGCTATCCAGCAAAACTACAATCTGCTTATATATTGAATGTTTCATTCATTGTAAGCAAGTTTTGGAAACCCTAATAGTGAAATACTAATATTGCAATTCCGTGTATGTGGTTGGAAGTCTATTGTTATCATATTTGAGCCTTTGATTCATGTTTATTGTGTGAGTTTGGAAATTATTGAAAATATTTGAAAGTTTCTCTTGTGTCATTCATAATTTTATGTTTATTCAGTGGGATATCTGTGTTTATAGATCATTTGCACTGATTATTGATTAAATGGACCAACAGATTTCAACCTCTATGCCTACATAGACAGTGACTATGGGGGATGCAACTTCAATCGGAATTCCACTACTAGGGATTGTCAATTTCTTGGTCCCAAACTGGTTTGCCGGCACTATAAGAAGCAGACAAACATGTCTGTATCCATAGCAGAAGCTGAGTACATAGCAGCACTAGCATGTTGCTCTCAAGTTTTCTGGATTCAAAACTAGATGCTGGATTATGGTTATAACTTCTTGCACACACAAATTCACATTGACAACACAACCTCCATGTTCATATCAAACAATCCAGTTCAGCACTCAAAAACCAAACATATTGATATTAGATATCACTTTTTGAGAGACTGGCTAAAAAAGGGTTAATCAAGTTGATACAGGTCCACCTAGACAATCAATTAGCTGATTTGTTCACTAAGGCATTTGACCCTAGTCGGTTTGAATTCTTAGTTCAATTAATTGGCATGATTAACCTTGACTAAAAATCAAAATCATCAAAATTTGAAAAAACATTCAAATATTATAAAATACAAAAAGAAGTTATTTTTGTTGAAGAATATGAACTGTACTCCGGTTGGAAAATGATATAATTACAGTCGTTATATCATTCACTGTGCTTATTTCAAAATCTTAAAAGGCTGACATGACTTATTTGATATGCTATTTGACTCAGCTTGGAAAAGAAGATACATGCTGTGATGAACTAAAGCTCATATTCAGCTGGGAAGACATCCAAAATGGATGAATCAATAAAATCAAAAGAATCCCAATGAGGATCAAATTTCAAAGTGAAGTGCAAAAAGAATCCCAATGTGGATCAAATGATTACTAGCATCAAAGTAAAAGAATCTCAATGAGGATCACCTTTACCCAAAACAAAATAAGATATCATAATTTAAATGACCTGGTCATGTAAGTTGTGAAAAAGTTCCACGATGCATTTCATGCGTGTGGTTGATCTTACCATGCATTTGAGTGTGAGGTACATGTCAAATATTTAATCCACTCAAAACATGATAAAGATCAGTAGCATTAAAATATTAACCAAGCATGAGTTTAAGAGGACAAACATACCTACAATCAATATGTTCATGATTATGTCTATTTTACTAACAATTGCATGTACTTGTTGTCAGGATTAGTGATCTAAGTTTGATCAATTAGAGTTGAATCACAGCGGAATTAGAGCACGAATTAAACAAATATAGCAAGAACACAATAAATATTCAATGGAACAGTACACGGTTATATAGAAATAGGGTTTTCTGCAAAGGGATAATAACATTCATGCACACATGCTTGGTATGGCGGCTGTTAGGTTTTTCTAAGCTGCACCGATTACAATTAGGTCAGCATTCCTTATATATAGGAATGTGACGTCTGCTGATGTCACATGATAGTGACGTCTAACAGAATTATTACAAACTACTGAAAGTAAGCAAACTACTGAGAATGTTCACAACAACTGAGAACATCTCAGTATTCTAAGTACACGAAGAAACATAAAACTACTGAAACTACAAGTACAGAAAAGAAAATACAACTGTTGAAAGGAAACCATCACAACTACTGAAGAGGTCTTCTTCAGCTGTTGTGATAATCATCTGAAACTTGGTCTTCAGACTTTGTCTTCAGCTCTTTCACTTCAGACTTTGTCTTCAGCTCTTTTAGCTTCAGACTTTGTCTTCAGCTCTTGTCTTTAGACTTTGTCTTCAGCTCTTTCTCTTCAGACTTTGTTATCAGCTGATGTCTTCAGCTGTTGCAGACTACTTCAGTTGTTGTAATGTCCGTGGGACTTAAAGGTTTTTCTGATCAGGCTCATTGGTTCTTTTGGTCCAACAAACTCCCCCTGAACCAATGCAGCCAAAACCTTTAAGCTTATTGAGGTCCCACTTATTCTTGGCAGAAATACTCTCTTGATCAGCTTTAGAGATATCGGATAAACACAGGCCAGGGAACAGGTTTCAGTAGATGTGAATGTAAAGGATGGAAGGGAACTCTGTCTTGGGGAACTGGACACAGAGCCGTTATCCCAACCATGAAACCTACTTCCCATTGATGTGTCTATAAAACTCTCTGACGTAGGCCTCAAGGAGAACAACCTGTTCCTCCTTAGTGAGTTCTTCTGCTTCTCCTTCGAAGAAGAACTCTGGGCCATAGTACTCTGATAAGTACTTTATCGTCTTTCCATTTTTCAACTCAACAGTTGTTATCTCTCTGTTAGCAAATTCATCTGGGTGAGTTCCTTCTAATAACAACTGGAGTTCATTTTTCTTGATCTCTTCAAGCCTCTTGTATAACAACCCCTTCTTGACCATTTTGTTCTCCATTAGAGTTTGAGGGGTCATCTTTGACTTGTAGGCTCTCTTGAAGTCTTCAAGTATTTCCCAGGGTGAGACTACAATGGCCAACATAATAGTAGCATCTATGGTCTTTCTCACTTGGCCATTGTATCTACTTGGTATGGATTTCTTATGAATTCTAGAACTAACCCTGGGGTCTGGCCAAATCCTTACTCTCTCCTTTTGATATTGAAAGGTATACCTGAGAGCATACAGCCTTTGAGCGTGTTTCTTCATGGCTTGTATAGATGATGACTGAGGAAACTCTTTGTCAATCATCTTCAAAAGTTGCTCATCGTGCTGTTTCTGCTGTTCTTCTTCTTCAATCTTAACTTTCACCATTTGCCTCTGAAAGTCTGGTGTGATCATTTGTTGACTTCTGGGCTCAGGTAATTTTAGAACAGCAGATTGGCAGACTATCTTCTTCATCATCTTCTTCTTCTTCTTCTACCATCCTCAACACCCTTCTCCTCCTTCTGGGTGCATCACTGGATGTGGTTTGAGGTGGTTTTTGGGGTAAGGGAGTTGGTTTTGAGGGTTGAGTTGATTTGGAGAGTTGTGGGGTTGGTTGTTTTTGAGAGGGAGTTTGGGAAGGCTGATCTAGCATTTTTATGGTGAGTTTGGCTTTGGAAAGCTTGGCCATATCAGTTCTCTTCCCAGCACCTGCTTCGTCTAAGGCTTCTATAATCAACCCCTTATTGAATTCTTCAGAAGCATAGATTCTGGTGGTTATTGCCAGAATACTGTCTCTGGTCCATGATTTAATCTCAATTAATGATCTTCCCAAGTATTTTGCAATAAACCTGATCATTATCTCCAACCTCTCCCTTTCCATCACACTATAACTGGCCCATCTTTCTTGTATCTCATTAATCTCCAGCCTTCTGATCTCAGTGTCTAATGTGGCTGTATCAAAGCCCTGTCTGAAGAGTTGATCTATTATTCTGTCCATTGATCTGCTGTGAGCTTCATCAGCTTCTTTAATCAGATCTTCCAATGATTTCTCTTCATCAGGCTTTTGAGTTTCAGCACTTTTCTTTCTCTTGTATGTGATCAGCTGTTTTTCCTGTTCTTTTTCTTGTTGTTTCTCCTCTTCCACTCTCTTTCTCTTTCTTTCTTTCACTGCCTTAGACTCCCCCTTTTTGGGTGCATTGGGTTCAGGGGTTTGAATGGCAGAAAGCTTCTTTTGCACAGCATCATCAACAAGTGTTTTTAGATTCGAGGAGATCCTCTCATCAATGGCTTTATGCACAATCTCATTGATGATGGGAGTGATGAGAGGTAAGGAATTTTGAAATGTAGCAACCATCTGCTCAGAGGGGTTCTGTCCCTGAGAGGTGGTGCCAACAACAGTGGCTGGTGGCTCAGTTGAGTGAAGTGGCGGAGTGTTTGGGGAACCTTCAGATGAAGGTGCCATCTGTGGGTTTATTGGGGCAGATGGACTTTGATCCTGAGACATTTTGGCAAGCAGTTCTTTGAGTCTGCTCACCTCAGCCTCAAGGATTGTGTTATGGGCTAAGACATCGTAGAAAAAGCCCAGGTCATCATCAGTTTTTGCTGAATCACCTGACCTCCTGATTGAATCAGGATGTACATGCCCTGAGTGTAGATCAGGTGTAGCATGTGCCCCTTGTTCTTGGTTCTGGGGACTTCCTGCCTCAGGACTGAGTCCTTCATCGGCAGTTGCCTCTGGTGAGGTCTTAGAGATGTTACCAACTTCATCCTGTTCATTTGCTGAATCAGTAGAAGTGGCAGCCTCACCAGATGTTCTAACCTCCTCCTCTACACGGGAGATTGAACATTATAACCCCTGTGCTGTGGGTTATCAGCAGCATTTTGGTCCTCTTCCTCAGCTGTTGAGGTTCTCCCCATTGTAATTGGTGTCTGGGGAGGAGGAGAGGAATGCAGCTGACTCAACACTTGTGCAACAATAAATGTTGGGCTTTGAGGGGCGGTTGCATTTGGAGATAGGTTTGAAGCAGATTGCACCCGGGGTGACTGGTGCTCTTCAATGGTAACCTTCTCAATTGAGATAGGTTCCAGCATTGTGGTATCCCCAATTTTGGTTGCATCAGGATCCTGTTGAGAGGATGCCTGAGCGGGTAGGGCTGGTAGAGTCTTGACACTACTGGGGGGTTAGAACCAGTAAGTGTTTCCTGTATTGGTGGTACAGGGGCATCCTCAGGGGACTCATCTCCCTGAGTAGCCTTTTTAGGCTTTTTGGTGTGGGTTTGGTGGGGACTTTGGATCTGGAAGTGGAGGCTGTGGGTTCCCGCTGCTTGGGTTTGAGCAGCCGGGCAGCCCCTTTCATTGTAGGGTCAGAGTTGTGCCTGGAGTATACTTCAGGCAATACAGCCGGAGCAGGGACTCCAAGGCCAACAAGGCCGTCTGATTTTAGCTGTGTTAAAATTATGGCCATGAGAAACCTGGGATATAATATCCATCTGTTTGCCACAGGTTTCAAGGCCAGATCCTTTAGTTCCATAAAAACTATCTCAGAAAAATTTAGTGTTTGTTGTTCAAAGATAGAGTATAATACCTGTTGCCATCGGGAGGACATCTGATCCCATGAGGAGGTTTTTGGTGCAAGGCAAACATTCACCATGTGGAATATAAGACGTTCAGCATCATGGAAGTGCTTCTTCAGAATGGTGGTAGCACTTAAGTCTCCTTCATACCCGTTGTTGATGAAAGACATATCGGTTATGCCTTTCGGGTATTCTGTGACACAGGTGGCATCATGTAGATCTAGGGTTTGTCGAATGATGTCCGGAGTGATGACCACCTGTTTCTGGTTGACCAACGACTGGAGAGTGATTTGGCTATCATTCTCACTAGTTTGCACAGAGACGTTGGTCCAGAACTGGCTTAGGGAATCGGGGTATATGGTAGGATTCAGAAGAAATGCGGTTCGGTACTGGGAATCTACCATAAGATCGATGGCGTTATCAAATTTGTTCCAGAAGGCCGATTTCGAGAGGTAGGCAACACAGTTGTGTCTGGGTTTGAGTTTCATGGTCGCCATTGTTGAGAGAGTGAAGGACGGAAAACGGCTAATGAAACGTTTGAAAGTAGGTTTAGGTATTTATAGGGTAAGAAAAGGCTGATATAAAACGACTGAAAGTGTTGGTGCTGTCATCAGTTGTTTGAAAACAACTGAAGACCTGGTTTTAACTTTCAGAAGTTGTAACAACTGAAGACTTGGTATTAGTCATCAGTAGTTGTGAAACTACTGAAGACATGGTTTTGGCTTCAGGTGTTGTAACAACTGAAGACTTGGTGTTAGTCATCAGTAGTTGTGAAACTACTGAAGACATGGTTTTGGCTTCAGTTGTTTGAAGTGAAGCAGCAGTTGTAGAAACAACTGAAGAGAAAAATTTCTCATCAGCTGTTGTCGTCAATTCTTAGCTCATCAGCTGTTTCATTCTGACCTCAACACTTCATCAGACTTTGTCTGAGTTTCAGATGTTTCATAGGTCATCAGTACTTATCTGTTATTCTGACATCAGCAGTTGTAACTACAGCAGTAGTTGTAACCACATCAGTTCTTTTCAACAGATGAGTACTTCAGTACTTTTAAGTAATTTAGTCTTCAGTAGTTATGAAAACTACTGAGGATAAAAGAACTTCAGTACTTATTTGTGACAGTAGTATACGAATGCTCATCAGTACTTGTTGACTGAGATCATCAGTAGTTGTCACTTATTCTAGCTGCAGCATACCAAGCCTTAACACTAGGTTTTGGAAAGTTGAACTGTCCAAAGGCTTAGTAAATATGTCTGCAAGCTCATCAGCACTAGGAACAAACTTTGGATCAATCAGACCTTTTTCAAAACAATCCCTAATAAAATGGTGTCTGATCTCAATATGTTTGGTCCTAGAGTGCTGGACTGGATTCTTGACAATACAAAGAGCTGAAGCACTATCCATTAGTAATGGAGTCTTAGTCTCTGTAATGCCATAATCCAGTAATTGATTCTGAAGCCAGAGTACCTGAGATGTACAACTTGCAGCAGCAATGTACTCGGCTTCAGCAGTGGATGTAGCAACAGATGTTTGTTTCTTACTCTGCCAAGAAACCAAACAGTTGCCTAGGAATTGACATCCACCAGAAGTTGATTTTCTAGTTAATTTACACCCTGCATAGTCACTATCAGAAAAAGCAACTAATTTGCAAGAGTGCCCAGTGGAATACCAAAGACCTAGAGATTGAGTACCTTGCAGATATCTAAAGATCCTCTTGACTGCAATCAAATGAGACTCTTTAGGAGCAGCCTGAAATCTAGCACAAACACAAGTTGCAAACATAATATCTGGTCTAGAAGCTGTTAAGTACATCAAGGACCCAATCATACATCTGTAAAGTGTTTCATCAACAGCTTTACCTTTCTGATCTGCATCCAGTTGTGTGGTGCTGCACATGGGAGTAGAACAGGGCTTACAGTGTTGTAAATCAAACTTTGCCAAAAGACTTTTTGTGTATTTTGACTGATGAATGAAAGTTCCATCAGCCTTTTGTTTGATTTGCAAACCTAGAAAGAACTGTAATTCTCCCATGGCACTCATTTCGAATTTTTGTTGCATCAACTTTGTAAATGCATCACACAACTGTGGATCAGAGGAAGCAAAAATAATATCATCAACATAAATTTGAACAAGGAGCTTATGCTGACCCACTTTCTTAATGAACAAAGTTTTATCTATGGAGCCTCTAGTGAAATTATTCTGAAGAAGAAAATTTGACAGTGTTTCATACCAGGCTCTAGGAGCTTGTTTCAACCCATAAAGAGCCTTATCAAGTTTATACACCCAATCAGGATGTTTATTATCCTCAAAACCTGGTGGTTGACACACATAAACCTCTTCTTTTATTTTACCATATAAAAATGCACTTTTGACATCCATTTGAAAAACTTTAAGATTGTGGAATGCAGCATAGGCTAAGAACAATCTAATTGCCTCCAGTCTGGCTACAGGGGCAAAGGTTTCATCATAATCAATACCTTCTTCTTGTGAAAACCCCTGGACAACCAGTCTGGCCTTGTTCTTGACAATTTGCCCATTTTCATCTGTTTTATTCCTAAACACCCATTTAGTGCCTATTGCACACTTACCTGGGGGTAGAGGAACCAGTTCCCACACTTGCTGCTTTTTGAACTGAAGAAGCTCAAGCTGCATGGCATCAACCCATCCATTGTCTCTTAATGCAATATGATAGTTCTTTGGCTCTTGCTGACTGATGAAAAGAGCATAGAAGCAGAAGTTGGACAATTGACTTCTAGTTGAGACACCAGCATTGATATCACCAATGATTTGAGACGTTGGGTGATTCTTCAGCTCTTGATACACTATGAGATCTGTGCAAGTGTTTGTAGCACGCTCAGCAGCAACAGATGTTGATCCAGATTCTTGAAACCAAGTGTTAGATGGCAGGTCAAATGAAGTAGAGGATTCAGAAATCTCATCAGCATTTGTTGTGGATGGTGCTACTGAAGCTACAGGAACATCAAGTTGAGTAGACTCAGGCAGTTGATCACTAAACTTGAATAGGTGAGTACTGGGATCATCATGAACATCAGTACCACCAGATGGATGACTAGCTGCAGAAGGTGATGAATTCACATGATCTGCAACAGCTGGAGGCTGATAAGGAACATATTGCAGTATGTCCAGATCAAACAACTCCACAGGGTTTTGTGGGATTTTGTCCTTAGGAGATTCATTGAACTTCACATGCAAGGTTTCTTCAACCATCTTTGTTCTACAGTTGAACACTCTGTAAGCCTTGCAAGTGGATGAGTACCCAACAAAATACCCTGCATCCACCTTAGAATCAAACTTTTGGAGTTGATCCTTTGTGTTGAGAATGTAACAAGGACACCCAAATGCTCTGAAGAATGAAATTAGAGGAGCCAAATGATGTAGAACTTCATAAGGAGTCTTCATCAACCTCTGATTCACTAAAGCTCTATTTTGCACATAGCATGCTGTGTTGACAGCTTCAGCCCAAAAGGTCAGTGGCAAACCAGAGTCAGCCAACATGGACCTTGCAGCTTCAATTAGGGTCCTGTTCTTTCTCTCCACTACTCCATTTTGTTCTGGAGTCCTTGGGATGCTATACTGCCTCTTGATTCCTTTTGAAAGGTAGAAATCATCAAGTGTATGGTTTCTAAATTCAGTTCCATTATCACTTCTTATACACTTGACTGATAGGGAATACTGCTTCTCAACATACAACACAAAGTTAATAATTGTCTGAGCAGCCTCATCCTTTGAATGCAAGAAGAAGGTCCATACAAATCTGGAGTAATCATCCACAATTACCAGACAGTATTTCTTCTTTGCCATGCTCATTACTCTCACAGGACCAAAGAGATCCATGTGCAGTAATTGCAAGCAGGCAGTGGACTTTGGTTCTTCTATAGGAGGGAATGAGACTTTGTGTTGTTTTCCTTTTAAACAAGCAGTGCAGGTTTCATCACAGAGGAACTCCTTTATTGGTAGACCTCTTACTAAACTATTGTGGATCAGCTGATTCATGTTTTTGAGATTAACATGACCCAGCCTTCTATGCCACAGTTTAGATTCCTGAGGAGAGGCCTTGGAGAACAGGCAAGGATGACCTTTTAACGCAATCTTCTTTGACAAATCCAAGGCATATACTCTTCCTATCCTGTTGGCCTTCAGGAGAGTATGTTCATCCAATACCTTGTCAATCAGCCTCAGAACTTTGGAAGACAGAATCCGGCAGTTCTGGCTTGTGAAAAGTGCAACATGCCCTTTATCACACATCTGACTGACACTCAGTAGATTATACTTGAGATTCTCCACATGGTTAACATCATCAAATCTGATTTCTCCATTTGACACAAATCCTTTCCCGATGATGTAACCTTAGCATCATTTCCAAATGAGACAAATCCCTTCTTTCCTTGAGAGTAGTCATTAAGAAGAGAACTGCTCCCAGTCATATGCATAGATCCTCCACTGTCTACATACCAGATGCTTCTTTGGCATGCTGAAGAACCCTGCATTTATCATAAGAAACTAGTTAGCTTTAGAGACCCAAACCTTTTTGGTTTTGGGTCTGTTTTCATCAACAGATTTAACCATAACTTGTTTCTCATGATTAACAGCTGATGAAGGTGGAGATGGTGCTGAAATGGAATTCTTAGATTTGGGCTTGGATTTCCTTTTCAGTGGTTTGATCACAGGTGCATCTAGTTGGTTAACTCTCCCCAACAAATGCTGAACCATCATAACAAGTTGTGTCTGATTTGTTGCTAAAGCCTTCAGCTCATTTGACACATCAGTACTTGTTTTTGATGAGTTCCTGTGACCCACCATTTCCTCCTTCTTGAAATTCACAGACTTCGTCTGATGTTTATCATGAGGAACACTATCAGCTGTTTTCTGATAAACCCCATCCTTCTTTTTGGATTTTGGTGAGGCCTTGGGTTTATCAGTTTGAGATGACTGTGGTACAAACTTGGTTTCAAACTCATTTTTCATTTTATTTATCTCTTCTTTAATGAGCTTATCTCTGTTGAGTTTGGAACCCTTTTTGTACCAGCATTCATCAGATAGATGATTGAATTTACCACATATTTCACATGGCTTATTCTTCATCTTGGATTGATCAACTGCTGAAGTGGAAACTACTGAAGGTGTGATCTTCAGTACTTTCCTCCTTTCAGTACTTGTGTTAAGTACTGAAGGATCGGTAACAACTGAAGACTTGTTCTTCAGCTGTTCTCTATCCGTCCTGAAAGACCGTATGATAGATTCCTCAGCAGTTGTTAATCCTTTTATTTCATCAGATTTGAAATGCTTTTCAGATGTTGTGACTTGCCCTTCAGTACTTGGAGTACTTTGAGGAACAACATCTGAATTTCTCAGCTTCATGTGTTTATCAGCATTTAAACCATCAGGCAATTGATTTGCTGAGATCTTAACACTGACTTCATCCTCTAATTTTGTATTATCATTTGAGGATGAATCACATGATGATGTGGTTTGGAAATTACTTTCACCTTCAGATTTTACTATTGATTTTGAAGTAAAATCAGTAGGTGGTGCAGTATGATTGTAACCTATTCCAAACTTCACATTTGAAGCTGTTTGCTTGCTGAGAAGCATTTCAAATCCCTTGCAGGATGTTACCCATCGGTCACACTCAACTTGGGTAGCTGCAAGTGTCTCTTTGAGACTTCTGTGGTTCTCGAGTATGACCTCTACCTTAGCCTTTTCATCATTAAGTTGGCATTTAAGCTTGTAAATCTCATCATCTTTGTCATTAAGTGCAGACACATACTCATCTTTTCTTTTGGAAATAGTTTTCTCAAGCTCAAGATTTTGATTGATTAAAGCTACATTTGCCTCTCTAATAGAGACAAAGGCAGCTATGCATGATTCAGAACATAACTTGGCTTTAGCCTCAGAAGATATCTGGGTTACCTGTGAAGATGAAGCATCTGAGCAGGAACCCTCAGTAGACTCCAGGGCCATGAGAGCAAGATTCCCAAAAGGATGTTCACCACCATGTTGACCAGCACCAGCAGATAATTGCTCATTGAAACCAGAAAGATCATCTGGTAAGCTGCTCCAGTCAACAACTCCTGGTGTGAAGAAGCTGTGATGAGGTTGAGATTGTGATGGAGATGGTTGAGGCTCAGGTAGGGCTTGAGGTTGTTGTGCTATAGGGACATGAACTGGATTTGGCTGTGGCATGTAATAGCAGGGATAAGGATATGGCATTGGACCCTGAGGGACAAAGTATGCAGGAGATTGAGGTTGTGAGTGATGACCAGAACTAGCAGGATGTTGCCCTTTGTTTTGTGAACTATTGCTTGGAAAGGTCACAAAGGGTGCAGAGGAGTTAGATCCAGTTGATCTACACTCTCTTGCAAAGTGCCCAAGCCTGTGGCATTTGTGACACCTCAACTTACTCTTGTCAAAACCAACTTTGGTTTTGCCAGAGAGTCCTGGAAATTTCCTACCAGTTCTCTTGTAGAACTTTTGAGATCTGATATTGATCAGGGCCATTTGGCTCAAAATATCCATCTCTTCTAAATCATCATCAGCAATACCCTGCAAATCATCCATGATAAAGCATAAATTATCACTATTACACCCAGAATGACTGTCAACACCAACAAATGCATGATCAGAACTGTTTGAAGAGAAATCTATATGCTCATCATAATGACTTTCTGATCCAGCATATTCTGACTCATGACCGACCAAGGCAGTGTTACCTGGTACAAAGTCATCAGAGAGCTTTCCTGATGATGCCAGTTTCCTTTTCTGCTCTATCTCTCTTTCAAATGTAAGCAGTTTCCCATGGAGTTGGGTGAGAGATAGGCTATCCAGATTTGCACTGGAGCGTAGGACAATGGTGTATGTGTCCCATCTCTCAGGCAGTGATCTGAGGAATCTGTTGTTCATCTGGCTGTTAGTATACTCATGCTTGACCATTTTCAGCTCAGAGATCAAGCAGGAGAAACGCTCAAACTGTTGAGTCAGTGTCTCACCCTTCCTATGAGAGAATGTCTCATATTGTTGGGCGAGGATTTCTCTGTTGTTTGCTAAGACCTCATCAGTTCCTCCGAATTGTTCCTTCAAAGCATTCCAGAGGTCATGAGCAGTTTCATGATGCATAAGCCCAGAATAGATTTCATTCGGCAGTGCCATGGCCAGAATTCCATGGGCTTTAGCATCAATCTCAAACAGTTTACGATCTTCATCTGAGTATTGCTCCTTCTTCTTCGGAACCATTTGATTGGTCTCCGATTGTTCACCATAGGCTTGTGTGGACCGTGAACCACAGATGTCCAACAACCTGAACTGTTAACAGACAGGTGATGGAGCATTCTTCGTTGCCATATGTTATACTCACTCCTAACCAGCATCGGAGGCTTGGTTGAGGAGCCAGTGTTGTGAGGATCATTAGATGGAGTAGTCATTCTCAGATTCAAACCAAATCAATCAAGTTTCAAAAGATTTAGCACAAAAACACAACAAACTCAATAAGAACCAAGAAGAAACTCAAATTAAATAACCAGAAGCAGCAGAAAATCAATCTTTATAACCAATTCTTGCACATATGCTAATTCGATCAAACTATAGATATCAAAATAGCAGTTTCAATGATCAATTGTTAAACCGATCAATGATTAACCCGCTCTGATACCATTTGTCAGGATCAGTGATCTAAGTTTGATCAATTAGAGTTGAATCACAGCGGAATTAGAGCACGAATTAAACAAATATAGCAAGAACACAATTGTCAGGATCAGTGATCTAAGTTTGATCAATTAGAGTTGAATCACAGCGGAATTAGAGCAAGAATTAAACAAATATAGCAAGAACACAATAAATATTCAATGGAACAGTACACGGTTATATAGAAATAGGGTTTTCTGCAAAGGGATAATAACATTCATGCACACATGCTTCGGTATGGCGACTGCTAGGTTTTTCTAAGCTGCACCGATTACAATTAGGTCAGCATTCATTATATATAGGAATGTGATGTCTGCTGATGTCACTTGATAGTGACGTCTAACAGAATTATTACAAACTACTGAAAGTAAGCAAACTACTGAGAATGTTCACAACAACTGAGAACATCTCAGAGTATTCTAAGTACACGAAGAAACATAAAACTACTGAAACTACAAGTACAGAAAAGAAAATACAACTACTGAAAGGAAACCATCATAACTACTGAAGAGGTCTTCTTCAGCCGTTGTGACAATCATCTGAAACTTGGTCTTCAGTCTTTGTCTTCAGCTCTTTCACTTCAGACTTTGTCTTCAGCTCTTTTAGCTTCAGACTTTGTCTTCAGCTCTTGTCTTCAGACTTTGTCTTCAGCTCTTTCACTTCAGACTTTGTTATCAGCTGATGTCTTCAGCTGTTGCAGACTACTTTAGTTTTTGTAATGTCCGTGGGACTTAAAGGTTTTTCTGATCAGGCTCATTGGTTCTTTTGGTCCAACAAACTCCCCCTGAAACAATGCAGCCAAAACCTTTAAGCTTATTGAGGTCCCACTTATTTTTGGCAGAAATACTCTCTTGATCTGCTTTAGAGATATCGGATAAGCACAGGCCAGGGAACAGGTTTCAGTAGATGTGAATGTCAAAGGATGGAAGGGAACTCTGTCTTGGGGAACTGGACACAGAGCCGTTATCCCAACCATGAAACCTACTTCCCATTGATGAGTCTATAAGACTCTCTGACGTAGGCCTCAAGGAGAACAACTTGTTCCTCCTTAGTGAGTTCTTCTGCTTCTCCTTCGAAGAAGAACTCTGGGCCATAGTACTCTGATAAGTACTTTATCGTCTTTCCATTTTTCAACTCAACAGTTGTTATCTCTCTGTAAGCAAATTCATCTGGGTGAGTCCCTTCTAATAACAACTGGAGTTCATTTTTCTTGATCTCTTCAAGCCTCTTGTATAACAACCCCTTCTTGACCATTTTGTTCTCCATTAGAGTTTGAGGGGTCATCTTTGACTTGTAGGCTCTCTTGAAGTCTTCAAGTATTTCCCAGGGTGAGACTACAATGGCCAACATAATAGCAGCATCTATGGTCTTTCTCACTTGGCCATTGTATCTACTTGGTATGGATTTCTTATGAATTCTAGAACTAACCCTGGGGTCTGGCCAAATCCTTACTCTCTCCTTTTGATATTGAAAGGTATACCTGAGAGCATACAGCCTTTGAGCGTGTTTCTTCATGGCTTGTATAGATGATGACTGAGGAAACTCTTTGTCAATCATCTTCAAAAGTTGCTCATCGTGCTGTTTCTGCTGTTCTTCTTCTTCAATCTTAACTTTCACCATTTGCCTCTGAAAGTCTGGTGTGATCATTTGTTGACTTCTGGGCTCAGGTAATTTTAGAACAGCAGAGATTGGCAGACTATCTTCTTCATCATCTTCTTCTTCTTCTTCTACCATCCTCAACACCCTTCTCCTCCTTCTGGGTGCATCACTGGATGTGGTTTGAGGTGGTTTTTGGGGTAAGGGAGTTGGTTTTGAGGGTTGAGTTGATTTGGAGAGTTGTGGGGTTGTTGTTTTTGAGAGGGAGTTTGGGAAGGCTGATCTAGCATTTTTATGGTGAGTTTGGCTTTGGAAAGCTTGGCCATATCAGTTCTCTTCCCAGCACCTGCTTCGTCTAAGGCTTCTATAATCAACCCCTTATTGAATTCTTCAGAAGCACAGATTCTGGTGGTTATTGCCAGAATACTGTCTCTGGTCCATGATTTAATCTCAATTAATGATCTTCCCAAGTATTTTGCAATAAACCTGATCATTATCTCCAACCTCTCCCTTTCCATCACACTATAACTGGCCCATCTTTCTTGTATCTCATTAATCTCCAGCCTTCTGATCTCAGTGTCTAATGTGGCTGTATCAAAGCCCTGTCTGAAGAGTTGATCTATTATTCTGTCCATTGATCTGCTGTGAGCTTCATCAGCTTCTTTAATCAGATCTTCCAATGATTTCTCTTCATCAGGCTTTTGAGTTTCAGCACTTTTCTTTCTCTTGTATGTGATCAGCTGTTTTTCCTGTTCTTTTTCTTGTTGTTTCTCCTCTTCCACTCTCTTTCTCTTTCTTTCTTTCACTGCCTTAGACTCCCCCTTTTTGGGTGCATTGGGTTCAGGGGTTTGAATGGCAGAAAAGCATCATCACAAGTGTTTTTAGATTCGAGGAGATCCTCTCATCAATGGCTTTATGCACAATCTCATTGATGATGGGAGTGATGAGAGGTAAGGAATTTTGAAATGTAGCAACCATCTGCTCAGAGGGGTTCTGTCCCTGAGAGGTGGTGCCAACAACAGTGGCTGGTGGCTCAGTTGAGTGAAGTGGCGGAGTGTTTGGGGAACCTTCAGATGAAGGTGCCATCTGTGGGTTTATTGGGGCAGATGGACTTTGATCCTGAGACATTTTGGCAAGCAGTTCTTTGAGTCTGCTCACCTCAGCCTCAAGGATTGTGTTATGGGCTAAGACATCGTAGAAAAAGCCCAGGTCATCATCAGTTTTTGCTGAATCACCTGACCTCCTGATTGAATCAGGATGTACATGCCCTGAGTGTAGATCAGTTGTAGCATGTGCCCCTTGTTCTTGGTTCTGGGGACTTCCTGCCTCAGGACTGAGTCCTTCATCGGCAGTTGCCTCTGGTGAGGTCTTAGAGATGTTACCAACTTCATCCTGTTCATTTGCTGAATCAGTAGAAGTGGCAGCCTCACCAGATGTTCTAACCTCCTCCTCTACACGGGGAGATTGAACATTATAACCCCTGTGCTGTGGGTTATCAGCAGCATTTTGGTCCTCTTCCTCAGCTGTTGAGGTTCTCCCCATTGTAATTGGTGTCTGGGGAGGAGGAGAGGAATGCAGCTGACTCAACACTTGTGCAACAATAAATGTTGGGCTTTGAGGGGCGGTTGCATTTGGAGATAGGTTTGAAGCAGATTGCACCCGGGGTGACTGGTGCTCTTCAATGGTAACCTTCTCAATTGAGATAGGTTCCAGCATTGTGGTATCCCCAATTTTGGTTGCATCAGGATCCTGTTGAGAGGATGCCTGAGCGGCTAGGGCTGGTGGAGTCTTGACACTACTGGGGGGTTAGAACCAGTAAGTGTTTCCTGTATTGGTGGTACAGGGGCATCCTCAGGGGACTCATCTCCCTGAGTAGCCTTTTTGGGCTTTTTGGTTTGGGTTTGGTGGGGACTTTGGATCTGGAAGTGGAGGCTGTGGGTTCCCGCTGCTTGGGTTTGAGCAGCCGGGCAGCCCCTTTCATTGTAGGGTCAGAGTTGTGCCTGGAGTATACTTCAGGCAATACAGCCGGAGCAGGGACTCCAAGGCCAACAAGGCCGTCTGATTTTAGCTGTGTTAAAATTATGGCCATGAGAAACCTGGGATATAATATCCATCTGTTTGCCACAGGTTTCAAGGCCAGATCCTTTAGTTCCATAAAACTATCTCAGAAAAATTTAAAGTTTGTCGTTCAAAGATAGAGTATAATACCTGTTGCCATCGGGAGGACATCTGATCCCATGAGGAGGTTTTTGGTGCAAGGCAGACATTCACCATGTGGAATATAAGACGTTCAGCATCATGGAAGTGCTTCTTCAGAATGGTGGTAGCACTTAAGTCTCCTTCATACCCGTTGTTGATGAAAGACATATCGGTTGTGCCTTTCGGGTATTCTGTGACACAGGTGGCATCATGTAGATCTAGGGTTTGTCGAATGATGTCCGGAGTGATGACCACCTGTTTCTGGTTGACCAACGACTGGAGAGTGATTTGGCTATCATTCTCACTAGTTTGCACAGAGACGTTGGTCCAGAACTGGCTTAGGGAATCGGGGTATATGGTAGGATTCAGAAGAAACGCGGTTCGGTACTGGGAATCTACCATAAGATCGATGGCGTTATCAAATTTGTTCCAGAAGGCCGATTTCGAGAGGTAGGCAACACAGTTGTGTCTGGGTTTGAGTTTCATGGTCGCCATTGTTGAGAGAGTGAAGGACGGAAAACGGCTAATGAAACGTTTGAAAGTAGGTTTAGGTATTTATAGGGTAAGAAAAGGCTGATATAAAACGACTGAAAGTGTTGGTGCTGTCATCAGTTGTTTGAAAACAACTGAAGACCTGGTTTTAACTTTCAGAAGTTGTAACAACTGAAGACTTGGTATTAGTCATCAGTAGTTGTGAAACTACTGAAGACATGGTTTTGGCTTCAGGTGTTGTAACAACTGAAGACTTGGTGTTAGTCATCAGTAGTTGTGAAACTACTGAAGACATGGTTTTGGCTTCAGTTGTTTGAAGTGAAGCAGCAGTTGTAGAAACAACTGAAGAGAAAAATTTCTCATCAGCTGTTGTCGTCAATTCTTAGCTCATCAGCTGTTTCATTCTGACCTCAACACTTCATCAGACTTTGTCTGAGTTTCAGATGTTTCATAGGTCATCAGTACTTATCTGTTATTCTGACATCAGCAGTTGTAACTACAGCAGTAGTTGTAACCACATCAGTTCTTTTCAACAGATGAGTACTTCAGTACTTTTAAGTAATTTAGTCTTCAGTAGTTATGAAAACTACTGAGGATAAAAGAACTTCAGTACTTATTTGTGACAGTAGTATACGAATGCTCATCAGTACTTGTTGACTGAGATCATCAGTAGTTGTCACTTATTCTAGCTGCAGCATACCAAGCCTTAACACTAGGTTTTGGAAAGTTGAACTGTCCAAAGGCTTAGTAAATATGTCTGCAAGCTCATCAGCACTAGGAACAAACTTTGGATCAATCAGACCTTTTTCAAAACAATCCCTAATAAAATGGTGTCTGATCTCAATATGTTTGGTCCTAGAGTGCTGGACTGGATTCTTGACAATACAAAGAGCTGAAGCACTATCCATTAGTAATGGAGTCTTAGTCTCTGTAATGCCATAATCCAGTAATTGATTCTGAAGCCAGAGTACCTGAGATGTACAACTTGCAGCAGCAATGTACTCGGCTTCAGCAGTGGATGTAGCAACAGATGTTTGTTTCTTACTCTGCCAAGAAACCAAACAGTTGCCTAGGAATTGACATCCACCAGAAGTTGATTTTCTAGTTAATTTACACCCTGCATAGTCACTATCAGAAAAAGCAACTAATTTGCAAGAGTGCCCAGTGGAATACCAAAGACCTAGAGATTGAGTACCTTGCAGATATCTAAAGATCCTCTTGACTGCAATCAAATGAGACTCTTTAGGAGCAGCCTGAAATCTAGCACAAACACAAGTTGCAAACATAATATCTGGTCTAGAAGCTGTTAAGTACATCAAGGACCCAATCATACATCTGTAAAGTGTTTCATCAACAGCTTTACCTTTCTGATCTGCATCCAGTTGTGTGGTGCTGCACATGGGAGTAGAACAGGGCTTACAGTGTTGTAAATCAAACTTTGCCAAAAGACTTTTTGTGTATTTTGACTGATGAATGAAAGTTCCATCAGCCTTTTGTTTGATTTGCAAACCTAGAAAGAACTGTAATTCTCCCATGGCACTCATTTCGAATTTTTGTTGCATCAACTTTGTAAATGCATCACACAACTGTGGATCAGAGGAAGCAAAAATAATATCATCAACATAAATTTGAACAAGGAGCTTATGCTGACCCACTTTCTTAATGAACAAAGTTTTATCTATGGAGCCTCTAGTGAAATTATTCTGAAGAAGAAAATTTGACAGTGTTTCATACCAGGCTCTAGGAGCTTGTTTCAACCCATAAAGAGCCTTATCAAGTTTATACACCCAATCAGGATGTTTATTATCCTCAAAACCTGGTGGTTGACACACATAAACCTCTTCTTTTATTTTACCATATAAAAATGCACTTTTGACATCCATTTGAAAAACTTTAAGATTGTGGAATGCAGCATAGGCTAAGAACAATCTAATTGCCTCCAGTCTGGCTACAGGGGCAAAGGTTTCATCATAATCAATACCTTCTTCTTGTGAAAACCCCTGGACAACCAGTCTGGCCTTGTTCTTGACAATTTGCCCATTTTCATCTGTTTTATTCCTAAACACCCATTTAGTGCCTATTGCACACTTACCTGGGGGTAGAGGAACCAGTTCCCACACTTGCTGCTTTTTGAACTGAAGAAGCTCAAGCTGCATGGCATCAACCCATCCATTGTCTCTTAATGCAATATGATAGTTCTTTGGCTCTTGCTGACTGATGAAAAGAGCATAGAAGCAGAAGTTGGACAATTGACTTCTAGTTGAGACACCAGCATTGATATCACCAATGATTTGAGACGTTGGGTGATTCTTCAGCTCTTGATACACTATGAGATCTGTGCAAGTGTTTGTAGCACGCTCAGCAGCAACAGATGTTGATCCAGATTCTTGAAACCAAGTGTTAGATGGCAGGTCAAATGAAGTAGAGGATTCAGAAATCTCATCAGCATTTGTTGTGGATGGTGCTACTGAAGCTACAGGAACATCAAGTTGAGTAGACTCAGGCAGTTGATCACTAAACTTGAATAGGTGAGTACTGGGATCATCATGAACATCAGTACCACCAGATGGATGACTAGCTGCAGAAGGTGATGAATTCACATGATCTGCAACAGCTGGAGGCTGATAAGGAACATATTGCAGTATGTCCAGATCAAACAACTCCACAGGGTTTTGTGGGATTTTGTCCTTAGGAGATTCATTGAACTTCACATGCAAGGTTTCTTCAACCATCTTTGTTCTACAGTTGAACACTCTGTAAGCCTTGCAAGTGGATGAGTACCCAACAAAATACCCTGCATCCACCTTAGAATCAAACTTTTGGAGTTGATCCTTTGTGTTGAGAATGTAACAAGGACACCCAAATGCTCTGAAGAATGAAATTAGAGGAGCCAAATGATGTAGAACTTCATAAGGAGTCTTCATCAACCTCTGATTCACTAAAGCTCTATTTTGCACATAGCATGCTGTGTTGACAGCTTCAGCCCAAAAGGTCAGTGGCAAACCAGAGTCAGCCAACATGGACCTTGCAGCTTCAATTAGGGTCCTGTTCTTTCTCTCCACTACTCCATTTTGTTCTGGAGTCCTTGGGATGCTATACTGCCTCTTGATTCCTTTTGAAAGGTAGAAATCATCAAGTGTATGGTTTCTAAATTCAGTTCCATTATCACTTCTTATACACTTGACTGATAGGGAATACTGCTTCTCAACATACAACACAAAGTTAATAATTGTCTGAGCAGCCTCATCCTTTGAATGCAAGAAGAAGGTCCATACAAATCTGGAGTAATCATCCACAATTACCAGACAGTATTTCTTCTTTGCCATGCTCATTACTCTCACAGGACCAAAGAGATCCATGTGCAGTAATTGCAAGCAGGCAGTGGACTTTGGTTCTTCTATAGGAGGGAATGAGACTTTGTGTTGTTTTCCTTTTAAACAAGCAGTGCAGGTTTCATCACAGAGGAACTCCTTTATTGGTAGACCTCTTACTAAACTATTGTGGATCAGCTGATTCATGTTTTTGAGATTAACATGACCCAGCCTTCTATGCCACAGTTTAGATTCCTGAGGAGAGGCCTTGGAGAACAGGCAAGGATGACCTTTTAACGCAATCTTCTTTGACAAATCCAAGGCATATACTCTTCCTATCCTGTTGGCCTTCAGGAGAGTATGTTCATCCAATACCTTGTCAATCAGCCTCAGAACTTTGGAAGACAGAATCCGGCAGTTCTGGCTTGTGAAAAGTGCAACATGCCCTTTATCACACATCTGACTGACACTCAGTAGATTATACTTGAGATTCTCCACATGGTTAACATCATCAAATCTGATTTCTCCATTTGACACAAATCCTTTCCCGATGATGTAACCCTTAGCATCATTTCCAAATGAGACAAATCCCTTCTTTCCTTGAGAGTAGTCATTAAGAAGAGAACTGCTCCCAGTCATATGCATAGATCCTCCACTGTCTACATACCAGATGCTTCTTTGGCATGCTGAAGAACCCTGCATTTATCATAAGAAACTAGTTAGCTTTAGAGACCCAAACCTTTTTGGTTTTGGGTCTGTTTTCATCAACAGATTTAACCATAACTTGTTTCTCATGATTAACAGCTGATGAAGGTGGAGATGGTGCTGAAATGGAATTCTTAGATTTGGGCTTGGATTTCCTTTTCAGTGGTTTGATCACAGGTGCATCTAGTTGGTTAACTCTCCCCAACAAATGCTGAACCATCATAACAAGTTGTGTCTGATTTGTTGCTAAAGCCTTCAGCTCATTTGACACATCAGTACTTGTTTTTGATGAGTTCCTGTGACCCACCATTTCCTCCTTCTTGAAATTCACAGACTTCGTCTGATGTTTATCATGAGGAACACTATCAGCTGTTTTCTGATAAACCCCATCCTTCTTTTTGGATTTTGGTGAGGCCTTGGGTTTATCAGTTTGAGATGACTGTGGTACAAACTTGGTTTCAAACTCATTTTTCATTTTATTTATCTCTTCTTTAATGAGCTTATCTCTGTTGAGTTTGGAACCCTTTTTGTACCAGCATTCATCAGATAGATGATTGAATTTACCACATATTTCACATGGCTTATTCTTCATCTTGGATTGATCAACTGCTGAAGTGGAAACTACTGAAGGTGTGATCTTCAGTACTTTCCTCCTTTCAGTACTTGTGTTAAGTACTGAAGGATCGGTAACAACTGAAGACTTGTTCTTCAGCTGTTCTCTATCCGTCCTGAAAGACCGTATGATAGATTCCTCAGCAGTTGTTAATCCTTTTATTTCATCAGATTTGAAATGCTTTTCAGATGTTGTGACTTGCCCTTCAGTACTTGGAGTACTTTGAGGAACAACATCTGAATTTCTCAGCTTCATGTGTTTATCAGCATTTAAACCATCAGGCAATTGATTTGCTGAGATCTTAACACTGACTTCATCCTCTAATTTTGTATTATCATTTGAGGATGAATCACATGATGATGTGGTTTGGAAATTACTTTCACCTTCAGATTTTACTATTGATTTTGAAGTAAAATCAGTAGGTGGTGCAGTATGATTGTAACCTATTCCAAACTTCACATTTGAAGCTGTTTGCTTGCTGAGAAGCATTTCAAATCCCTTGCAGGATGTTACCCATCGGTCACACTCAACTTGGGTAGCTGCAAGTGTCTCTTTGAGACTTCTGTGGTTCTCGAGTATGACCTCTACCTTAGCCTTTTCATCATTAAGTTGGCATTTAAGCTTGTAAATCTCATCATCTTTGTCATTAAGTGCAGACACATACTCATCTTTTCTTTTGGAAATAGTTTTCTCAAGCTCAAGATTTTGATTGATTAAAGCTACATTTGCCTCTCTAATAGAGACAAAGGCAGCTATGCATGATTCAGAACATAACTTGGCTTTAGCCTCAGAAGATATCTGGGTTACCTGTGAAGATGAAGCATCTGAGCAGGAACCCTCAGTAGACTCCAGGGCCATGAGAGCAAGATTCCCAAAAGGATGTTCACCACCATGTTGACCAGCACCAGCAGATAATTGCTCATTGAAACCAGAAAGATCATCTGGTAAGCTGCTCCAGTCAACAACTCCTGGTGTGAAGAAGCTGTGATGAGGTTGAGATTGTGATGGAGATGGTTGAGGCTCAGGTAGGGCTTGAGGTTGTTGTGCTATAGGGACATGAACTGGATTTGGCTGTGGCATGTAATAGCAGGGATAAGGATATGGCATTGGACCCTGAGGGACAAAGTATGCAGGAGATTGAGGTTGTGAGTGATGACCAGAACTAGCAGGATGTTGCCTTTGTTTTGTGAACTATTGCTTGGAAAGGTCACAAAGGGTGCAGAGGAGTTAGATCCAGTTGATCTACACTCTCTTGCAAAGTGCCCAAGCCTGTGGCATTTGTGACACCTCAACTTACTCTTGTCAAAACCAACTTTGGTTTTGCCAGAGAGTCCTGGAAATTTCCTACCAGTTCTCTTGTAGAACTTTTGAGATCTGATATTGATCAGGGCCATTTGGCTCAAAATATCCATCTCTTCTAAATCATCATCAGCAATACCCTGCAAATCATCCATGATAAAGCATAAATTATCACTATTACACCCAGAATGACTGTCAACACCAACAAATGCATGATCAGAACTGTTTGAAGAGAAATCTATATGCTCATCATAATGACTTTCTGATCCAGCATATTCTGACTCATGACCGACCAAGGCAGTGTTACCTGGTACAAAGTCATCAGAGAGCTTTCCTGATGATGCCAGTTTCCTTTTCTGCTCTATCTCTCTTTCAAATGTAAGCAGTTTCCCATGGAGTTGGGTGAGAGATAGGCTATCCAGATTTGCACTGGAGCGTAGGACAATGGTGTATGTGTCCCATCTCTCAGGCAGTGATCTGAGGAATCTGTTGTTCATCTGGCTGTTAGTATACTCATGCTTGACCATTTTCAGCTCAGAGATCAAGCAGGAGAAACGCTCAAACTGTTGAGTCAGTGTCTCACCTTCCTATGAGAGAATGTCTCATATTGTTGGGCGAGGATTTCTCTGTTGTTTGCTAAGACCTCATCAGTTCCTCCGAATTGTTCCTTCAAAGCATTCCAGAGGTCATGAGCAGTTTCATGATGCATAAGCCCAGAATAGATTTCATTCGGCAGTGCCATGGCCAGAATTCCATGGGCTTTAGCATCAATCTCAAACAGTTTACGATCTTCATCTGAGTATTGCTCCTTCTTCTTCGGAACCATTTGATTGGTCTCCGGATTGTTCACCATAGGCTTGTGTGGACCGTGAACCACAGATGTCCAACAACCTGAACTGTTAACAGACAGGTGATGGAGCATTCTTCGTTGCCATATGTTATACTCACTCCTAACCAGCATCGGAGGCTTGGTTGAGGAGCCAGTATTGTGAGGATCATTAGATGGAGTAGTCATTCTCAGATTCAAACCAAATCAATCAAGTTTCAAAAGATTTAGCACAAAAACACAACAAACTCAATAAGAACCAAGAAGAAACTCAAATTAAATAACCAGAAGCAGCAGAAAATCAATCTTTATAACCAATTCTTGCACATATGCTAATTCGATCAAACTATAGATATCAAAATAGCAGTTTCAATGATCAATTGTTAAACCGATCAATGATTAACCCGCTCTGATACCATTTATCAGGATTAGTGATCTAAGTTTGATCAATTAGAGTTGAATCACAGCGGAATTAGAGCAAGAATTAAACAAATATAGCAAGAACACAATAAATATTCAATGGAACAGTACACGGTTATATAGAAATAGGGTTTTCTGCAAAGGGATAATAACATTCATGCACACATGCTTCGGTATGGCGGCTGCTAGGTTTTTCTAAGCTGCACCGATTACAATTAGGTCAGCATTCCTTATATATAGGAATGTGACGTCTGCTGATGTCACTTGATAGTGACGTCTAACAGAATTATTACAAACTACTGAAAGTAAGCAAACTACTGAGAATGTTCACAACAACTGAGAACATCTCAGAGTATTCTAAGTACACGAAGAAACATAAAACTACTGAAACTACAAGTACAGAAAAGAAAATACAACTACTGAAAGGAAACCATCACAACTACTGAAGAGGTCTTCTTCTGCTGTTGTGACAATCATCTGAATCTTGGTCTTCAGTCTTTGTCTTCAGCTCTTTCACTTCAGACTTTGTCTTCAGCTCTTTTAGCTTCAGACTTTGTCTTCAGCTCTTGTCTTCAGACTTTGTCTTCAGCTCTTTCACTTCAGACTTTGTTATCAGCTGATTTCTTCAGCTGTTGCAGACTACTTCAGTTGTTGTAATGTCCGTGGGACTTAAAGGTTTTTCTGATCAGGCTCATTGGTTCTTTTGGTCCAACAACAATAAATATTCAATGGAACAGTACACGGTTATATAGAAATAGGGTTTTCTGCAAAGGGATAATAACATTCATGCACACATGCTTCAGTATGGCGGCTGCTAGGTTTTTCTAAGCTGCACCGATTACAATTAGGTTAGCATTCCTTATATATAGGAATGTGACGTCTGCTAATGTCACTTGATAGTGATGTCTAACAGAATTATTACAAACTACTGAAAGTAAGCAAACTACTGAGAATGTTCACAACAACTGAGAACATCTCAGTATTCTAAGTACACGAAGAAACATAAAACTACTGAAACTACAAGTACAGAAAAGAAAATACAACTACTGAAAGGAAACCATCACAACTACTGAAGAGGTCTTCTTCAGCTATTGTGACAATCATCTGAAACTTGGTCTTTAGACTTTGTCTTCAGCTCTTTCACTTCAGACTTTGTCTTCAGCTCTTTTAGCTTCAGACTTTGTCTTCAGCTCTTGTCTTCAGACTTTGTCTTCAGCTCTTTCTCTTCAGACTTTGTTATCAGCTGATGTCTTCAGCTGTTACAGACTACTTCAGTTGTTGTAATGTCCGTGGGACTTAAAGGTTTTTCTGATCAGGCTCATTGGTTCTTTTGGTCCAACACTTGTGAAAGTTAAGATTGATATGATCCCATGTAAGGTATACTTCATCTTCATATACAGATAAAAAAATCAAAAAATAAAAAACAAATATTTTCCTTTCAAAATTTTAAAATCTTTAAAGTTTTTATCTCATATGGATATAAACTTTAGGGGGAGTAATTAAAATCTAATGAAAATATTCACGAAAACATGAAAAATTTGCCAAATCTCAAAAATATTTTAATTACTTTGTACAGTTGCTGATTTTTTTGAATATCTAAAGTTAGAAAAATGGTTGTGTTGGTGTGGAAGTTATACTATAGTATCTCAGTATATGCAAATATTTAGAAGCACAAAAGTCCAAGATCAGTCGAATCTAGGAAATTTGTATCAAACGGGGTGTACAATTCAATCAAAGCAAGAATTGAAAATCCAAGCAACAGTCAAAACATCATAAAAGTCAAAGCATCAGTGCAAATATAGTCAAAACTATCCACAGCAAAAACATTACTTTTTGACAAAGTTCAAAATTTAATGCGGGGAAGAGTATTGGTTAATGCAAGTGAAAGTAACCTAGGCATTTAACCAATGCGAGTAATATTTTTGTGCAAGAAGAAAAACATTAACCATGAATAATGGATTTCAATGACATTTTCGAGTTAAATGAAACGGAGGTTGATGTTCACAACAAGTAACAATCGATTCAGAAATCCTTGGTTAACCATGATGAATAGGGCAAACCGAAACTTAAAAATGTTGAAATTAAATCCAATGTTTCTGTGTAATAAGATGTTTAAAACATCGAACATAATCGAAATTCATCATAAACAAACATAACACAAATCGTTAAACAACATAAAATCATAGATAGGCCAAATTGCTATGCAACAGTGACCTTGAACTCTCAATTTTGACCTGAGAAAGTCAAACCTGTTTTACTTGCACAATCTGATATTTGCTAGTACATTTCTAACACATGTGTCTCTATTGTAGAATTTATGGCAAACCTTACTTGGAGCAAACTCCATAATGTTAGTGGATATCTTGATCCATATGTGCCATAATCTACGGGTTTGAGAGACATGATCAGATTCATCTCAACAACTAGAATAGCACATGCCATCACTGTTAGACCCATTATCTATGAGAACTTCATCAAATCATTCTAGAGAACAGCTGAAGTGAACGAAGTAGATGGTGTGACGACCATATCTGGAAGGATTAATGATGATCACACACTAGTTATCTCTGAACAAACTATGAGACAATGTCTATAGTTTGGAGATGATGCCAACTCTCCCCAAGAACTAAAAGAAGATGAGATTCTGACCTTCTTTGCCAACATTGGTTATGAAGGGGGATTTGAAGGAAAACATATTGTCAAGGGGTTAGTTGACTTGCAGTTGAGATTTCTGATTCATCTGTTGCAACATTGCTTGTCAAAAAGGAAGACTGGTTGGAATGACATCCCCATCACTACATCATCAGCTATTTGTGCCTTGTGCACTCTCAGACAATTCAACATATCGGCTTATGTGTTTAATGGCCTGTTGTCAAACATTCAGGAAGGAAGAAGACATATGTTCCTGATGTATCCCAGATTTATTAAATTTCAACAATGAAGCATTCCCTGATCTTGTAGCAGAAGGCCCTATGATGCATATTCCTCACTACAATGCCAAATCCTACAAGTACATCAAGAAGAGAGATATGCGGAACTTTTACAGTGGAACTTTCTTTCCTTTACTTCCATGGATGCTACAACAGATCAATCTAGAAGAAGTTCATGAAAAAGAAGCTAAGGAAGTTGTTCCTGATGTTAAGGAACAAACTCATGATGATGTTCCTACTGATGTGCATGAGATTATAGAGGAACATCCAGCTGCTTATGATCAACAAACTGTTGAAAAGCATGCTGCACCAGCAGAAGAAGGACTGAGGCAAGTGTCACCACAGGTTGATGTAGGTGGTGATCTTCACACTGTGCCTTCAGTTCAAAATGCTAATATTCCATCACCTTTCAGAGTGTCACCTGTCCATTCACATAAATTATCTCCTATCCACTCTCATCATGTATCTCCTATTTATTCTTAACCAGAAGCTGCTGCTACATCTGTTGAATTTGGTGAATCTACCAGTTCATCAGATAGGTCTGAATCATATTAAGATGAGGAGGATCCTCATTCAAGTTTTCAAATGCCTGTGAGACAAGTACACTAAGAGGCAGGTGCTTCATCTGAAAAGATAAGGAAGGAAGTGGAAAATGATCAAGCTCAGCCTCCTACTCAAAAAAGACTCTTAGAAGCATGCCAACTAAATGCTTCATGTGTGGTAGTACTTCTCACATTGCCAAGGATTGCTTCTACAATTCCAAAAGTACTATCCATATGACCATGGAGAAAACTTTTGAAAAGAAGAAGAAAAAGATAGCTTCGGAGGGAAAATCTCTTCCTTTCAGAAGCTCCAAAGTGAAGAAGAAGATAAGTGAAAACTTACCTTCGGAAGAAAATTTGGTCTCGGAAGAAAGGAATGCTTCAGAAGTACTGAAGTCTGATGTAGTGGATTCAAAGCTTTGGAAGGTCCAGTCTCCAAAACTTCAAAAGTCATCAAAACATCCAAAGTATTGTAGGTTGAGTCTAGTCTTCCAAAGATGGTGTGGAAGATGTAGGAAGGCCATGTGACTGAAAGTTCTTCGTCAACAACAGCAGATGATTCTCAGAGCTCGCATATAGGATCAATTACGGTTGCATTACTTTCAGTTCACCTTGACAAGCCCAAGACCAATGAGTCTTGGGTTTCCAAATGTAACTAACCATCTCTTTATATGTAGGAACAGTTAAGACCAAAGGAAATGTAAGGATCATTGACAGTGGCTGTTCCAGGCACGTGATAGGCAATGGCTCTTTGCTTTAGAACTTTGACAAAATTTATTGAGAGCGAGTTGGTTTTGGAGGAGATCAGGTGGTTACATTACTGGAAGGGGCAGGGCCACAAATGGTAAGCTCGGCATTGAAAATGTAAATTTTGTTAAAAAGTTTGTGTACAATCTCTTGAGTGTATCCCAATTTTGTGATTAGAGACATAACATGCTCTTTACTAAGCATGAGTGCATTGTTCTCAAGCCCAGGTTGGCTATTCCTCAAGAGCATATCTTGCTCAGAGCCCCCACGAAAGGGAACATGTACAAGATGGATTTGCAGGAATCATCTCCTTCTGGAGATGTTTCTTGCTTTCTATCTAAAGCCAATAGTGATAAGTCTTTCCTCTGATATAAAAGAATATGCCATGTAAAATATAAGAACATGAATAAATTAATTAAGAATTATTTGGTAACTGTAATGCCAAAGAAAGAGTTTACAATTCATGACTATTATGTTGCATGCCTGAAAGGGAAGCAACATAAAGTGTCTCACAAGCCAATGGAAATGAACTCCATCACTACTCTCCTACACTTATTACATTTGAATCTCTTTGGCCCCACCAATTTAATGAGTCTAGGAAGAACCTCATATTTGGTGATCATAGATGACTTCACAAGATATACTTGGGTCTTCTTCCTTAGAACTAAGGATGAGACCCCTAAGATCTTGAAGAGTTTCATTTTGAATATTAAGAACCAATATGATCACAGGTCAAAATCATAAGATGTGATCAAGGAACTGAATTCAAGAACCAAATCCTTGATACATTTTGTGATGAGAATGGTATTTCAAGACAATAAAGTGATCCCAGGACTCCTCAACAAAACGGTGTTACTGAGAGGAGAAACAAGACACTTATTGAAGCGACAAGAACCATGTTATCTGTTGGTCCACTTGATCGTTGAACCATGAAATTGATTTCCAAACACAAACAATTTCCACTGATAACACAGATATCAATGATATTATAGATCAAACACTATAAAATGGATGAATATATGATGAGCACCAAAGAACACCAAATAAAACCCTTGTTTGATCTGAATTTGATTGCTAAAGATATTACAAATTGAAAACCCCTCAATCAGTGGCTCATTCAAGCTACTTAACCTAATTGTCACTAATCTGTTTATAGTGATAATATTCACTAATGACATATTAAGCCCCTAGACTTAGACAATTAGAGAGATTACATATAGAACATAAAACTGACTGAAACATAATTAAATATATTTTGTTGACGCAAAATATATTTATTAACAATAAAACTCCTAGTCAAATATATCTTCAATGTCTCGTCTCGGTTCTTCGTCTCGAACGCGTCTCTTTGACTTTTCCGATGACTTTGATGACATTTGTTTACTTTGAGTGTGTTGATAATATAGAGTATCCTTTTCAGACCCAACAATACTCCCCCTTAGTGTATTATTATCAACATCCTTCATCGTGATTAGCACCGATAAGCCAACTGTACTTGATCTTCAATTTGGTAAGCTTCAGTCTCAATTTTGAGGTCTAATAGTTTTGAAACCCTAGACTAATGCTTTCCAAATTTTGTTGCTGAAGATCTTTATCTCACAAGCTCCCCCTTTTTCTATGCTCCCCCTTGTTGTGTGCTCCCCCTTGTTGTGTGCTCCCCCTTGTTGTGTGCATCCTCTTGATTATTATAGAGTCCGCTTTCTTGAATCTCTGAGTGCTTCAGAAGATGTATGAGGAAGATTCCTAACTTGGTATCTTCTGTAAATTTGAGGAACAGGTTCTCTAGTCTGGTTCATTGCTCAAGTGATGATTTAGAAATTGAAGGGATCAAGGAAGAAGTCAGATACTCTCAACCCATTTTTTACGAGACTTATAACTTTGTGCAGGCATAGATGTCATGGAAATGATCCTTATCACCGAGTTCTGAAGCTTTAGTTAGGCTACAGAATCACTATTTACTTTATTTTCGGGCTGAGCCTACCAAACATATCATATAATGAAACTGTCTTTTTTAGATTTTAGAATTTTAAGTGATACAGACATCTACCTCAGTTACTATCATTTCTCACAAAGTACAAGTCATACAAACAAGCATACAAAGAAAACATACTATCATTTCTCTGTCATCCCAAATCAAGTTCATAGATCCCATTTCAATTATAATAACAAAGAAAGTCTTCCAAATTATACTAGCAAAAAGATGAGAAACAAAGCACCAAGAAAATTACAGTGATTGAATGGTTGGATGAGATACCGTAACCATAACCTCTTTGTTTCGCCTCAATTTTGAATTAGGAACAATCTTAGTCAGTAAACCGGATTACTTATAGGCATCCTGTAGGAAAATCATATTCATATCGAACCTCTTTGTGATTAACATTGCTTAAACCTGCATGTACCTTGTTAGTATTTGCAACTTCAATTAAATCATAAGATGGATGAGGTTGAGGCATAGGAGAGTAACAATGAGTGCTAGGAGGAGGATAAACATATGAAGTTTCACCACATCCCACTCCCGTTTTGATTCTAGCTCCCCTTTGATTACAGAATAGTTCTTCCTGTTTCATCCTGGATATAGTCCATTTATCAAGTTTAGTTTTAAGCTTGCTAGTCTCAAAATCTGTTAAGGTGACTCGTTCGCTCAAAACATTAATCTTGGCATTCTTTTCTAAAAGATTTCTTTTTAAAAAATCATTTTCTTTTAAAGCTTCTCTTAGTTTGATAAAATATTTTGACTCGTTGGTTTTAAGTTCTTTGTTTATTCGATTTAATTTCCAGTAATAATCTGTTAGCTTTATAAACTCCGAATAAACAAATTTTGCAAAAAGGAGAACATATGTCTTGAACTATCTCATATGGCAGTCCCATAACTATCTTTTCAGCAGCTACGACTTTTTCACATTGACAGACGGGAGTGTTCTTTTTGTACTCTTCCTCCTCATTAGTTCTCTTCTTAGCTTCCTTAGCTTCACCTTCCTCTTGTTGTCCTTCATCCTGAACCTCCAGCTTTACTTCATCTGTTTTAGTATCCTATTGTTTCTGGTACCATCCCGGCAAAGCAAATGTGGTGGCAGATGCCTTGAGTAGAAAAGAAAGGGAAAAACCCCTTCGTGTCTGTGTCTTGAGAATGAGCATGTATACTAGCCTTATTGCTAGATTAAAGGAAGCACAAAGGGAAGCCCTGAAGGATCACAAACTAGCTGAGGAGATGTTAACGGGAATGGAAAAACGTTTCGAAGTGAGTAATGACTGGTTGTATAAGTGTGAAGGAAGAACTTGGGTACTGAAATACGACAGAACTAGAGAGATGGTCTTAGATGAAGCCCACAAATCCAGATACTCGATACACCCAGGAAGTGATAAGATGTATCAAAACTTAAGGGTACTTTTCTGGTGGCCCGGATTTAAGAAATCAATCGCCACCTATGTGGTGAAATGTCTGACGTGTGCGATGGTAAAAGCCAAAAATCAAAACCGTCAGGAACATTCCAACAGCCCGAAATCCTAGAGTGGAAATGGGATAACATCACGATGGCAGAAGCATCAACATCATAAACACTTTCACCTTGAGTTTCACACCTAAATTCTTTTAAAGGATCAAAATCCTTAACAAAATCCTCATTACTGTTCACCACCTCAGCCATCAATGCTTGGTTGACTTCTTCTTTAGTTTCTTTGATATCAGCACTTGAAGATCCACCACCAGACATGGATTGATTATACTCTCTTCTTTTCATATCCACATCAAATGATTTTAGCTTGTTGATAACATCCATGAGTTTGTAGTCAGCAAAATTTCTTTCCCGCTTTAACAATCTAACTTGTGGACTCCACTGTGGAGGAAGAAAGTCCAAAGGTTTTATAACTTGTTCATGGTTTCCCAACTGGTCATCATACTTCTTAAGGTTGCTTGCCACCATCACAAATCTATCAACAAAATCAGATATCTTTTCATCTTTAATAGCTGCAAAAGAATCAAACCGACATTATGCCGATATTAGATTATCAGATACGAAAGAAGTAAAGGCTTCTGAAAAACCCAATTTTGACATGATAAGAAGCTAATTTTGCTGAAATTTCACTAATTTCGCAGGCAATTTTGCTGATAGTTTCGCTCGTAGTTTCGCCTGTAATTTCGACAGCAGTTTCGCTTGGCAGTGGCACGCTGATGCAAGTTTCGTAGGGTAATTTCTCCCGAAACTAGTTGAACTTTCGATCAGAGATCAGTTTGGCAGCAATTTCACAGGGCTAGGCACACAAACACCATGAACTTTCGTTTAACACACGTACTTTTGCAGGGACAAAGGAACCAGATCAAAAAACCAAAAACTATGTAGTTTCGCTGAAAGAACTCTGGTTTTGCCAGGCAAACCTATGTAGTTTCGCAGAATGAAGATATAGTTTCACTGGAAGAGCTGTAGTTTCGCCCGACGTATCTGAACAACTTTTTTTCAGCATGAAATCAACTCAAACTCATCCAAATCTCAATGGATTTGAGATCTGATGATTCCTATAGCTTCCCACACCAAAATCAAACAAGCCTCAATCAATTTCCATATCCAAAACAAGCATATCAGATCAATAATGAATGAAATAGTGACTTTGACTTCGAAAACATACAAAACTATATAATCTCAGAACTAGAGTAGTTGAGGAGTCAACCTATGTGACCTTAAATGGGCACACACCCAGTATGAAAGGTTCTGGTCTTGATTGGTGTTTGTTCTTGATTTAGTTACCAACTGTTTTAACAAATCTTATGAAGATGTTTCAAGATCTATAAGTACCTTCTCAATAGGAGCTTCTGATCCAAGATTTAAGCTAAGAAGAAAAGTGTCCTCGCTACTTTATCTCTAGTGGTAGCTAGCCCTGTAGTTGGAAATCCTGTCAGCACAACCATGACAAATTCTTCAACTAATCTGAGGTGGCTATAAATTCTAGCACAGAGGCATAAAACTCAAATAAAGGAATTTCCAATGTAGGAGGAGACGAAGGTGGTGATAGTGGTCAAGAATTTCTTGATGATGATAACCACTCCATAGAAGACAACATTAATGATGTAACACACTCATTGGATCAAGTTTCTCTTGATAAGTGTGTTGTTGTGATGGATGACACTCAATCACCAGATCTAAATTTCACTAATTTAGACCTGTTCAACCATGCAGGACGAAGTGGACACTAAAGCTCCCATTTCTTCTGAGGAGCAGACCACTCCCAACTTTTATGACCAGTGCTGAGGTTCCTCATGCTCAACCTAATGAGCTCATTACCCCAGCCTTAAGCCTTTACTTAGAGTCTCAAAACTCTAGTAATCAACCTTTAGGGGAAAGCTACCATCCCCAGCCTCTAGACCTCAACCAACCTATCCCAAACCTTGAATTCTATGATAATGAAAATAGGGGCTTTAGTGAGTACCATGATTCTCTCTTCTCCACCCCTGCTTAAGGAGAGATGAGTGCTCCTAAATCACCCATATCTGGACCATATCATCCACCCACAATAGAGGTGGACCTTCCTGAACATGTTCAAGAGACCCATATGGAAGTGGCTCTCAGTTTTGCAAGTGATTACATTTTTAAGACCTCAACCATGGCATCCCAGCTCATTGATACTTTCTTTGAAGCTGTCTGTGTGTAGGGGAAATCCAGCTGCCAAGAAACTCTAGCTGGTGGTGAGGAAGAAGACTTTGGTCCTATTCCCTTATCCCCTCATGATTCTTCTAATGAAGATGAGGGGAGTATGTAACTAAATGTTGCGAAACTATCCCAACTTTGCACCAATTTAGTTTCCAAGGTTAGTCACCTCGAATTTCAGGTGACTACCTTGCAAAGAAGGATCAATGATCAGCAACTTGAAATCACTAATCTTAAGGGGAAGTTAGTTGTAAGGCCCCGTTCCCGGGACGCTTACAGCTGGTCAATCATTGCACATAAAACATAAAACATATATTTAGGTGTACTAAAACAACGTAGCGGAATAATTTAAAATCATTTCATTCATTGCTTTTGCAAAATAATACAACATTCATAATCGTTACAAAATATTGTTTGTTCGAATTACAATGCAAAAACATCATAATTTAAACAATGGATTCCATCCCAAGAATGCTAAGTAGCTGCCCCGTGCCATCCTCAGAAGCTTACCTGCCAACTGGAAAGTACATAAAAGTCAGCATTGCTGAGTGAGTTCTAGTTTTATAAATAAAATACTTTTCTTTCTATTAAAACCATACTTTACTTTCGTAAGCGATCATACATCATATGTACAAATAGATAATCTCATTATTATCTTTCATCATCTTCAACATACATTCATTCATTCTTTCTCTTTCTTATCGTATATTTCGTTCGATCATTATTACTTTCACTTTTCTATGCTCCAGGCTAATGCCTCGAGCTATACCCCAAACATCATGCACAAGGCGGGTACTGGACCGAAGACTATAAATAGACTTCAAACAACATGCTCGAGGCGGGCCCAGCACCGGGGTATCATCATTTGGACCAATGCCATGTGCTATACCCAAACATCATACACAAGGCGGGTACTGGGCCGAAGACTATAAATAGACTTCAAACATCATGCACAAGGCGGGCCAAGCACCGGGGTAAGCGACAATGGTCCCGTACGTATGGTCATTCACAAAGACTAGACCCCAATGTGCATCCTTTTGGGGTAGCTAACCCGCACATCATTGAGCTAACACCCTTCATTGGGTA
The DNA here is from genome assembly GCA_025506505.1 of Flaveria sonorensis. Lineage (NCBI taxonomy): Eukaryota > Viridiplantae > Streptophyta > Magnoliopsida > Asterales > Asteraceae > Flaveria > Flaveria sonorensis. The sequence goes on along the minus strand of CM046429.1, from coordinate 48,396,080 downwards.
TGAACCTCCTTACAGTGCTTGCAAGACTTTCTTACTTCCGATCGTTCATTAATGCATGCATTCATTCTTACTTCTCTTTAGTTATCTTCCACTTTCGTTATCTTCCACAACCGAGGCATAGGCCGGCCAAGAACAACTTAAAACGATGAATTCTTACCTTGAATTCCATCTACTTGTTCTCCTTTCTTCAAAAACCTGAGAGCTCTGCTCTGCTTCTTTCTCTCTCTACAATCAGTAGAAAAGGTGAAAAGTAACGTGGCATGGGCGGCCATGTTGCTTTTGTACAAAATTATATTATATTTTGTACCTTGCACACTTTTAACCCCTCTATTTGGGTTTAATTGCATTTCCTTCTTTTATACACATTTAATCCTTCTTTCTCGTCTTTTAAAATTATCCGGGTGTTACATTAGTTGAGAGACCCATCTAGAGAACTAAACCAGGCCCACAAGAACCTGTGGATGTGGTGGACCTAACCCTTAGCTCCCATGTGCAAGAGGGTGATGCTATCAAAAAGGGGAGAAAGTCCTAGTTACAATCAAAAAACCTTGGAGTTTCTCTCAGAGTATGGACATGGAGGACTCACCATCCTCACTTACAGTAGTCCATACTAAACACCCTCCTTAGGTCCATATTGATGTGGACTCACTCATTCAAAGCTTGTTTGAGGAGGGTATACCAAGGGCAATGCCTAATCCATCTCACCCTACTGAGAACCAATAGTGGGATAGAGGTATGATGCTGAAAAGAGAGCCCTGGTAATCTCTAGGTCTCAGGGACAACAAGAAATTTTCAGCTTCTACAACCTGAGATACTATGAAAGTTTTTCTTTAGTTGACTTGCCACTTGCCAACCCAAGTCAATCCTTGCAAGCTGCAAGGTTAGCTGAGAGAATACAAGAAAGGGTGATTGAAGAGTTCAAACTAAGATTCAAATTATATAGACAGAGGCTAGCAGGCAAGACTGTTGGTCAACTAGATGCTGAGGTGGACCCTAAGATTAGCTTTGAAGGGGAAACCTTCAGTAAAGGCCCAGTAGTTGAGCCTATGAACCTTGAGACAGGAACTGCTTCAACACCCATTACCCTCGGTGAGGCACCAGCTGGTGAAGATGTCTCACACCCTCTCTTTGGCTAGAGCTAAAGTGCAGCACCAAGTAATAAAGGCCAAAGCTTTCTCCACCCTGAGTCACATAGGCCTGTGAGTGACAAAGGGAAGAAGAAAATGACATCTGAAGAAATTGAGGAGAAGAGAGAGAGAAAGAGGAAGGCAACAGGAGAGAGTTCAAGTGGAACCTCTAGCTTCATGGAAGCTACAATCAAGGTTGCCCCCAGGTCAAGCACTCAACATGATAAGTTAAGGGCAACCATATTGAACTATTTGGGGTCTAGAAAATATAATATTGATGAACTCATCTCTCTTCCCTTGGATGAATTAAATGAACTCACTGACATGGAAGTGTCAAAAGAGAGGAGGGAAGCTGAGGATGTAGAATTGCTCCTCAAGACAAAAGGAAGAAAGGAGGAGAAAAAGACTCTACAAAACTCCTACCCTCTCCCAGTTCAGGAAAGTCCTGAGGCAGAGTTTATGTCTACTGAACAACAAACTCAGGTAGGTTGTGAACAAGATAGGCAAAACATGATAACCTACCTGAGTGCCACAAGTCTCTATCTGGCAGCAGACCTTCTTCCCTTATCATATGAATTCATTGAGTTTGAATACCTCAAGCAGATTGAGCTACAAGTGAAAAAAGAACAAAACGCTGCTAAAAGGAAGATGAGGGAAGAGGCTGTAAGGTCAGGAGCCACTATCAAAGCAAATCTAAAGAAGTCTGTTGACAGACAAAAGATGGTGAGCTTCTTGAAGCTGTATGGATTCTCAAGAAGGAGACTTGGTCTAATGTCTCTATCCACTATGGATGAGCACATTAAAGTGATCAAGCAGAAGATAAAATGGGGTGAGCTGGTTGACTTGCATTCTCTACCAAGTCAGGCTGCACCTAAAGCTGAGGTCAAGGTTGAACCCCAGAAGACAGCACAACCTGGATCTAGTTCTACGTCACAGCCAGCTTTATCTTCTGATCCACAACAGGATCCTGAGCCTTCTTCTTCTAGACTTATGAAGGACAAGGACCAAACAGATGGAGACAAATAAGAACAATCTGGTACTGCAGGCCAATCTCCTCAATTAAAGTATAGAAAGAGGAAAAGGATTGCTATTAGAAGGGATAAGAAGAAGAAGAAGAAGAAAAAGAAGAAGAAGAAGAAGAAGAAGAAGTCCAAGGCATCCACCTCTGCACCTCAGGATAGGTCAGTACATCTTGAGGGTACTCAAGAAGAGGTTGCTTAAATAAGTCAACTAATAGTAGAGCCTCATGCTACTGAGAGACCTGTCTTGTCTTGGGTGTTTGCTACCAACCCAGTCAGATGGTATGTCACTAGAGATCAAGGAGCTCAAGACATGTACTTCAATCAAAACATTCTTGATCTCACTTTGCATGATCTCTATATCATGAGGAGATACTTTGAGAGTTTGAGGAATCCTAACCAACTGATGATGAAGTGAATGGTCCTGATTTTAATAAGGACTGTAAATACATGAAGATCAAGACTCAAAGGTCTCTTTAGTTTTGGTAGCATCATCCTAGGGGGAGTTTGTATGGAATACACTTAAAGGCTGATGCATCTAAAGTGCAACCAAAGAGCTCTTAGCATGCACATGTGAAGTACTAGGAATGTACTTTGGAAGATTTGATATAACTCAGTGAATTATGCTAAGTATCAAATCTTCCAAAGCCAAAAAACCAATTCTTCCGAAGCCAAAGATGAAGTCTTCTGAAGCTTCAAAGACAAAGTCTTTCGAAGCCAAAGACTGATTTCTTCCGAAGACAAAGAATGCATGTCTTCTCTGACATACTTTTGAAAAAAGTTGAAACACCTTTCCGCTGCGATCTCTGAAAACTTAACAAATAGCATGAGTTGGTGAAAAGTCCATGCTTTTGTTAACTGTAGATTAAGGTATTGAATTTGTAACTTTCCAAATATGTACTTTTAACATTTTTGTAATAGATAAGGATGTGAGCTATGGCATGTCATAGTCACTAGTCAAAAGGCAATCTGCCTGTTGTCTCTACATTGATCTTGTTGTCTAGATTACTATTTCCAGCTAGCCTTTAAAGTTTGGTCGACTGTAAGATGTAGTATAAAGTATTTTAAGTACTTGTATTTAGATTAAGCTTGGTAACACTTGTAAGAACTTGAGAGCAGCATACATTATTCATGAAAACCATATTTGAGTGTTCTTTTTATTGTTCTTTTACTTGTGTTCATTGTTTCATCATTTTAACCAGTTCCATATTTGATGTGCTAAGTGTTCCAATTCTCTCTACCTTGTGAAACTGTTGCATTGACCACCCTTCAATGGTCCTGCAAAGTTTGCAACAGCAATGTAATCAGCTTCAGCAGTTGATGCAGATACAAAGGATTGCTTCTTGTATTTCCATGACACTATCCTTCAACCAAGGAATTGACATCCCCCTGATGTATACTTTATAGTCATGTTACAGTCACCATAGTAACTATTTGTATATGCAGGTAGATTGATGTTAGAATTCTTTGAATACCAAAGTCCCAGTTTAGGAGCTCCTGTGAGGTATCTACGAATCCTCTTGATTGCAACTAGGTGTGACATCTTAGGGTTGACTTGATATCTTGCACGTATGCATGTGGCAAACATATCAAGCATGTTGGCTGTAAGATATATAATAGACCCAATCATAGGTCTGTAAAGATGTTCATCAAGACACTCCCCCTGAAGATCAGGTCCTAGGGAGTGGTTTCTGGCTATGGGAATCTTAGCAACCTTATACTCAGTCAGATTAAATCTGGTTATTATGTCTTGTACCTACTTTGACTGGCTTATGAAGATGCTATTATCAACGTGCTTCACTTGAATTCCGAAAAAGAAATTGAGGTCCCCCATGGCACTTATTTTAAACCTATTCTTCATTAGCCTTTCAAACTCTTTTTAGAGTCTTTTATTAGTTGACCGAAAGATGATGTCCTCAACATAAACTTGACCAGCATCAAGTCATTTACTGTTCTCTTGATGAAGAGTGTGCTGTCAATAGTAACTCTTTTGTAACCATGTTGAACTAGGTACTGTGACAATATCTCATACCACTTCCTTGGAGCTTGATGCAGCCCATAAAGAGCTTTGTCAAGCTTGCAGACATAATCAGGATAATCTAGGTCTGAAAAACCAGGTGATTGCTTGACATACACTTCTTCATCTATCACCCCATATAAAAATGCACATTTGACCTCAAGTTGCTAAACCTTGAAATCCTTGGATGCAACAAACGCAAGGAATATCCTTAGAGCTTCAAGTCTTACTACAAGACCAAAAACATCTGTGTAGTCAATACCTTCTTCTTGAGTGTACCCTTGGACTACTCGTCTTGCCTTGTTCTTAATGACAAGCCCTCTATCATCATCCATGTTTCTAAAGACCTACTTGGTACCTATTGGCATCTTCCTAGGAGGAAGAGGACATAGGTTCCAAACACCTTGTCTTTTAAATTGAAGCAGTTCCTCCTGCATTGCTTTAACCTAGCTTCCATATTTCAAAGTCTCATCATCATTCTTTGGCTCAATCTAGGACAAGAAGCAAGAGTGAAGACAAACATTTTTCTCATAGGTTTGTCTTGTTATCCTTACCCTAATCTTAACATCTCTAATGATGTTTGTGGTGGGATTGGACTTGTGGATTCTCAGTTGAGGAATAATAGCAAGTTGATTTGACAAATCTAAATTATTGAAATTTACATATAATGTTTGAGTATCACCAACCACAGCAGCATACTTATCAAGTGTAACTTGATCCAAAGAGTGTGAGATATTATTCATATTGTCTTCAATGGAGTGGTTATTAGCATTATAAAGTTCTTGATCCCTTTCACCATCTCCATCTCTTCCTACATCAGAAATCCCTTCATTTGAGTTTTATGCTTTATTGCTAGAATTGGTTGGAACCTCAGATGTATCAGTTGAAGAGCTTGTCATGGTTGTGCTGACAGGATTTCCACTTATAGGATTTGTTACCACTTGCTGAAGAGATTCTATTATTTGGTCTTCTTAGCTAAAGTTTTGGATCAGGTTCCCCTATATATGCATTACATGTTGTTCCTAAAACATCTTCACAAGATTTGTTAAAATAGTTGGTAACTAAATCAAGATCAAATAGCCAATCAAGACAAAAACCTTTCTTATTGGGATTGTGTTCATTGAAGGTCACATCGGCTGACTACTCAACTAATCTAGTGCTAAGATTGTATACTCTATAAGCCTTAGCTTGGAAAGAGTATCAAATGAAATGTCCATCATCTACTTTCTTAGTGAATTTGGCTATGTGATCATTTGTATTTAAGATGATGCATGAACATCCAAATGACCGGAAGAAACCAATGAAAGGTATCTTTTTGTGCCACAATTTATAAGGTGTCTTACCATGAGTTTTGTCTACTAAAACTCTATTCTGCACATAGCAGGCAATGTGCCCAGAAGGTGATGAGCAGTTTAGAATCAGAGAGCATTGTTCTTACAGCCTCAATAAGTGTCCTGTTTCTCCTTTTAGCAACACCTTTTTTTTGAAGATAACTAGGAGCACTATATTTTATTTAAATACCTTTTTCATCACAAAATGTATCAAGGATTTGGTTCTTGAATTCAGTTCTTTGATCACATCTTATAATCTTGACCATGTGATCATATTGATTCTCAATTTTCAAAACAAAGGATTTTAATATTTCACGGGTCTCATCCTTACCTCTAAGAATGAAGACCCAAGTATATCTTGTAAAGTCATTTATGATCACAAGGCAATATAAAGTTCTTCCTAAACTCATTACACTAGTAGGGCCAAAGAGATCCATATGTAATAAGTGTAAGGGATTGGTGATGGAGTTCATTTCTTTTGGCTGTGAGATATATTGTGTTGCTTTCCTTTCAGACATGCAACACAATGGTCATAACTTGTAAACTCTTTCTTTGGCATTCTAGTTGCCAAATCATCTTTAATTAATTTATTCATGTTCTTAAAGTTTACATGTCATATTCTTTTATGGCTAAGGGAAGACTCATCACTATTGGATTTAGATAGAAAACAAGAAACTTCCCCTGATAGTGAGGTTTCCTATAAATCTATCTTGTACATGTTCTTTTCTTGGGGCTCTGAGAAGAATAGGCTCTTGAGGAATGATTACGCCAGGCTTCATAACAATGATTATGAAGCCTGGTCAAAAAATTAAGATACACTCAAGAGATTGTTATGTCTGGTCATAACAATGATTATGAAGCTTGGATCCTTGCCTGGTCAAAAAATTAAGATACACTCAAGAGATTGTATCCAAGCTCTTTGATGAAGTTTACCTTCTTAATGCTGAGCTTACCGTTTGTGACAATGCCCCTTCTAGTGATGTAATCACCTGACTCTCCACCAAAAGTAACTAGCCCTCCATCAATTTTCTCAAAGTTCTGATGCAAAGAGCCATTTCATGTCATGTGCCTTGAACAGCCACTATCAATGATCCATACATTTCTCTTGGTCTTCAGCTGTTCCTACACATAAAAAAGAGATAGTTAGTTATATTTGGAAGCCTAAGCCTTGCTAGTCTTAGGTTCATCAAGATGAACTAAAGATAGTTCAACAATTATTGATCCTATCTGCAAGCTTTGAGGATCCTTGCCTGTTATTGATGAAGAAAGTTTAGTCACATAGCCTTCCTTCATCTTCCACACCATCTTTGAAAAATAAGAATTGGCCTTTAAAACATCAGAAGTTTTTGAGACTTCAAAAGTTTTGGATACTGAAACTTCGGAAGCTTTTTCATCCAATGTAGGAGAATTTAGTGCTTCGGAAGCATTCCTTCTTTCGAGACCAAACTTTCTTCCAAAGACAGTTTTCCACCGATGTTCTTCTTGTTCAACTTGGAGCTTCCGAAGGAAAGTGATTTTCCTTCTGAAGCTATTTTCTTCTTCCTCTCTGAAGTCTTCTTCTTGTTCATATGGATGGAACTCTTAGGATTGTACATGCAATCCTTAGCAAAATGAGTTGTACCACCACACATGATGCATTCCATAGGCATACTTCAATGAGTCATCTTCTAAGGAGAAGGTTGAGCTTGATCTCTTTCCTGTTCCTTCTTCACCTTCTTAGATGATGCAGCAGGATTCTAAGGTAAAGCTTGCTCTTGGATTTGGATGGTTCAGGTTGTGCAGCAGTGGTGCACATTTGTTCAACCTTCTTGTCTTTACCGGGATGGTTTGAACTTGAACTAGAACTCCTGGTAATCTTCACCACCTCAAACCCAGTAGAGATAAAGACTTTTTTTTGCTTAGGATTAAAGGTGGGCTTGATCTCTTGGTCTTTCTTTGATTTTCTTTTAGTAGTCATGATCAAATTCTTCCTAGCTGACTTGGCCATCCTTGGTTCCTTCTTTTCTTCGAGAATATAGTGACCCTTCTTTAGATGAACCTCCTCACTCACTTCTAGTTTATCCTTCACTATATCCTCTTTATCTTCATCCTCTTATTCGATAGGATCAATGAGGGGCATCTCATCTTTATTAATTCTACACCTTGGAGATCTGATAGATAATAATGTATATAGAAGAGCTACCTCACTTGATCCCAGTCCCTGCCTGTTATGGTAACAAATATTTGCATGCAAGGATGAAGATATGATTATTTTAAATGTTTCTTCTTCAAGAACACATTTTTCTACCCTAGCTTTACTGATCACAAGCTCAACCTGGCATTCCGTTAACTTGGTAACAAGATCTTTGATCTAAGTCTTGTAATTTGTGTTCTCATGCTTAAGAGTAGAAATTGTTTTCTCTAGATCTTCTACCTTAAGTTTATAGTCATTTTCTTCTCTTTTCGAATTATCTTTTAAAATATTAAAAGACTCAAGATCAGATCTCAATTCCAAGTTATAGGACCTATACATGTTTACTTTAGCAACACATTCAGGAGTACAAAGATGTTCCAATACCTTGGCTTCATCATGGTAAGCCATTAGTGCTTGATTTGGATAGACAACCTCTACCTAAAAGCTCCAGTCAAAGCCTCCCTCTTCAAGAGCAACAACAACTTGTTGCTTTGGTTGGCTTGGCTTCTTAGTTCTGGAAGCTGCATTAGTATAGTTTGGCCTGGATTGTGTTTGGCCACCATTTGTCTTTGGTGCCTTACACTTTTATTAGGTTACAGTTGTAACACTTCACTTTGCTTTTATCCAGTCCAAACTTTCAACTGGTTACATTTCTTAAGAACATTCTTCCTATTCTCTTTAAAAGTTCTTGACTCTATGAGTGAGAAGGGCCATCTGCTGGACTATCTCCATATACTCCAGGTCATCTAGATGGATGCAGTCCAAGTCTTCAAGAGTGAAGACAAAGTTGCCACAACTTTCATCTAAAGATACAAAGGCTTGAGATGAGCTTGGTTCTTATAATGGGCATCCTTGAGTGTAGCTCTCCCTTGGTGTCTCCGGGAAGGTGATGAAAGGGACCTTTTGTAGTTGTAAGGGTATCCGATGAGATGATGTTGTGGTTCTCTACTATCCCTTTCCATCACATGAAGGGCTCAACTCTATTTATTGCTGGAAGAGCTGATAGATGGATTTTGCATATTCATCTCCATCTTGTAACCGCTCATGATACCATATAGCTCTATGAGTTAAGGGTGGAGAGGTTTTCAGTTCTCTTAATGGCCACACAGTAGTGTCGCCATTGTCTGGAAAAAGAGAACATAAACTTCCTCACAATGTCTCTATTCTTAATTTTAACTCCAACATCCATTAGACTATCTACAATCTCTACATACCTGAAGTATTGTAGAGTCATAGTTTCATCTGTTTTGAGGGTGAAGTTCTTAAACTACTACTTCATGAGGTCATTCTTGTTTTCCTTGGCTTCATCAGACTCCTCATACATCAGCTTCAGTGCATCCCACAGTTCTTTAGTAGTGCTGCACTTTTTGAAGCCTCCGTAGATAGAGTTTGGTATAGAAATTTGAAGAACAGTCATGGCCTTCTAATCTATATCAATCTTCTTCTAATCTTAGTCAGAATAGTCATCACGTCCTTTGGTATCATCCTACCACCAGTGGTTGCTAAAGTAGTTCTTGGGATATGAGGTCCCAGTCTACAAATCTCTACATCCTGCTGTCTTGTGACTTGATGAAGACTTCCATCCTCATACACCAAATATCAAAGTCATCAGGAGTAATATTTAATCATCATGTTAGTTTCCTTATCAGCCTTATTGAGAGCTACCATTTGAGCTAGTAAGTGTTTATGAAACTAATGAGATTTAAGATAATGAGATCTTACATTCAAGATCCTAAAAATCAAATACCATTTGCAGGACAGGTGAAGGTTATGCAATAGTTTCACAAGGTGGAGAGTACAACACTTAACAGATCAAATAAGGAACCAGACACAGGAAAGAAAGAACAAGAGTAAAGAACAATCAAGAACAAAAGATTGGTTTTCAAGAATGATGTATATTGCTCTCAAGTGTTTTACAATCATTACATGGCTTAGTCCTAAGGACTGGTTACATGAGACACTTTATAAAATATCCTACAGCCGGCCATACTTTAAAGGCTAGCTGGAACACTAATCTAGACAACAAGATCAATGAAAGTCAAAAGGCAGATTGCCTTTTTACTAGTGACTATGACATGTCATAACTCACATGCTAATCTATTATAAATAGGACAAAAGTACAAGAGTGAAAAGTTATAGACTTAATGACCATAATCTATAGTTGACAAAAGTATGGAGATAATCACCAACTTGTATAAGTTGGTGAGTCTTTAGAGTTGGTAGCGGAAGTGGTACAGTTAGAAAGCATGTTTTCTCTATCTTCCGAAGAAATCAATCTTTAGGCTTCGAAAGACTTTGTCTTGAAGCTTCGGAAGGCTTCATTTTTTCCTTGAAGCATAATCAACCTTTCTTTTCCTTTGCTTTTGATTCTTTTCATTTGCTTTTAGTTATCATATGAGTTGGAATTATGACTTATGGCATTTGGGTATCGAAATCGATATTCTTTGTCTAACCCGTTGGTTAGGGACACTTGTCAACAAAGGTTTGATCAATGCATTTTGTTTAGTCATACTTACTTGAATTCATACTTTGACTCTTGAATCGTGTTTAAAATCTATCATATGTAACAAATCTTATGTTTACTCACCAACTTGCTTGTTATCCTTTATTTTATACATGTCACAAGCAATGTTGCTTGAGATGCTTACAAGTTTATGACATGTAGGATGCTTGTGGACATAGTTAATAAATCAAACTTTATTTTATGTATATTTGTTTGAACAATTATGGTTTCTTTGTAAGAATTATGTAATTGGATTGATTTAATAAATTATCACTTTATTAGTGTCACGTGTTATGGACAATCTACACGCCCTGACACATTCCGCCACCGGTTGGGGTGTGACATGGACCGAGTCATTTCAGTCATTAGGTTTGATTATGTTATTTTGTCTTTTATGTGACACTATTGTTTTTATAAGGTTTTACATTTCCATGTCAATCAAATTGTTTTCAATCAATTTATTCAATCTATATGTGTTTGCCAAACCTGTTTTTGCTCACTCCCTATTTCATTAGCAGACTCGTTACTTTTTCATATTATATTAAGAATGCAGATTAGTGGACTGTAAGTGTTACATTTAGAGGCTGATGCAACGAAAGAGCTCTCAGCATGCACATGTAAAGTACAAGAAAGTTACTTTGGAAGATTTGTTACAACTCAATAAAATACACTAAGTATCAAATCTTCCAAAGACAAAAGACCTTTCTTCTGAAGCCAAAGATGATGTCTTCCAAAGCTTCAATACAGTCTTCCGAAACTTCAAGACAAAGTCTTCCGAAGCTTCAAGATAAAATCTTCCGAAGCCAAGAGACCGATTTCTTCCGAAGACAGAGACGACATGCTTTCTTTGACTTACTTTTGACAAAAGCTAGACCATTTTCCAATACCATCTCTGAAGAGTCACCAACATATATGTGTTGGTACAAACTCCATACTTTTGTCAACTGTAGATTATGGTCATAGTGTCTGTAACTTTCTAATTATGTATATTTTCCTTTTTGTAATATATTAGGATGTGAGCTATAGCATGTCATAGTCACTAGTCAAAAGGAAATCTGCCTTTTGACTTTACATTGATCTTGTTGTCTAGATTAGTGTTTCCAGCTGCACTTCAAAGTATGGCTGACTGTAGGATGTAGTATAAGGGGTCTAATGCTACAAGTCCATTGGACAACCAATTGTAACAATTGTAAACACTTGAGATCAATATATAGCATTCTTCAAAAACCAACTGCTTGTGTTCTTTACGGTTTGTTCTTTGTTTCAATTCAACTGGTTTCCTATTTGATCTGCTAAGTGTTCTAAGTCTCTCCAACCTTATGAAACTATTGTGTTGGTCCCCTTCCTCGGTCCTCTAATTAGTATCACACTATTTCAGGCTCTTGATTGTAGAATCTCACCATCTTTAATTCCTTTAGTTTCAGAAAACACTTACCAGCACAAGTGGTAGCTCTTTATAAGGCTGATATGGAAACCAGTACCATGAAAAAATCTCCACTAATCACTCCTGATGACTTTGATACTTGGTGCCAAAGAATGGAAGGCTTCATCAAGTCTCAAGATAGCAGGTTGTAAAGATCTATTGTCATAGGACCTTACATCCCAAGCACCACTTCAGCTACTACTAGCGGTGGGATGATACCAAAAGGAGTGGCTGACTATTCTGAAGAAGATTGGAAGAAGATAGACATAGATCAGAAGGCCATGACCGCTATACAAACTTCTATTCCCAACTTTATATATAAAGGCTTCAAGAAGTGCAAAACTGCTAAACAGCTCTGGGATGCACTGAACCTCACGTATGAGGGGTCTGATGAGGTTAAAGAAAACAAGGACCTCATGAAGTAGCAGTTTGAGAACTTCACCTACAGGACAGGTGAAACTATGACTCAACAATACTTTAGGTATGTTAAGATCGTAGATACTCTTTTGGATGTTTGAGTAAAACTAGAGAATACGGTCATTATGAGGAAGTTCATGTTCTCTCTTCCTAGACAATGGACTCACTACTATGTGCCTATAGACAAGCTCATCACAAGCCTTTGTGTATGCTGATGTATGTTGTGGCAACTTTCTCTTCACTCTTAAAGACTTTGATTGTATCCATATCCATCTTGATGATCTCGAATACATGGAGATAGTCTAGCAAATGACTCTTCTTACTCATAGAGCCATAAAGTTCTAAAAGAGAACATGAAGAAAGGTTCCTAGCAATGTAACAAGTGGAAAATTTGGACTGGATAAAAGCAAGGTGGAGTGTTACAACTGTAACCAAATAGGACACTTTGCTAGGTAGTGCAAGGTACCAAGGACAAATAGTCGCCAAGCACAATTCAGACCAAACTACACTGATGCAGCTCCTAGGTCTGAGAAGCCAAGCCAACCAAAACAAGAAGCCAGTCTGAATGCCAGGACTCAAATCAAAGATCTCATAAGCATTAGCACACAAATTATAGGACTCAAATAAAAGATCTCATAAACAAGTTAACTGAATGCCAGTCTGAGCTTGTTATCAGCAAAGCCAAGGAAAAAAAAGTGTGTTCTTGAAGAGGAAACCTTCAAGAACATAATATCCTCATCCTTACATGAAATGATTTGTTATTAGAACAGGCAAGGAATAGGTTCAAGTGAGATAGCTCCTCTACACACATTACTATCTGTAAGATCTCCAAGGTATGGAACTTGTCAAGATGAGCGGCCCCTCGTTGATCCTATCCAAGAAGAGGATGAAGATGAAGAGAAGATAGTGAAGGATGAACTTGAAGCGAGTGAGAAGTGTTATCCTAAGAAGGCTCACTATTCTCCTGGAGAGAAGAAAGAACCATTAAAGATGAAGAAGGCTAATCAAATATGCACCACTATTGCACAGCCTGAACCATCAATGCAGGATTGTGTGAAGGGTGGTCAATACAATAAGTCTCACAATGAGGAGTGGTTTAGAACACTTAACAGTTCAAATGGAAAACTGGGTTTGAGTATGATGATACTAAGAACGCAAGTAATTAGTGAGACAGAACTCAAAACAAGAACAAACAAGTATGGTTTTCAAGGATGCTGTATATTGCTCTCAAGTTCTATTACAAGTGTTTACAAAGCATATTAGAACTACAAGGACCTGAGACACTTTATACTACATCCTACAACCGTTAATAATTAGAAAGACAGTTGGAAACACTAATCTAGATAACAATATCAATGTAGATTCAAAAGGAAGATTGCCTTTTGACTAGTGACTATGACATGTCATAGCTCACATCCCTTTCTAATATAAAAAGGTTTACAGGTACAAAAGTAGGAAGTTACAGACAAAGACCTTATTCTACTGTTTACAAAAGCATAGACTTTTCACCAACTCATACAAGTTGGTGAGTCTTCAGAGTTGCAATGGAAAGTGTGTCAGCTTTCTGTAATGTAGATCAAAGAAAGCATGTCTTCTCTGTCTTTGGAAGAAATCAGTCTTCACAGCAAAATGGCTTCATAAGACTTTGTCTCTAAAGCTTCGGAAGACTTCATCTTTGGCTTCGGAAGATTTGGACTTTGGCTTTGGAAGATTTTACACTTAGAGTATTTTCTGATGTAGAATGTAAAACTTCCGAAGCACTTCTACCTTGTACGTCCAGTGCATGCATGCAGGAAGACCCCCTTAGTTGTTTTGGCTTCTTTGGTTGGATCAGCCTTGTAATCTTCTGATATTATATTACAAACTCCCCCTAGGCTGATGCTACCAAAACAGAGAAGTTCTTCAGATGTTGATACTCCTCATCAGGATCAAGACTAAGCCTTTCTTCATCATTTGGTCAGGATTCCTCAGACTCTCATAGTATCTTCTTATATCATAGAGATCATGTAGAGGAAGATCAAGCATGTCTTGCCAAAAGTAGACATCTTGACCTCCTTGATCTCTGATGACATACCATATGTCCAGATTAGCAGCAAAACTCCAACACAAGATGGGTCTTCTAATGACAAGAGGCTCTACTTGAATAGGAGTTGCTTGAGCAACCTTTTCATGCACTTCCTCAGGATGCTCTAACTCATCCTGAGGTGTGGAGGTGGATGCCTTGGTCTTCTTCTTCTTTGAAACACTTTTCCTGGCCATCCTTTTCCTCCTCTTTGAAGTTTTCAACTGAGAGGATTGGTCTTCAACACCAGATTGTTCTGTTGTGTCCCTCTCAGTTGGGATCTCTTCTCTCACAGGTTCAGATTGAGAGAGAAGAGAACCCTACTACAGAACAGAAGACAAAGTTGGCTGAGATGCAGCTCTAGGATCAGGTTCTGTTGTCTCAGGGGGTTTAACTTTTACCTCAACTTTAGGTTGAGCTGGACTTGGTGGAGAATGCAAGTCTACAAGCTCTCCCTTTTTGATCTTCTGCTTGATCACTCTTATATCTCATCCATGGTGGATAGAGACATAGGACCAAGCCTTCTTCTGGAGAATCCATATAGCTTCAAGAAGCTCATCAACCTTTGTCTATCTTCAGACTTCTTTTGGCTTTTGTGGATGATGGCCCTTGACCTTGCAACTTCTTCCCTTAACTTTCTTTTAGCCACTTTTCTTTCTTTTGTAGCTTGTTCCTCCAACTACTTTAGATATTCAAACTCAATGTATTCAAAGGATAAAGGAAGAAGTGCAGCTGTCTGATATAGTCCTGTGGCATTCAGGTAGTTGATCATATTCATTCTTTCAGCTTCCTTATCTACCTGAGGTTATGCAGCTGCCACAATCTCTGTCTCAGGACTTTCTTGAACTAGGGAGAGGATAGGAGCATGTTTGTAGAGCCTTTTCAGTCTCCTTTCTTCCTTGATCTTGAGGACCAATGCTGCATCCTCTACCTCCTTTCTTTCCTATGAAAACTCAATGTCAGCCAAGTCATTCAACTCTACTAATGGGAGAGATATGAGTTCATTAACATTATAGTTCCTGGTCCCCAGGTAGTTTAGCCTGGCTACCCTCAACTCATCATCTTTAGTATTTGGCCTCGGGGTAGCCTGGATAGCAGCCTGCATGAAGCCAGAGGACACTCCTAACCTCTTTCCCCTTAGCTTCCTCTTCCTCTCTCTCTCTTCTCCTCCTCTAACTCCTCAGAGGTCATTTTCCTCTTCCCTTTGTCACGCACAGGCCTTGGTGACTTAAAATGGAGAGAGCTTTGGCCTTCATTGCTTGGTTTAGTAGTCAAGCTTTGGCCAGAGAGAGGATGTTAAGCACCTTCACCAGCTGGTGCCTCACTGAGGGTACTATGTGCTAAAGGAGATCTTGTCTCAAGGTTCACAGGCTCAACTTATAGGCCTTCAGTCAAAGCTTTCCCTTTAAAGCTAATCTCAAGGTCCGCTTCAACATCTAGTTGATCAAAAATCTCACCTGCTAGCCTCTGTCTATATAATTTCAATCTCATCTTGAACTCTTTAAGCACTTTTTCTTGAATCCAATCTGCTAATCTCTCAGCTTGTCTGTTTTGGCTTGGATTTACAAGTGGGAGATCAACCAGATGGATGCAGTCATAGAAACTCAGGTTTGTAAAACTGAAGATCTCTTGTTGACCCTGACCTCTAGACATGACAAGAGCCCTTCTTTCTGTGTCATACCTCCATCCCAACATTGGGTTCTCAGAGTGAAGAGATGGGGTAGACATGGCTCTGGGTATACCCTCCTCAAACAGGCTGTATATGAGTGAGTCCACATCAATGTGGACTTGAGGAGGTTGTTGAGTATGGACTATTGGAAGTGAGGGTGGTGAATCTTCTAAGTCCTTACTTTGAGAAGAACTCCCAGGTTCTATGACTGTTCTGACTTTCTCCCCCTTTTTGGTAGCATCACTTTCTTGCATAAGTGAGCTGGGGGTTAAGTCTATCACATTCACAGGTTCTTATGGACCTGGTTGAGTTGTTCTTTATGGTCTCTCAGCTAGCTTTCCCTTGAGATCGGTGATCTCAAGTTGCTGGTCATTGACCCTCTTTTGTAAGATAGTCACCTGAGATTCCAGGTGACCAATCTTGGAGACTAAATAGGTGTAAGTTTTAGTCAATGTGTGCACCTTTAGTTTCAGACTTCCCTCATCTTCATTAGAAGAATCACGGGGGATGAGAGAATAGGACTAATGTCTTCTTCCTCATCACCAGCATAGTGTTCTTGGCGGCTGGATTTCGCCTGCATCATGACAACTTCAAGAGAAGTGACAAGAGGTTGGGTTGCTATGGTCGAGGTCTGACTGGTGTAATCACTTTCTAAAATGAGAGCCTTTTCCATATGGATCTCCTTAGTAGGTTCCATAAGATCCACCTCAGTGGGGGCTGGATGATATGGGCTAGACATGGGTGAGATAGGGGTACTCATCTCTCCTTGTGTAGGGGTGGAGAAAAAAGACTCATGGTACTCACTGAAGGCCATGTCTTCATCATCATAGAAATCAAGGCTAAGAATTGGTTGGTTGAGATCCAGCGGTTGGGGATGGTAACTATCCCTAAAAGGTTGTTCACTAGAGTGTTGAGACTTTGAGTGAAGGCTTAAGGCTGGTTGAGTTGTGAGCTCATCAGGCTGAGCATGAGGAACCTCAGTACTAATTATTTGAGAGATGACAGTGGTTTGCTCCTCAGGGGAAGTGGGAGTTCGAGGGTCCACTTCCTCCTGCATGGTTGGTGATATGGGGGCCTACACAAGCTGAATAGCATACGGACATTATTCCTCGACATGTCTTTTGGTTTAACCAACGCGCCAGCTGCTTTCATGGATTTGATGAATAGGGTGTGTCGGCCGATGTTGGTTATATCAGTGCTGGTGTTTATCTATGATATCCTGATTTATTTGAAAAGCAAAGAAGAGCATACTGGGCACATCCGTGAGGTGCTGTAGACGCTTAGAAGAGAGAAGCTGTATGCTAAGTTCTCCAAGTGCTCATTCTGGTTGCGCGGGGTTTAGTTTTTGGGTCATGTGGTTAATTCGAAAGGGATTATGGTGGACCCAAAAAAGGTGGAGGCAGTGATGCAATGGAAGACTCGAAAGACACCATTCGAGATCCGCAGTTTCTTAGGTTTGGCGGGCTATTACCAGAGATTCATTCAGGACTTTTCCAAGATAGCTTCACCATTGACCAAGTTGACTCGCAAGGAGGTGAAGTTTATATGCGGTCTGTAATAGGAGAATGCTTTTGAGGAGTTAAAGATGAGACTGACTCAAGCTCCTGTCATGACATTGCCCGAAAGGAGCGATCACTTAATGGTCTACTCTGAAGCTTCTTATTTGGGGTTGGGTTGCATGCTGATGCAGCGGGGGAAGGTAATAGCCTGTACGTCCTAACAGTTAACAATCCATGAGCCTAATTACCCTACTCATGACTTGGAGCTAGCGGCTGTGCTCTTTGCATTAAAGATTTGGAGGCACTACTTCTATGGGACGAAGTGCACTATCTTCACTGACCATAAGAGCTTGAAGTACTTATTCGAGCAAAAGGATCTCAATATGAGGCAAAGGAGATGGTTAGAGTTGATCAAAGATTATGATTGTGAGATCCACTACCATCCGGGCAAGGCCAACGTGGTGGCGGATGCCCTCAGTCGCAAGGAGAGACCCGAGCCAATCCGGGTGAAAGCTTACTAGTTGGTTATGACCTCTGATGTGATGACACAAGTCAAGGAATTTCAAGATGAGGCACTAAAGGAAGATCGAATCAACTCCAAAAGGATGAACGGTCTAGTCTCGGAGTTGGGTGAGAACACTCTCTGATGTGGATTCCTCGTTATGGAGACCTACAAGGACAAATCATGGATGAAGCTCATAAGACTCGATACTCAATTCATCCCGGTGCTACGAAGATGTATCATGATATGAAGAAAGATTACTGGTGGCCGGGTATGAAGTGCGATCTAGCGGAGTATGTGAGCAAGTGCCTTACTTGCTTGCAAGTGAAGGCGGAGCATCAGAAGCCATACGGGAAGATCCAAACTTTGGATATAGCCGAGTGGAAATGGGAGCACATCACCATGGACGTCATTACGAAGTTACCATGTACGGTAAGGGGGTACGATGCCATATGGGTGATAGTTGAGCGTTTGACGAAGAGTGCTCACTTTCTACCGATCCACGAGACATATTCATCAAAGAGGTTGGCGGACCAGTTCATCAAAGAGATTGTGACTCGACATGGTGTACTGGTGTCTATAGTTTCTGACCGTGACACTCGGTTTACATCTAAGTTTTGGAAGAGATTCCATGATGCGATGGGTACAAGACTACACATCAGTACAGCTTATCATCCTCAGACAGATGGTTAGTCAGAGAGAACCATACAGACGCTTGAGGATATGCTCCGAGCATGTGTTATTGATTTTGGAGGAAGTTGGGGTGAACACTTACCGTTATATGAATTTTCATACAACAATAGCTATCATGCCAGCATTGGTATGCCACCATATGTGATATTATACGGTAGGAAGTGTAGGACGTCTGTATGTTAGGGAGACATCGGGCAGAAGGAGTTTAGGAGCATTGAGGTGATCGAGGATACGACTGAAAAGTTGGAAAAGATCAAGGCCTTTATGAAGGCAGCAAAAGATAGACAGAAGTCGTATGCCGACAAGAGGTGTAGACCGATTGAATTCAAGGCAGGTGATAGAGTCATGTTGAAGGTCTCACCTTGAAAGGGGATCATCCGGTTTAGAAAGCGGGGTAAGCTGAGCCCGAGTTATATAGGGTCTTTCCGAATCATTGCACGAGTAGAAGAGGTGGCCTACAGTTTTGAGCTACCCGATGAGTTAAGCGGAATTCATCCGACATTCCTTGTATCTCATCTAAGAAAGTGCTTAGCCGATAAAGATATGATTGTGCCGCTGGAGGACATCGAGGTGGATGAACGGCTCAATTATGCGGAGCAGCCAGTGGCCATCATTGCAAAAAAGAGAAGAGGCTACAGAATAAAGTGGTTCCATTTGTGCGAGTACAGTGGAGACATAGGAAGGGGTCCCAGTCTACATGGGAGACTGAGGAGGAAATGAGACAACATTACCCGTAGCTGTTCGAGGAATGACAGGTTTCGAGGACGAAACCTATATAAGGGAGGTGGACTTGTAACACCCAAAAATTTAAAAGAAAAGAAGAATAAAAAGAAGAAAGGGTGATATGTCCCAAGTCAAGGGGTTAAAGCTATGCAAGTGGCAAACTTGCCCCTTTATAAGATTTAATAGAAGCATGGCAGCCCACACTTCTCCCTTTACAGACATTCCTCGGCTGCTAGAGAGAGAGAGAGGAGCTAAAAATCAATTTCTAATGAGGGAAGGAGGAAGATCTGCTTGTAAGTAAGGTTTTCTTGCATTTCATGTTCAGTTTCAATTGTGTTCGAGCTGCTGGACTGATTCTTGTGTGTTTCTGTGTGTTCGGTTGTGTGTTTTTGTGTGTTTAGGTGTTTGAACTCTAGGTTGCTCTTGGGTTTGGAGGATCTTTACTCTAAAGCTACTAGAGGTGAGTTCTAGATCCCCGGTTATGCTTGTTTTAAACTTGTTTGGGGCTGAAATGCATATTACCTACTGCTTTACAACCAAAAATATGAATTGAACTGTGTTTTGCACCTGTTTTTCGTATGGGTGTGTGTGTTTGAATGCTTGAACGATTTGTGTGGTTGAATGCTTGCTCTAAGTGTTTAGCTTGCTAGATCTGGGCTAAAAATTTATAAGAATGAGAATTTGGAACTGAATATAGCATAAGTTGCAACTGCAGGTTGGTTTAGTTCATCTGAATTTAGATTTGAATATTTGAAGTGTTTTTGTTCAGGCGCTTTTGCTACAGTGATCACGCGCATTTATTTTGTTCATGCGCATTTTGCTACAGTGTTCAGGCGCATTTGAATCAGTCATCCGCATTTGGTTCATGCGCACTTCCTTGGACACTTGGAATATTTTCTGAAAAACTTTCATATGCTTTATGCATGCACATTTGCTACAGTGTTCATGCGCATTTCTTTGGGACAATATTTTCTGAGATGTTCATCCGCATTTGTCTGCTCATTCGCATTTGTTTGCTCATCTGCATTTGTTTGCTCATCCGTATTTCTTTATGGACTTAGAATTTGATGAGATTTTATGAAGTAGAATTTAATTGCTAAGAAGTGATGTTTTGGTGGCTTGTGCTTGTTTATATGTATGCATTGTATGATGATGTTGTTCCATGTTATGTATGATGTGACTTTACATGGTGTGTTACGCTTATGAATGTAAAGTATTATATAATGAAAGTGAAAGACAACGTTAATGAAGTGGAACATAATGAATAAATGAAAGTCTTGCAAGCAAATTAAAAAGGGAGTTCATAACTCATTGAAGGGTTGTTAGCTCAACTGTGTGGGGTTTAGCTAATCCATGAGAATTTACACCGGGGGGTCAGTCTTTATGACTGATCAAGATGTGTGAAAACGGGATCCTTGTCGCTTGACCCCAAGACGGTAGTTGCTTCATGCACAAATGTAAGGAACATCTGAAGATTAAAGGCTGATGAAACCAAAGGATACCAGAATAACCAAGTCTTCTAGCATGCACTAAGGAACCAGGATGAACTAGCTTCGGAAGTCTTACACTCACAGATAAGTCTAAGTGTATGATCATATGAAGCCAACAGTTTAGAAGAAGTTGCTTCGGAAGTTTCACACTTATCAGAAAATATTACAAGACTGAAATCTTCCGAAGCCAAAGACCCTTTTCTTCCGAAGCCAAAGACCCTTTTCTTCCAAAGCCAAAGATGAAGTCTTCTAAAGCTTCACAAGACAAAGCCTTCCGAAGCCATTTTGAAGAGTTGACTAATTTCTTTTGAAGACAGAGAAAATATGCTTTCTCTGAGTTACTTTTTTATAAAGCTGTTGTACCTTCCACAGCTGCTCTGATGACTCACATGCTTTTCATTAGTTAGTGAAACTTCCATACTTTATCAAACTGTAGAAGAAGGTCTTTGCCTGTAACTTCCCATAATTGTTCCTGTAGACTTGTCTTATTAGATAAAGTCAGTGAGCTATGGTATGTCATAGTCACTAGTCAAAAGGCAATCTGCGTTTTGACTGTAGATTAATCTTGTTATCTAGATTAGTCAAATCCCAATTGTCTTTTTGTATATTGACGGTTCAGGTTTTAGTATATAAGAGTCTCAAGTTCTTGTAACTAATATATACTTGAACACGCTTGTAATAGAACTAGAGAATCAATATACAACTTCCTTGAAAACTTTATCTTGTGTTCTTGTGATATTGTTATTGTTTCACCTACATTACTTGTGTTAACTTAGTATCTTCTAAATAGTTACGAGTTCCCTATTTGAATTGTTAAGTGATCTAAAGTTCTCTCCTCCTGTGAAGCTAATTGCAAACTTAAACACCCTTACCCGAACCTGCAACAAATGATGGGGCATAGCTTATGACAGGATCTAGATTAAATTGGAAGATAATAATGGAAGAAAGTATTAAAACAGACGATTATGAATGATGATAAAAGATAATAATGATATTATCAAGATGTACGTATGTTGTGTGATCACAAACGAAAGTAAAGGAAAGGTTTTCATTC
The DNA here is from genome assembly GCA_025506505.1 of Flaveria sonorensis. Classification (NCBI taxonomy): domain Eukaryota; kingdom Viridiplantae; phylum Streptophyta; class Magnoliopsida; order Asterales; family Asteraceae; genus Flaveria; species Flaveria sonorensis. The sequence continues at coordinate 48,374,378 of CM046429.1, read as the reverse complement.
AAAGCAAATTATTTTACTTATAAAAACTAGAACTCACTCAGTAACGCTGACTTCTTATGTGCATTATCAGTTGGCAGGTAATGTTGTTGCTGAGGATGGCACGGGGGTGAAGCTACTTGGCGGGAAAGGACTGGCATCCATCTCATGCAATAATAATGATGTTGTTTTGTAATACAACTTAGTGGTCTTTTGTAATCTTTTAAACAACGATGTATTACTTGGCAAACGTATTTATTAATGCATGAAATGGTTTTGATGAATTATTTCGCTGAAATGTTTTTATTACTTAATAAATCTTAATGTGTCTTGATATAAATGATGTTGTGAATGACCAACTATGGGGTTTCCGGGAACGGGGCCTTACACTTAAAGCTTTCGCGAGAGAAGCTAATGTTTATGCGCGAGAAGTTCCATTTTTCAAAAATTTTTCTAAGTGTGAATTTCTGTTTTTAATTTGAATTTTTGTTTCATGTTCGAAATATTTTTGTTCTTATTAAGTTTGTTATATGTTTCAAATGGCACTTCCATTTGTTTTTAATAAAACCATAATGTTGTGGCGTATCTGGGAGATATACCTGATGACAAAGCCCTGTTTGGATCACTTATTGATGGGTGAACTCGTCTCGGATTCATTATGCCATTTCGGCTAATCCCATTTTCACTGATGTTATCGATTAGTTTTGGGAGACAGCAGTTAATGAGATTGATCAGGATGGTGAACCCTGTATTTCTGTAACTGTGAAAGGGAAGAGGGTTGTTGTCATAGCTGAAGTGATCAACAGTGTGTTATTGCTTGAAGATCAACCCAAGGCACCAGTGAAGATAGATGATGATGTAGTAAGAGACTGCCTTAAGAGGATGGGATATGATCACAGATATCCATCTCTTGAGAAGAAGTATCTTCCACCATTTTGGAAGTACTTATTTCATGTAGTTATCCATTGCCTTAGCAATCTAAAAGCCGGCATGGATAGTCTAAGTGTGATGTTTGGATCCTTGCTGATTTCTTTAGTTGATGAACTCCCTTTCAGCATATCCAAAGCAATGTTTGCTGAATTACAGAAGAACGTGATGGCGACTGTTAGGAAGAAGTTTGTGATGTAGCCACGATTCATTCAGCTTATAATGAATGCTGCTCATCCTGAGTTAGCAATATCCAACTCATTTACCTATGCTATAATGGTGATAAAGAAGGATATTTTCACTTATCTTATGGGGGAATGAGGAAATGCCTGAGATGGAGTCAATTTTGACAAATTTGGAAGGTTTGTTGAGGGTTTTCAAGCAGAGGCACAACCATAGGAGAATAAGATACGTCATGATCAGAGAGATGATATTGCTGGTACTTCTACACAGTCTACTCATGAAGCACCTGAGAGTTCCCAGGGTGCTGGAGATACTGACATAGATGCAGAGATAGACTCTTGGTTCAGTTCTGGGAGTGAGACTGACAGTGACCAAATTGGGAATGTGCCTTATGTGTTGCAAAAATGTCCCAGAGTACGTGAAACACCGGCAAAACGTACTGCTAAGGATCGTGATGCTGATTTTAATCCTGAAGAAACACCTGTCACTAGGGGAAGAAGGAAAAGGATGGCGAGAAGAGCAGGTGATAGTCCTCGTGGTAAGGGTAGAGGACGAGGTGTGTTAAGAAAACGTCGGATGCCTGTGACCACTAGCCAATTAAGGAAGATATACCTGTTTCTGAGACTCCAGTCATAGTCAGTGAGGCTACACCAACTGAGACTTCATCAGATATGCCTACTACTACTGCTAACGTGTTGAGCACACATCCTAGAGAACAAGTGAATAAGGAGACTATTTGTATGGAAGACTTTATCAACACTCCTCCTGAGAAATGACAGGGTGCTAGTACTTCAACTATTTCACCTACACGTATCACACTAGATGAACGTGTACGTAATTTGGAGATAGAAATATTGGAGAAGACTCGGATGATTGATGACTTACAGAGGCAATTGATTGAGAAGGATGAGAGGATCAAGGGTCTTAAACATCAGCAAACGTTCATTTTTAGCTATGTTCAGATCCTAGAGCAGAATCTAAGAGATCTCACTTTTCGTGTGTCTTTTCAGTTTACACAACAGACAACAGAAGTTGGAGAAAGTAGTGGATAGCAACCTGCTGGTCCTGTACCTGCTGAAGATCCTATTACTACTTCAGAGCATCCTATTGATACTATTGTTCAAGAAGGGAGAACAGAGATTGCTGATATTGATCGAGAGTCACCAATCACTGATATTCATATGACTACTGAGGATCAACCTTTAGTTTATACTGGAGAGGCATTTTTGGAGCCTGAGCATATGATGCCCATTCCTAACCCAGAAGATGAAGATGATGGTTTAGACTTAATAGATTATGATTCAAGTGATGATGGTGATAAGGATGAAGATGATAAGGATGATGATGGTGATGATGGTGATAATAATAAGGATGATGATGATGGAAATGATGATGATGATGATGATCATCAAGGAGGAGATATGGGTGCAGCTACAGGTACTGTTGGATCATCGGGTACTGAAAATGTCTCCGGACTAAGTCTCGATGACACGATTGAGTACACAGCATTAGACCCTACTACAGAAGCTGCCTATGAAAGAGAATTTTATACATTCCAGCAAAAGATCATTACTGAGGAGAAAGAAGAAGAGTTTGGGGATTTTGATGATTTAGAAGAAGGAGTATAGTATACAGACATATTTGGAAACAGTCTTAAAAAATTATTTTCAGACACTTTGATTGAAGAGGAGAGATCGTACGAGAGTCGAGCATTCCATAAACGACTAACGAGACAGCCAATGTTACAGGTCAAAGTGCTGTGCGTCAGGTCGGGAACTTAAGTGTTGCAGCTCCTCCTCCACCAGCTTATATTCACACGCTGAGGCATTCCATACCTTTTACAAGGTATTGGAACTCAAAACCTATTATCAGTTGGGCTTATGATACAGAGAAGAAGATGTATGTAGTGAAGAGAAAGGGTGGAGCAATTGAGTATTTCCAAGACGAACACGACTTTCATACTCTACGAGCATCAGATTTATATTCCATGGGTCGTGCCCCATTTATTAACCCTAGAAACTATAGCAAAGCCAATTGGATTAGAAATATGATTTGCAAGTAAAGCAAAACCAACTTCAAAGACTTCAAAACTACTAAATCTAAAGTCATTGAAGATGAGACCTGGATTGATCCAAACACTAACAAGCCTATGAAGATAAGGGTTTATAGACATTCGAGATATGTGAAGAACATCCCTTTTTATGCTCATGTGCCAATTAACAGCTTGTCAAAGCTTAAGGGGTGGAGTTTTGAAAAGGAGACAAGTCATGCGTTGATAAAGTTTGAAGATAAAGAATACTGTGTCATTGACCCTGTGGATTTGCACAAATTTGGAAAGTCAGATTTGATGAAGTTGCAGGCTTGTCCAATTGCAACTGATGAATTTGTACATTTCATAGCAGCACAGTTCGATTGGATGATCACGAAGGCATTGAACAACAAGATGTATGCTTATGGAGGCAGCTATCAGGTTGATGATGTGGACTTCTAAAAGCATTGATTTACTGAGCCTAGGGGGAGATTGTGGGGGTTGAACCTAGAGGCTAGGGAAAACAATCAAGATAAGAAGATCAAGCCATGCGAGAAGTTAAGTTATCGCACGAAAACTGCTTCTTGCGGGACAACATCAAGTCACGCGAGAACTCTTAGTTTAGTATAAATAGCAGTTTTGTGATGTAATTAGTAAGCTTTTTGTTCATTTCCTGATTTTGTACTTATTGTAATTTGTAATCAAATCAGAGAGCAATACTACTTGAAGTTATTTATATCTTGTGTTCATGTTCATCAATTGATTCAATCTTAACCGTAATGTCAATATTCCACGTTTTCATTACAAGATTGATCTACATATTGTATTGATCCTTACAAAATCATACAATGATTATGTCTCATAACAACTTGTTTATGAATTTCAGTTTGAATGAACATGCATTTAATGTTTATGTGATCAATGCCATGCCAAATTAACTATTGTTACATGTTAGTTACTAACTTTTGAACTTGTTTACCAAGTTATAACATATTTCAAGTCATTTTAAAAATTTTCAAAGATCAAACTTTAGTTTTTGTATGATTTTGGCATGAACATCCTGACTGTTCATAAACCCGATGAACACCTAATAAAATTTCATCCAAACTACAATCATTACACATTCGAATAAGGTAATCTAACACATATTTAGTGTTTGATTTGGTTTAAAATATCAAAAGATTCATGTTTTGATTTCGATTCAATGTTCGACTTAGGTCATGCAATGTTCGAATCAAAATCATTGAACAAGATGTTTTAATGAGTGTTTGATGATTAGAATAATTTTCTTATACCTATTCGATTGTGAATCATTAGAGAAATCAAATAGAATTTATGTTTTGGATGATTAAGGGTTTACAGGGTTTAACACACTGTTTGTAACTTTTCAGAAATTTAATTTTTGCTCTCACACTCGTGATGAATGTAAATTGACAAGTAGTGACGTATATATACAACGAATAAAATGACTGTCCTCTGTGGATATAGTATATGTGTACGTTGTGTGAACACTTTAACTTAAAATTTAATTTTAAGTCATACGCTGTGAAATACACATGCGTTGTGTGAACAGTGCGTCCGCTGTACAATTTTAAATTTGTATGCTATGGACCCTTTGGATGTTGTACTGTGTTCATAGGTGATGGTCATTTGGTCATGCGTTGTGGACACTTGGAATGTTTGACTGTGTTCACAGCGGATGGTCATTTGGTCATCCGCTGTGCACACTTGGGTGAAATTTGAAATTCATAACTGATGACTAAAAAGTCATACGTTGTGAATGATCACTGTTCATAAACCGGATGAACATTTGTTCATGCGCTGTATAAACTTGATTGTTTGATTTATTATACACAGCGGATGAGCATTTGTTCATGCACTGTGTACACTTTTGTTTGTTCAAGAGATAATCACACAGAATGACTTATTGTCATGCGCTGTGAACACTTGATGATGATGTACATAGACTTAAATTATCACCGAGTTGGTTGATTGATTTTAAGAATATACATAGACTAATACAATGTTGATTACAGATATTGTGATCCACGTAAACTCATGCATGGTATTAATGATTGATTTAAATAGTGAGTGATTATCATGCTTTGAGTGTATTAACATGAATTGTATGTACCCCACATCTGATTCTATGTTAGGATTAATCCTCCTTAAGATATGCTTGAAAGCACTTTCAATAATTAAGACCTAGCTACGTAGGAGTATAAATGCTCAATGTGATCTATGTTGTTTGATTTACATTGGGATTCTTCTTCACTTCACTTTGGAAGGTGATCCTCTTTAGGATTCTTTTGATTCATTCTCAAGGAATGTAGTCGAAAAGACTATATTGATTGTTCATCCAAGATGGATGTGTTTGTCATTGGGAATCTATTTGGATCATGATGTACGTCATTCAGGTCTGTGCTCAGTACAACAAAGAATGCCTTAGTGTACTCCAGGTCTATGATAATCATAATAGAGGAGACACTTGTATGATTGAGCAATTTATAAATTGTTTCAGTTGGTGTATTGTAGTTACTTTACAAGCAACCAAGATTGGTTAGACCAATACTCACCATAAACCAAGATGCGTTTTGCTGACCACACAATCATGAGAATTTAGTTCTTCACAGTTTTATTTGATGTTAGGTGTCCTATGCTGAGCCTATCCACGTATCAAACAAAATATTGTCAGTCTTTATTAGTGAAAAATGACTCAAGTGAATAAATAATCTAGTGTACTATCATTTCTCATTAGTGGTTATGTGTGATTCAAATTGTTTGTTAAATGAAAACATGAATGTTTGTTTTATATCTTGATTTTGGAAGATGCTTGTTTGATGTTAAACTTGGACTTTGACAAAATCAAGCTTGTTTGAAACTAAGTTTTTGAAAACATTACTTGTTTGGTTCATAGTTGATCATACCAAGTGACTGAACAAGAAATTTAAATATTGTTGAATCAAATGGTTTGGTAAACATGTAAGCCAATTGATTGTCTGTATGGACTTTGATCAACTTTATCAGACTCTTTTCTGAGCAATCTCTCAGAAAGTGATATCTGATATCTATGTGTTTTGTTTTGGAATGTTGAACTGGAGTTTTAGTGATAAACATGGAAGCAGACTTGTTAGGGTTTGAACAAGTTTATCAGTGTCATTTTATCCATATAAAATGAAAAACGTGGCGGAATTAGGATGAAATACTTGTTACAGTTAATATATATAAACCATTTTATATATCTATTAAAAAACCCGTAATGGATCGTTATATGAAAAACATGCTTACAAACAACCATAGGGTGTTTAGAAAACTACCTCTTGAATGGGTCAGAGGAAGATAATCTTTGAATGGCAGCTTCCAAATTAGGAGACCTCAAGCTTGTCTACCCCAAGCTTCCAACAAACACCAGGCTGCTAGGATTTTTACTTGAACGATCTCTGTTCAATGTTTTCTTCGACCGATCGAGAGAAAAGCAACAGAAAACCGGACGTGCACCTTTTGTGTATGTTGTAAGTTATCAGAGAGAGTGGTTGACTGCAATCATATATCGCATGTCTTGTGAAACTGAATTTCAGATGAGGAGAGAGAGAAAAGTGGGCAGGACCCAGCCCCTTAACCAATCCGCATTTCTCTAACATTCATTCGCATTAGTAAATGCGGATGAACAACCTTCTACCGCATTTGTATGCGGATGAAGAAATTTCATCCGCATTTCCCAAATGTACATCCGCATTTGTAGATGCGGATGAGTAGTTCCATCAGCATTTCCACAAATGCACATCCGCATTTATCAATTCGGACGAACAGTTTCATAAGCATTACCCAAATGCACATCCGCATTTGTAAATGTGGATGATCAGTTTCATCAGCATTTCCTTAAATGTTCATCTGCATTAGTAAATGTGGATGAAGAAATTCCTTCGGCATTTCCACAAATGGACATCCACATTAGTAAATGCAGATGAGGAACATTCATCCGCATTTCCTCAAAAGCACATTCGCATTAGTAAATGCGGATGAGCAATTAAGAAATGCGGACAAAAGACTTATATTGTTGTTCAACCATTTGAATAACAATATAAAATACTCTCTCTCTTGAATAAATTATCCATATAATTTATTCACAACACTAGTGCAAATATTTAGAAACCCAATTTCTAAATACTTTAAGTGTCAATATTTATTTACATGATCATATCATAAAATAAATATTGTAAGTGTTTGTCTAGCTTGTTATTTGGTATGACCCGACTTGGATCATAACGTACTAGCCACATCAATTCAATATGTGTCTTGGGCAGACTGTTCCTAACAATCTCCCACTTGCAAAGATGTATAGAGGATTGATGCAAGTAGTTAATACCGCCTAACAACGGTTTACTACCCCTAATACGCATGACGAAGTGTCATTCAATAACATCATCTTCTTCAAGTCCCTTACTTGAAAAAGATTTAGGTGAATCTTACTCTCAACGAATAAGAGTAACAAATCACATCTTGACTACATACGTTTCTCACAATCACCTTGTATCACACCTGAAACTAGCCTTATGTACTGTCCATATTTCAGAACAGTGAAGAACTAGATCAAAGTATAATATTTGGTGAATATCGAAAACCAATATGTATCTCAGGTCAGAGGATACAATGATATTCGCCTTTACTCAAATTTACTTATGATAAATTACATAATTCCATGCAGTAATATTTGAGAGCGGATAAGTCTAATATTTGTATCCCACAAATATCTATGAACTTTGCCAGCAACCTTTTGCTCTATATTCATACCTTATGAATATCCACCAATCCAAGTTCATAATAGTCTTACTTCATATTTGTTTCCACAAATACGACCGACTATGAACATTTAGAATAATAAACATATTCATGGATCTAAACATTCTAAAATGGAACATAACTCATAGTATCACAATTATATGAGTCAAAATAACAATTTTTCCGATATTTAAATACTAAATAGATCATATCCAATCACTAGAGTATCGAAGTCCTAAGGCACAAGTATGACTCTCATGCTTTGGCCTTTCAAGGAGATTCGTGAGTGGATCCGCAATATTTTAATCGGTGTGAACTTTGCGAACACATATCTTTCCTTTTTCAACTTCATCCCTTATGTAGTTGACTCTCGGCTCAATGTGCCTTGTCTTTTGATGTGTACGGGGTTCCTTGATTTGAGCAATCACACCCTCGTTGTCACAAAAGATATCTAGGGGATCTTGAATGGTAGAGACTACCCCTAGATCGGTAATGAATTTCTTTAACCATGTAGATTCTTGTGCTGCTAATGAAACAGTGATGTATTCTGATTCTATAGTGTACAATGCTACCACATCCTGCTTTGAACTGTTCCAGGACACTACCCCTCCATTCATAATGAAGACATACCCCGATTGTGATCTAGAATCATCTCGATCAGTTTGGAAAATTGCATCCGTGTAACCCTTTACAACAAGTTCCTCTTCACCAGATCCGTATATTAGAAACATATCATTAGTCCTTCTAAGGTTTTTCAATATACTCTTAACAGCCACCCAATGGCTATTTCTTGGATTCTGCTGATATCTACTAGTCATGCTTAAAGCGCATGACATGTCCGATCTAGTGCATATCATTGCATACATGATGGATTCTATAGCAGATGTATATGGGATTTCCTTCATCCTTTCTTGCTCATCCTTTGAGCTTGGACATTGAGATGCAATCAATATTGTCCCTCTTTGAATAGGTACCAAAACTTTCTTAGAGTTCTCCATCTTGAACCTTTTCAAGATCTTATCAATGTATGCACTTTGGTTTAAACCTATCAACCGCCTTGAGCTATCCCTATAGATCTTTATTCCCAAAATATAGGCGGCTTCACCGAGATCTTTGATCGAAAAACAACTTCCAAGCTAGGTTTTAACACCTTCCATGGTTGGAATGTCATTTCCAAATAGGAGTATATCATAAGTACCAAGTGGGTATTTAGGAACACGAAGGATGATTGAGGGATCATCATAAAAAACAAGGCTATATGGTTGTCTAAGGATACACACACGAAGAAGGAATTGATTATACTGATGTCTTTGCTCCTGTAGCAAGACTTGAAGCTGTAAGGATATTCCTGGCTTATGCTGCATCCAAGGATTTCAAGGTCTACCAGCTTGATGTGAAATGTGCCTTTCTCTATGGGGTGATTGATGAAGAAGTCTATATTAAACAACCACCTGGCTTTGCACACCCAGATCATCCTGGTCTGCAAGCTTGATAAAGCCCTTTATGGACTACATCAAGCTCCAAGAAAGTGGTATGAGACACTATCAACATACCTCTGCAATCATGGATACGAAAGATGTAGTATTGATGGGACTCTCTTCATCCAAGATACAAGAAATGACACATTGCTAGTTCAGATATATGTAGACGAAATCATCTTTGGTTCAACTAATGCAAAGCTCTGCAAAGACTTTGAGATGCTGATGAAGAATAGATTTGAAATGGGTGCCACGGGGGAACTCAATTTCTTTCTGGGTATTCAAGTGAAGCAAGTTGAAGATGGCATCTTCATAAGTCAGTCAAAGTATGTTCAGGATATACTCACAAGATTCAAGATGACTGACTATAAGGTTGCAAAGACACCCATAGCCAGAAATCACTCCCTTGGTCATGATCTTGAGGGAGAGTCTGTTGATGAACATCTCTATAGGGCTATGATTGGGTCACCTATGTATCTTACTGCTAGCAGTCCTGATATCATGTTTGCCATATGCATATGTGCAAGATCTCAAGCAAACCCCAAGATGTCACACCTAATCACTGTCAAAAGGATTTTTAGATATCTCAAAGGTGCTCCAAATCTAGGCCTTTGTTATCTAAAGAATTCAGACTTTAATCTGTATGCTTATATAGATAGTGACTATGGTGGTTGTAACATGACTGCAAAGTCCACATCTGGGGGGTGTCAGTTTCTTGGTGGAAGGATAGTCTCTTGTCAATGCAAGAAGCAATCCTGTGTGTCTGCATCAACTACTAAAGCTGAATACATTACTGCTGCAAGCTGCTGTGCTCGAGTGCTTTGGATTCAAAATCAGATGCTTGACTATGGATTCAACTTCAAGGAGACTCCCATCCACATAGACAACAGTGCTATCTCTATTACAGAGAATCCTGTGCAGCACTCAAGGACCAAACACATCAACATCAGGTATCATTTGATTAGGGATAACTTTGAAAAGGGCTTAATAAAACTAATCAAAGTTAACACAAATGAACAATATGCTGATCTATTCACAAAGGCTTTTGATGTACAGAGATTTAAATATCTTGTATTAGCTATTGGGATGATTAACTTTGAATAGATTTTCTGAAATAACTTAATCAAATTTTTCTCCTAAAAATTGCATGTCCTAAGTTGTCTATTAGCTCACCTCATAAGCCCAATTCTCATTGGAAGAAAATAAAATTTTAAACTGATATTCCTTAGAATGATAAAAAAAAATTACTTTCGAAAGAAGTGAAATTGTCTTCGGAAGAAATTTATGTCCTAAAAATCCTTTAACTTGTTTATCTAAGATTTACATTCGGAAGAAATTCTTGAAGTATCTTCCGAAGCTTAAGTCTCTTATAAAAAATTTAATGTATTTTAAGAACAAATTTCTTCCGAAAGCAATTTAGTCTCGGAAGACTAACTCATTTCTTCCGAAGTCAAAATTTTCAAAATTCTTGGGGATATCTTCCGAAGCATAATTTACCTTCGGAAGCTTTGTTTCAAATCTTTCGAAGACAGAATTGTCTTCGGAAGTCATTTTCTACTTCCAAGAAAACTAACTTTTTTGGCGCTTTTTTGAAAGTAGGACCCACATCCGGATTTCAAAGTTTATCTTTTCAATTAACTTTGTCTCAAATCCAGTGTATATCTTTCCAAACGGTTCTCTTTCATCTCACCTCTCTCATTGATCTTTAACCTAACTTACCCCTAAATTTCATCTTCGTCTACCTTCCTTCACTACAAAGCTTCCAAATGGCCAACCCTGATCATTGTAACAACCCGGATTTCTCCATGCACCTACATAGGCAACACAACCAAGTTGCTCTGTTAGACCCTGAGAAGGATCCAAGCTTCTCAGACGTTTGTAGGTTTCTTTCTTTGTCTCATTACTACACCTCCCTTACAATCGATCCTCCTCTCTATAAGGATCAAATGCTTGAGTTCTAGCGGACCTGTCAAGAGGTTACCATGGACGGGGAGAAGGCACTGTCTGCCACAGTGCATGGGAGGACACTGTTCATCACTCCAGCCATCATAAACACCCATCTTCAGCTAGATGATGTGGAAGGTGAAATGTCCTTCCTAAAGATTGCTGTAAACCATTCCTTTGAGCAGATGGGATATGAAGGAGACTTCACAGTCAAGACCTTTAAGAAGGGGAGGGTCTCATACCAATGGAAATACCTCCTCCATGTCGTTATCCACAGCCTATCCAACAAACATGGAGGATGGGACAAGATTCCATAAGACCTTTCCTTCATTGTCCATAGGATGGTTCAAGGGGTCAAATTTAGGTACTCTCAGTTTGTTTTTACAAATTTACTTGCAAATTTGGACTCCTTAGAATATTACATGCTCCCCAGGTATGTTTAACACATTCTCAACTGTGAATTGGGACCACAGTTGAGGGGAACAGGCAATGTTTTTAAACTTGCCCATATGAGCCCTGACATTTTCAAAACAATAAAAAAGCCATCTGTTGGGTTCTCAGGGGTAGAAACAGCCCTAGTTCCGAAAATGTTTGAGCTCATTACTCAGGGTGAAATCCTAGCAGCACCAGCTAGTGATGAACCAACACCCTCCACTTCTCAACCACCATCAAGGCCAAACATTACCATCACTTACACTAGAAAATCCAAACGAACCCCTACACCTATTAATACTACAACTATTTGAGGAGGGAGTACCAAGAGCAATGTCTTCCCCTTCTAAGAACCCAATCTGGGGTTGGGGGTATGACAGTGAAAAGAAAGCTCTTATACTCTCTAGAGCTCAGGGTCAACTAGAAATCTTAAACATTTCAAACCTGAGTTTCTATGAGGGAATAAATCTGGTAGATCTGGCACTTGTCAACCCAAGCAATAATAGACAAGCTGCCAGACTAGCCAGTAAAATTCAAGATTGGGTGCTGGAAGAATTCAAAAGGAGATCAGCACTATATAGACAGAGGCTAGTAGTGGAAGCCTTTGGTTAACTAGATGTTGAGGTGGACCCTAAGATTAGCTTCAAAGGGAAAGGCTTGATTGAAGGCCCAGAGGCTGAAACTGTGAACCTTGAGACAACATCTCCTCAAGCACCTCATACCCTCAGTGAGGCACCAGCTGGTAATGGTGCATCACAACCTCTCTCTGGCCAGAGCTTGTCTGCTGAACCAAGCAATGAAGGCCAAAGTTCTCCTCAGCCTGTGACAGACAAAGGCAAAAGAAAACTCATTGCTGAGGAGATTGAAAAAGAAAAAAGAGAGAGGAAGAGGAAGCTAAGGGAAGAGAGTTCTAGTGGTTCCCCAGGATTTATGCAAGCTGTAATCAGGGCTGCCCCTATTCTAAACACTCAAGAAGATGAACTAAGGGCAGCCAGACTCAATTATCCAGGAACCAGGAACTACAATGTTCATGGACTCATCTCTCTCCCCTTGGATGAGTTAAATGAACTGGCAGACACAGAGTTGTCAAAGGAGAGAAAGGTAGCTGAGGATGTAGCCTTAAACCTCAAACACAAAGAAGAATTAAGGATGAAAAGGCTTTATATGGACATTCCTATTCTCTCCCCAGTTCAGGAAAGTCCTGAGGAAGAGACTGTGGCTGCTGAACAACCTCAAGTAGTTGATGAAGAAGAAAGATTAAAGATGATCAACTACTTGAATGCCACAGGTCTCTATCAGACACCAGCACTTCTTCCCTTGCCATATGACTACATCTTATTTGAATATAACAAGAAGCTAGAAGAGAGAGCTAAAAGAGAAAAACAAGCTGCTAGAAAGAGGCAAAGGGAAGAGACTGGTAAATTAAGAGCCATCATCCAGAAAAGTCTGAAAAAGTCTGTAGATAGGCAGAAGATGATGAGCTTCTTGAAGCTTTATGGGTTCTTCGAAAGGAGGCTTGGTCCTATGTCTCTATATACAATGGATGAGCACATAAGGATGATCAAGCAAAAGATTAAAAGGGGAGAGCTTGTGGATCTTCATTCATCATCAAGTCAAGCTCAACCTGAAGTTGAGTTAAAGGTGGAACCTACAGAGACAACAACACCTACACCTAAAGCTACACAACAGCCAATTTCATCTTCTGACCCACAGCAGGGTTCTCCTCCCTCTCCTTCTGAACCTGGGAGAGAGGAGATCCCAACTGAGAGGGAATCCACTGAAAAACCTGGTAGAGAAAACCAACCCTCTCAGTCAAAATCATCTGGGAGAAGAAAGAGGATGGCCAAAAGAAGATCTTCAAAGAAGAAAACAAGAAAGGCATCATCCTCCCAACCTTAGGATGAGTCAGAACATCCTGAGGAAGTGCATGTAGAGGGCTCTCAACCAAATCCCATCATAGTAGAGCCTCTCTCCGTTAGAAGACCAATTCTATCCTGGGCATTCAATGAAACCCAGATAGATGGTATGTCACTAGAGATCAGGGAGAACAACATATCTACTTCACTAGTGACATGCTTGAACTCCCTCTGAATAATCTATATGACATGAGAAGGTACTTTATGGGTCTGAAGAATCCTGATCTACTAATGAAGAAAGGATTTCTAAAGATTCTCATGTGGACTATCCTAGTCTGAAGACCTCTTTGTTTTGGTAGCATCAGCCTAGGGGGAGTTTGTAGAAACCTTTGAAGTTATGAGGCTGATGGAACCAAAGGATACCAAAACACCCAAGTCTTCCAAAATGCACTAAGGAACAAAGAAGAACTAGCTTCAGAAGTTTTACACACTCAAGAAAAATGCTAAGCGTAAAATCTTTTGAAGCCAATGTTTAGAAGAAACCACTGAGGGAACTTTACACTAAGTGTCAAGTCTTCCGAAGCCAAAGACTCAACTCTTCCGAAGTATAAAGAATAAGTCTTCCGAAGCTCTCAAGACAAATTCTTTCGAAGCTGAATAATTACAAGACGGATTTACCTATAGAAGAGAGAGAAAAGTCACCTTTTCCATCAACTTTATCATAAAGCAACCATCTGTCCGTTGCCCACTCTGTGGTTCACCAACTATCATAAGTTGGTGAAACTCCCATGCTATATAATAAAGTAGATAAGGTCTTTGTCTACAAGTTTCTATTTTGTTTCTTTTTGGACTTTTGTAGTAGAAAAGTCAAGTGAGCTATGGCCTGTCATAGTCACTAGTCAAAAGGCAATCTGTCTATTGACTTTAGGCTGATCTTGTTGTCTAGATTAGTCATATCCAACTGTCTTTTTGCATATTGATGGTTGTAGGTTTAGTATAAAGAGTCAAAGGTTCTTGTATTTCAAATATCAGTGCAAACACTTGTAATAGAACTGAAGAAGCAATATACTACTACCTTGAAAATTATTTTCTTGTGTTCTTGCTCTTACTTTACTTGTGTTGTGCATTGTATCATCTGTTTAAAGTTCTAAGTTCCATATTTGAACTGTTAAGTGATATTAATATCCTCCTAAGTGTGTTAACTAAGTGTTTAGAACCCTCTAACGGTCCTGCAAATATGTTTGTTTGTTATGTTTGTTTGTCTGTTAGATAACCTTGATGAATGAGATGGTCCAGCTTCATCAACAGTCTTTTGGACTTCAGTTGTGGCCTTTAGTGACTCTTTAGCATCCTTCTCTGTAATCTGATCTTTTTCAACTTCCTTGACTTAGTTAGTTAGAACAGTGATCTTCAATGCGTTCTGGAAATTTACAATATACTCAGCAAAATATTGTACTGCATTATTTTGATCATCATATTTGCAATGTATGGATAGATGAACCATATATTCTAGGGTTGATAAATCCAAGCTTTGCATATCAGTGTTGATAACCAATATGGTTATAACATGATTCCCCTTTAGAACTTCTAGGTTGTTGTTATCTGAGATCCTCAGGCCAGTGATTCCTTCTATATGTGTTAATGATTGCTGATTTATCTTAATTCTTTGCTTAAGAGCAGCATTCACATATACAGTTCCTAAAATTCTCAACATGTGAATGAAATAGCAGCAATCACCCTTTCATAGAACTTCTTTTATAGCAGGGAATAATTTGGTCATAAAAAATAAGACATATGAAGGATGTAGGAGTTTGATCTTAACAGGGTCAAACAACCTAATGTCTGTAGCTTCTTCCTTTCAATCATTCTCTCCAATACCACTTCAAAGTGGTTTTCATCATAATACCACTTTGTCATTGGGTGGTTGTATTGATTTCCAATAATTTTCTTCATAATTAGCTTAAGATCTGATGGTCTTAGAGGATATCCAACCCTTTCCAAAATTTCATTGTCAATCTGAGTTGGAGGTTCATCAATTTGTTTCTTTTGCTTACTTGGCAGTTGTTGCTCTTTTCTCAACTTGGCTAAGTGAAGCTTGTCTTCTCTGTCTGCTTTGGCTTTCATCTCATGATAGTTTATGTTTATGTAAGATCTCATAATATGATTAAAATCTGCTCCTCTGGGTTTATTAGTATGATTAACCATCCTTAATTGCATCAGGTCTAATCTATTTTTATAGCTTAAAGATCCCAGTTGGGTTATGTATGATAGGTATTGGACTAAGCCAGATACTCTCTTGTTAAGCACTACATCCTGGATTTCATCATATTTCCATATAACTATCTTTCTCTCATCAGCAGATGCTGTTAGTGTGATCTTATCATACAAGTTAACAAAGTTGGTGTTTGCATTTATCATCTCCCTAACTTCATTATCTTCTAGCCAAAACCTATGAGGCATGAATTGTCTTGGTTCTTCAATGGGATGTAGCTCAGGTGGAGCTTGATGATAAGTAGATAAAGATAAAGCAGGATGAGATCTAGAGATTTGTGGCTCTAAAGCACTAGCCAACATGTTCTTGTAAATTTCTCTAGCCATATCCTTCATTTGAGAGAGAGATCTACCTGCATATGATCTGTAAGGCATCCTTGTATGACTCAACCAACTTTTAACTTAGGAGTATGACATTTTATCAATTTGAGGATCCTTTGGTAGATTCTTTTGAAATTCTTGTTGATCTTTGATTTCCTTACATCTTTTGTATGTTTGCTCTTGTTCATTTTTCATGACTTCCTGAAATCCTTGAGCAAGTCTTTAACCTCTAAAAGATTAAGGTGCATGAAAGAATCATAAGGAAATCCCCTTGCTATAAGCTTTATACATATAAGGGTTTCAGGATCATCAGGCAGCAGGTTCTAAATGTTTTCCATCTCATCTTCATCATGTTCTTCTTCTTCTTCTTCTTCTTCTTCTTCTTCTTCTTCTTTAGAATCACTTAAAATGATAATGGGCTCTGTTTGCTGGTCTTTTGTTTGATCAATTTCACCTTCTTCTAACACAACACCCTCTGTTTCTTTTTGCCTTGATTTATCTTCATTAATTGGTTCTGCCTTAACCTTGAGAAGTTTGAGTGGAGGAGTATCAGGTTATTCCAGTTCTTGAACATTTTGTTTTCCTTTCTTCAGAGAAACCAAGTACAGTCTTTTTCTTTTCCTGTCATAGGTTTTCATTTGAGGTTGTGAGGATAATGCTTGATCTTTTGATGTTTCAGTTTGCATCTTTATTGACTCTGTAAACTGTCTTATTAACTCCTTTTGTTTTTCTGACAAAGGGTTAACAGGAATGATGCTTGTTTATGTTATTTGTGTGTCTGAGGTGTGAAAATGATGTCTTAGAATGGGTGAATAATTTATGTTTTCAAATGGATTCATTTCTCCAAAGAGTTCATCCATTGAAAAAGTCTCTCTAGTGATTATAATTGCCTTTTCAACTTCCCCTGAGCTGAATTCTTTAGCGTGAGACATGATTTGTTCATCAAATTCTTCACTCAAGTCTTGTTCTAGACTTCCTGAATGTTCTTCCTCAGTCAGTTGAGTGTCTGTATGTTCTAGTCTCTGTTCAGCCTTTTTATCTCCTCATTTTGAGCATATATCTTCTTTTTCAATTCATCTATCTCAGCATCTTTTGCATCTATCTACTCAATCAGATAGGCAACATCTAACCTTGTACTATTTAGATCTGGAATCTTTGCTTTCACTTTTTCCTGTGATTGATCTAGTTGTTGTTCTAGGAATTGAACAATCAACTTCTGTGATTTTTGATCAGTAGAAAGTTTCTCAATCTCCTCATCTTTACTCTTTAATTTGTCTTTCAACTTCCTTGCTCTGTTGTTTGATTTTTCAATCAACTTGTTATATTCAGTGAATAGCAAAACCTTTGAGTACTCTATTTCTTCCTTGGTTGGAATATCACTGCTTTGTTCTTTACCTTGCAGTTGTTCACCATGAGCACTTGTTCTTCTTGATCATGCTCATGCTATGATGATGTACCAACATCTTCTTGATGAGATGCTGGGTCTACTAGTGATGCATCAATGTCTCTCAAAAGAGATGATAATGTTTGCATATCAGAAAACTTTGGGCTATGAGGAGGAGAAGGGAAGTGATGTTCAACATGGAGTTGTTCTTGTTCAAGCACATATTTTTATTCTTGTTCTTGCTCAATGATTGGTTCTAGGATGGGTTCAACTTGTTCTTCTTGAACGATTAGAGCATGTTGAATGATTGGTGCTTGATGAATAACATTGTGAAAAATCATGGTTGGTTCTCCCTGACTTGGAATCATTAAGAACACTTCTGGAACAGGTTTGTCATGATCAATCATATGAGGTGGAACAGGTATTTCATCTCCTTGATAAAGGCTTGACTTGATTCTGTTAAAAACATGTTCATTGAAATGAACAGGTTGGAAGATAGCACCTTCTCTTGGTTTGTTAGGAAGTAGATCATTAATGATCGTTTGGAGGAATCTGGGATACATTTGGAATTTATTCCTCACTTCTGTCAAATTATAAATCATCCCATTCAAAACTTATGCTGCAAAATTGAAGGGCCTTCTAACAACGATGCTTGCTATAGCTGAAGAGCTCCTCAAGGAAGTTGCACCCTACCAGTCTTCCTATTTGTGATTGTTTTTTGATATGTGTTCATTAAGAATTTGAATTGTGCACACATATAGGACTTCTTGATTTGCTTTCTGTCTATTGTGCCAGTGTAACCAATCTGGCTGAAAACATGAAGGACATAGTTTTCATCAAATTCTACTTGTCCTTCTGAGTCTTCATCTCCAAGTTGTAGAACCCGTCTGATGACTCCTTCTGTTATGACAATTTGATGATCATGTATGTTAGACATAACAACTTGTTAGTCATTCATTTGGTCATTCATTTGCTCCACATGAGCATGGGTTCAAAACTGGACAATATGGTCTCATATATCTCTGGCCTGGCTGTCATAGCATGGATAGGTCTTGTCTGTCTTATGGCTTGTATAATGTCTCTGTAATTTTCAGCCTTTGGTGCATCTGGGTTTAGAAAAGCACAAGATTATGATCTCTGAAAAACACTAAGTTTGCCATATCTGCAATGATGAAGAAAAATGCGTTAGTAACTTGTATGATAATAATGTTTGATGTTTAATGTAATGAAATGTTGATAAAGTGTTCATAGGACAGTCGTCATTTTTATGAATTGATGATATATGTATGTTAAACACAATGAGTGTATCATAATGGATATTTGTTTAAAAACACTTATTGGATCAGTTTGACTTGTAAAAAGTCAAATTTAATCAATTTTAATCTTGTAAATCTTGTTGATTTCAAGTTATTTTGAACCAAATTGTTTGACAACGTGTTTGTTTCATCATAATGAGTTTTTTGTTTCAAATCATGTTTTGATTTAAGTTCATAAGGGAGGAGGGGGCACAACACTCACTACCCTGAAACTCCACCAATCCCCCACAGCCATGTCATTTTTACCCTAAACTACCTTGAAACACCCAAAACACTGGAAATGCAACCCTAGACTAACCTAAAACTTTTAATTTCACCCAAAACCACCACAAATCGCCGAGATTACCTCTCGGCTACTAATACCCAGACTCCACTACCCGCGGGTTACCCGCAATGGGTGGCGGTGGTGTACCCGTGCGGGTAAATGCATACCCGAGAGGTTACCTGAATGCGCCCCCTCCTCCCTAACAACATTAACTAAGAATTTCAGTTTGACTTTTAAATCAATAAGTACCATTCAACACATTGAATGGATAAGCATTTAATGTTGTTGTGGTTAATGTTATGCCATATTAACTGATTTTAAATGTTTGTAACTGACTTTAGAACATATTTGCAAAGTTATAACAAGTTTCAAGTCACTTTAAACATTTTCAAAGATCAAAAGTTAATTTTCACAGATTTTTGGCATGAACATCATGACTGTTCATAAACTCGATGAACACTTAATCAAATTTCTTCACAATAATAGTCTTAATACATGCGACTAGGGTCATGTAACATATATTCAATGATTGATTTCATTTAAAACATCAATTGATTCATGTTTGTTCTCGGTTCTTTGTTCGACTTAGGTTTTGACTATGCTAGATTCAAAATCGAAGAACCGGATGTTTTAAAGATTGCATTTTAGATTCATCCTTCACTATCTCCTCTTCAACTTCACCTTTTTCTTGGATGGGGTCTTTGAGGGGCAGCTCATCTTGACAAGTTCCACACCTTAGAGGTCATTCATATAGTAATGAGTGTGAAGGAGCTATCTCACTTGAACCCAATCCCTACCTGTTCTGATAAAAAAAAATTTTGCATGCATGAATGAAGATATAATGTTCTTGAAGGTTTCTTCCTCAAGAACACAACTTTATGCCTTGGCTTTACTGATCACAAGCTCAGCCTGGCATTTAGTTAACTTAGTAATGAGATCCTTGATTTGAGTCCTGTAATTTGTGTGCTCACGCTTAAGAGTTGAAATTATTTTCTCTAAATCTTCTATTTTAAGTTTATAATTATTCTTAGCTCTTTTGAAATCAGCTTTTAAAATGTTTAAGGACTCAAGGTCAGATCTCACTTCCAGATTATAGGACATATACATATTTACTTTAGCAATGCATTCAGAAGTACAAAGATATTCTAATACCTTGGCTTCTTCATGGTCAGCCATCAGTGGTTGGTTGGGAGAAATGTCTTCCACCTAAAAGCTCCAGTCAATTCCTCCTTCTTTAACAGCAACAACAACTTGTTGTTTTGGTTGGCTTGGCTTCTCAGATTTAGGAGCAGCCTTAGTGTAGTTTGGCCAGTATTATGCTTGGCCACCATTAGTCCTTGGTGCCTTGCACTCCCTAGCAAAATGTCCTATCTGGTTATAGTTGTGACACTTCACTTTGCTTTTATCCAGTCCAAACTTTCCACTAGATACATTGTTGGGAAACTTCCTTCTAGTTCTCTTGTAAAACTTATTGGCTCTGTGAGTGACAAGAGCCATTTGCTGGACTATCTCCATATACTCTAGGTCATCTGTATGGATACAATCCAAGTCTTCAAGAGTGAAGAGAAAGTTGTCATAACTTTCATCAGAAGACACAAAGGCTTGAGAAGAGCTTGTCTTTTGAATTGGGCTTCCTTCGATGTAGGTCTCCCTAGGTGTCTCAGAGAAGGTGATGAAAGAACTCTTTTGTGTGTTGTCAGGGCAACAAATAAGATGATGCTATGGTTCTCTACTATCCTCTTTAACCACATGGAAGGCTGAACACTATTGATTGCTGGAAGAGCTACTTAATGGATTTTTCATGTTCATCTCCATCTGGTAGCCACTAAGTATACCATACAGCCCTATGAGAGTAAGGGTAGAGAGGCTTTTAGTTCTTTTAGTGGCCACATAGCAGTGACTCAATTGTTTGGGAAGAGAGAACATGAACTTCCTCATAATGTCCCTATTCTAAAGTTTTACTCTAACATTCATTAAAGTATCTACAATCTCAACATACCTAAAGTATTATTGAGTCATAGTTTCACCTGACTTGCAGGCAAAGTTCTCAAACTGCTACTTTATGAGGTCTTTCTTGTTTTCTTTGGCTTCCTCAGACACCTCATACATAAGCTTCAGTGCATCCTACAGCTGTTTAGCAGTTTAAACTCTTCAAAGCCTCTGTATATAGAGTTTGGAAGAGCAATTTGGGGAGCAGTCATGGCCTTCTGATCTACATCAATTTTCTTCCAATCTTCCTTAGAATAGTCAGCTATTTCCTTTAGAATCATCCCACCTCTAGTAGTGGCTGAAGAGCTTCTTGGGATGTGAGGCCATTCAACAACAGATCTCCACATCCTGTTGTCTTGAGACTTGATGAAACTCCATACATAGGCACCAAGTATCAAAGTGTAGAAGCCTCTTGAAGATTAACATTTAGTCTTTAGTAGTCTTTGTATAGTTTTTGTCATAGTTTAGGGACTTATTGTGTAAATATATGTTCCTTTTTTGTTTTCTTTGATAGTATACATACATAGTATGTATTGTGTAGATAAAACTGGAGAATCAGTTAGAACGACTTGTAACTGTTTTTCTTACACTTGTACTTTCTATGCTTACTATCAATGAACTATGAATTTTTCTGATTTGTTTGCATTGAATTGATTACTTGTGTTTGTTTTGATTGAATTGTATCATAATATCATCACAGATCGATCCATTTTGATCCTATCAAATGGTATCTGAGCTGTTGGTTCAGTGATTTGAGTTTGTCAAACTGTCGAACTTTTGAATCACTTGAATCAGTGATTGATAAGCAATTCAATGTAATAATTGTTGATTTCAGTTGTGTTTCATCATTCGAAACATGAATTGAATCATAACTTGCAGTTCAATTTGTTCAAAATCAGTGAATTTGTTCAAATTAGTGTTCGAACATGTTCTTCATTCTCGAACTAATTTTCAATCAAAAGATTGAATTGTTGTTGTTTGTTTGGTGAAATTGAAGATAAGGGACTGTTAATTGATCCAATTACTACCTAATTGGAGGTTTTTAGGTCAATTCAACAAGTTTTGAAGATTTGCAGAAGATCTGTGTTGTGAATCCAAGGATCGCAACCAGGAATTATCAGTCTTAGATTGGTTTCAAATTAATGATCGTGGAATTATCATTAATCGTTGTTTAATTGATTAACAAATAAATATCGATGCCAGAGAAAATAAACAATAAATGATCAAATGATATCAACAATATGCAAAGAATAATGATTTGAATCAAACGTAATTCATTCAAACCGATTAATGATTACAAAGAATCAAATAATAATTGCTAACAAAATTCTATACTATGATTGTGTTTATGATTTTTGTTGTGTTGATGTGACGGCTGCTAGGGTTTGTGTTGATCGTGCGAAAACGATGTGATGGTATGTTTTTCGCCATTTATTTCTATCTTTGATATGAAACCTAGGACTCATATTTATAGACACGCATGTTTTTGTTATGGAAACAGCGAATCTCTTGATGTCTGTGATTGACTTGTTGACTTTTTGACTAAAAACACTTTGTTTGATTTACGTGTCTGGTTCTTCCGTAGTTACTTTGTTCTTCCGCAGCTACTTGGTCTTCCGCAGTTACTTTGTTCTTCCGCAGCTACTTGGTCTTCCGCAGTTACTTTGTTCTTCCGCAGCTACTTGATCTTCCGTAGTTACTTTGTTCATGAGTTCATCAGTGAATATCCATATTCATTCGTAGAAGATCTTCTGATGAATGTCTTGTAAGAAAGATATCTGCGGAAGAACAAAAATGTTCATCCGTAGATGTTTCTTACACTTAGTCAATTTCAGAAATTGGCCAAGTATAATGTTTGTACCTGTAATTATACACATAAATCAACGCACATATGGGTTAACCTATATATATACATAATAAATTACAAATATTCATTACATGTATTGATTAAATTTCTAAGCCTATACAAAATGATCTAGACCTATTATTGCATGATCTAACAATACTCCCCCTTAGGCTTAGACACTTATAATCAGGTCTTCAAAACTAAAAGCTCTTAGACTCTTGACACCATTTTCTTGTTGAAATATGATACTGCATCCTTCTGATCATCGTACTTGTACTTGATCTCCATTCTGCATATCATTTGTAGTGTCTCAAAGCTCAATCCCAAAATGTCTTCTTCTGTAGTGAGAGTTTCCATAACACTCTGATTATTGACTATTTCCAGCTCATCTTGTTTTGACATCCTCAGTTCAGATACTTCCTTGATGTTAGTTCCTCTTAACAGTCCAGCCTCATATCTTCTTCTTTTGTATGCTTTTGCATGCATTTTGTCAATGACTTGTATGATATGAAAATACAGGCATAGGTCATTTTGAGCTTGATCATCTTTGAGTTTTGGGAAGAACTTATCATGTAGGAATGAAGTGTAGCTTGGATGCAGATGTTTAATTTCAATTAGATCAAAAAATCTTATACTCCTTGCTTTCTTTTTTTCTTTATTTCTCATCAACACCAGTTCTTTAGTCTTCCCCACATATCCCCACTCAGTTATGGGAAGAGTGTACTGATTTCCTTCAATGACTTTTATGGCTGCTATTTTTCTGTTAGAGTATCCAACCTTCCTTATGAATTCATCATCAACCAGTGTAGAGGAGTTGGATTTTGATCTTCTTTTCCCTTGGTATCTTTTCTTGTGTTCCCCATCTTCTCTTCTTGCTCCTTGATTACATCATCTTTAAATTTTGTTTTCAACTTTCCAACCAATACAGAGAAATCTCTTCCTCTTGGGCTTATTGGGTAGTTGGAGATGATCAAACTTTGAAGCTCTTTGGTGTCAGAATGAAGCAACAACAAGATTGATTCAAGTAAGTGGAAGTATTCAACTCTTCCAGATACTCTCTTGATAAGTGCACAATCCCATTCTGGAACATATTTCCAGGCCATAATCCAGTTATCTTCAGCAGCAGTGGGAGTCGTGATATGATCAAATAACTAGATTAAAGAATATTTTTCTTCAGTGATCTCTCTCACAGTTGTGCCCTGAGGCCATACTTTCCCAGGGATCACCTCTCTTGGTTCTTTGATCAATTTATCTTTCCCTTTATGTTGATCTTTTCTTTCAACTATTACTGGTTCAGTAGGGGTTTTTAATTGATGTTCATATGAAGGATTTGGAGATTCAGTTCTGAATTTTACTCCAGTTTCTAATTCCACCTTCATTACATGCTCCATCATCATTCTAAGCCCAGCCACTGATCTTCCTTTCAGCTCATGTATCTTGTAGTTATGACTTTGTAACCAACAAGTCATATTGTATTTGTTTAGCTTTGCTGTATCATAATGGCCTAGTTCTTTCTTTATTCTCTGAATTGATTGGAATGTTGTGAATGTGTCATAATTGCAATTTGGAATCATGAAGCTTGCTAGTTCAAATTCCTTCAGTACTTCCTTCATTTCTATCATGTTCATTCTCTCAACCATGTCATAGGGAAACCCATGATTGATCAGGGTCATAAACATAGATGATTCAGGCCTCTCTTCCAATATGTCTTTAGTGGACAATAGGTCATTAGTCTTTGATTCTTTTTGTTCTTTGGGAGAGTCATCTTTAGTAACCTCATCCCATTCAGCATCTCTCTCAGTTTCAGCATGAGATATAGGCTTTAAATTGGAAACATCCACTAAAGGAGTGTGCTCTGGAGATGTAAGCCTTGATCTTTTTGGTGAATCTTCAACATTAATCACCTCTTTCTCTACATACCCCAAATACTTCCTCTTTCTTGAGTACTAAATGATTTGCTTTGAAGCTTCATTAGATTCTTTTATTTTTGTTGATGGAGCAGCATTCAATTCAAGTGCACAAATTTTCATCTTGAGCTCATCAATTAGTTCATCTTTCCTTTTCAACAAAATAGACTGAGCAGTGAGAGAGTTGTTTGCTTGTTCAAATTCCAACATGAACTTCTCTTTTTAAGTGTTCTCATGCTTCACAAAGTCTTTAAGTTCTTCAACAAGCTCTTGTAATGCATCAATTACTTCATTGTTGGTTTGAGCATCTTCTCTTAATCTGATCAGTCTGGATTCTTGTTTGTTCATCAGCTCCTCCTTTTCTTTTAACATTCCTTTAAGCTCTCTAATTCTTTCCAACCTTTTGTTTGATTTGATGATAAGCTTGTTATACTCAGCAACGAGATAACTTTTCTTACATCTATATCATCATCTTCCAGGTCATCTTCATGATAGGCTATAACATCAACATAGTTAGCTTCTTCTTCACCTTCTTGATGTTGACCAGCAATCTCAACCTCATTACCTACAGCAGGAGCTATACTTGTTGAGCTTGAAATACACTCAACTGCATGATCTGTTTTCTCTTGATCAGGTTGTTGTTGTTGTTAAGGATCAATGATTGGAGATATTGGTTCAGTTTGGTTAGACATGACATGGGCTTATGTGCTGGTGATTGTGAGTGGAATGGTACTTTCTTGAGATACTAACTCAGTCTCACCAGTGTGTACTGAGTTTTGAGATTGAGTAACTGAGATGGTTTCTATATGAGTACTCTCAGGAGATAGATTTTGTGGAGTTAGAGGTTGTTGATGAATGGGTGATTGAGGGTGAATTGGAGAGATTGGTTGGGTGTTTTGACTGGCTGGTGATTGGATTTATGGAGATTGATGATGATGGTGTATGGGAGATTGAGGAGGGGAATGTTGAGGTAAGTCTTGCTCAGCATCAGTAGATTGACTATCTTGCTGATCTTCCCACACCAGTTCTGATGGAATGTTGGCATTAGCATCCGCCACATGTGCAAACATTGGCATATCTTCTCCTTCATACTTTCCACTTATCTTATTCAGTACAGAGCTCCCCAGATGTGCTTGAACAAACACATCACCTTCTCTTGCTATCCCAGGTAATTCACCATTGATGATCAATTGCATAAACCTTGGAAACATGAACATCTTCTCAGGTTTTTGAACTCTAATATGGTCACACAAACATCCCGGTATGTACTTTGAGTAATTGTAAGTTCTCCCTTCAAAGATGCCAATGATTCCGGATGAGATGTGTCTTGAAAATCTGTCTAATCTTGATTTCCTGTTAGAGATGCACTTGAGGTAAGTGTGACATAGGAATCTATAAGGCTTACACAATCTCCCTTTCTTAATTTCACCTTTATCAAAATCACCATCATACCCCATCAGGTAGAAGATCTTTTCTATGTATTCATTCTCAAATACATCCGGATGACCTATCTCTATATCTCCCAAGTTGAGATTTCTCCTAATGCTCTGTTCATCAATTCTTAAGTGTTCATTCCCAATATCTACATGTATCACCTCATCTTCTCCTTCTTTTTCTATTCTTGCCGAGTTCCAGAAATCAACAATCTATGATTGATGAATCACAGGCTCCGCTGATAGGGCATAAAACAGACTAGATCTTCTTAAATAACGGATGCTATCTCGACATCCTGCTGATACAGGGTCATCGGCATTGAGAAAGGCACACACATTATGCTCTCTAGCAAACCGATTACCCATTTGTTCATAAGAGTTAAGAAGATTAGATTAGAATCAATATTATAGATATAAGAATATGAACAGTTTTAATGGTGACAATGAATCAAACAGTTCATTATTGATGATTATGACATGTTTTACCTTCAAATCAAGAATCTGAAATCAAGTTTATGAGTTTGTTTGATGTTTTGATGTGGTAATTTGAATGTTTGAACAAAGGAGGGAGAGATTTTGACGAACATTATTCTTTTAGCTCAAAGTTCTCTGAAAAAGTGAATAACGAACATTAAGGTCAAACACATCATTTATGCTCCCTCGGACACATTAATTTCATTTATTTTAATTTCGTAGAATTTATTTATTCCGCAGATTTCTGTTCTTCCGTAGGACATCTGCGGATGCTTAACATCTGCGGATGCCTAACTATCAAGAAATGAAATATAATTTGAAGTATAACTTGATTATCCATAGATTACCACTCTATGAACATAGATAATACTTTTTAAATATTAACACAACTGTAGTTTACCAATCTACGGATAGGCATATTCTACTTGATTAAGTTTCACTATAGCTTTTACTAAAAAAGAAAATGTACTGTAGCTTCTGCTGATGCTGCAAATGCAAATTTGAAACTTCTTTGATTGTATGGTCCTAATGAGCTGATAGAACCATTTATTGCTATTGGACCTTGTTGGCTTTGTTTTCATGACAGTTTGTGCACACGAAATATAATTTGAAAAACTTCATGTATCCTTCAGCCAAATTAGTGCTCAAGTTCCAATTCCTTCATTTGATTTTTGTTTAGAAAATACAGATTTTATGTTTTCTTTTCATGCATTAACTACTCCCCCTAAATTTGTGATTAATGATAAGATGTTGCATTCATCATAAATTTATGAAGTAAATAGCATGAAAGGCACATGACAATCCAAAGATTACACACAATAAAAAAAACTAAAAGTAACAAAATTGAATTAAATATATATACATGCATATGAGCACATATAATGGGATCATACTATGACACTAAACATTTTCCTGATTGAGTTGATTATTGAAAAGTGACCTGTTTCTAGTCCTGATTGCAAGTATGTTTGTCCATCTAAATCCAAACAAGAGTATGGAATCAACTCGACATGTTGTTTATCATGTTTTCATGTTTATTAGGGATAAACTGTTATGGGATCCACATTCAATTCACATTAGAGTTTGTCCTCCGTTTGTGAGTCAATTCATCACTTTTCCCTACATAGAAACTATGTACATTAAGTTATAAATTCTATCTTGAGACATATGAGTTGTCTCATAAATGCTTTGCTATAAAAGCTCTTATGAAAATTTACAATTGATCACTATGGATTCTTTTGAGAGCTTAGATATGATCATCATCAGCTCACCAGGTCTTTACTTACGTAAAATAGAGGTGCCTTTAACCCAGGTCTTTGTTTACACAAAACAGAGGGATGATGAGGATCATGATCTTTTCACCAGTTGAATACATATGTATCTCATGGTGTTCATAAACCCAGGTCTTTGTTCACACAAAACAGAGGGAATATGATTTGCAAAGATAGAAGTTATAAGGTATTTTACATAATGTGCTTAGGTGAATGAATTGATCACATCAGGATAAGACTTACTTGCTTGATCCTCAAAATGAAGCTTCTCACAAACAGTCACCTTTTCATTATGTTAAGCATGCTCTTAGTATAATCTTCACTCAAGTTGAATCTACTTACATATCAGAGAACTTTTGATCAGTTTTTAAAGAAATTTAAGAACTCAGGAAGCAAGCAAAAGCACAGTGTACTATCATTTCCCAAACATATGTCATGCAGAAATAGAAGACACAATAAATAAAGGCAATATTTTGAATTTTGTATGTTTTTCTGAATGTTTTTTTTATTACTATTTATAAGGACAGACACATGCTTTTCTTTGTTAATGATGATTAATCTAAGTTAATCATGCCCAAAGACTCAATTAGAAAATTAAATCTAACTGAATCAAAGGCCTTAGTGAATAGATCAGCAAGCTGATTTGTTGTATCCACTTTGACTAACTTGATTAAACCTTTTTCTGAGCAATCTCTCAAAAAATGATATCTGATTTCAATATGCTTTGTTTTACTATGTTGAACTGGATTAGCAGTGATAAACAAAGCAGCCGAATTGTCAATATAAATTGGAGTATGAAGGAAATTGTAACCATAATCAAGTAATTGGTTTTGCAACCAAAGGACTTGAGAGCAACCAGCTGAAGCAACTATGAACTCAACCTTAACTATGGATACAGATACATTTGTTCGCTTTTTGCACTACCATAAAACTAGTCTTGGTCCTAAAAATTGACATCCACCAGTTGTGGATTTTCTATTGTTGTTGCATCCTCCATAGTCACTGTCTAAATAAGAATAGAGAAAGAAGTCTCCATCTTTTGGATACCATAGACCAAGGGCTGGTTTCCCTTTGATATCTGAAAATCTTCTTCACAGCATTCAGATGGGACTCTTTTGGATCTGCTTGGTACCTAGCACACACACATACAGTAAACATTATGTCAGGTCTACTGGTAGTTAAATACATAAGAGATCCTATCATTGATCTATATAATCATTGATCAATAGATTTTCCTGCAGGAGCAGGTACAATTTTGTCAATTGTTGAAGCAGGTGTTTTGCATGAAGATGTATTAGCAAGATTGTACTTCTTCAACATTTGATGAATATACTTTTCTTGATTGATGAATATGCCATCTGTTTTCTTATGAACTTAAAGTCCAAGAAAAAAGTTAATTCTCCTATTGAGCTCGTTTGAAACTGAGATTTCATCAACTCTTTAAAGCTTTCACATAGTCTCTTGTTTGTTGATCCAAATATAATGTCATCTACATATATTTGAACAACTAAGAGGTCTTGATGTTCATGTTTGAGAAAGAAAGTCTGATCAATAGTTCCCCTTTTGTATCCATGCTTGAACAAGAAAGATGATAATGTTTCATACCACTATCTTGGTGCCTGATGAAGACCATACAATGCTTTGTCAAGCTTGTATACTCTATGTGGGTAATCAGGATCTTCAAAACCTGGAGGTTGAGCTACATACACTTCTTCATCAATTTTCCCATATAAAAAGGCACACTTCACATCCATTTGATAAACAGTGAACTTCTTATATGAAGCATAGGCTAGGAATACTCTAATGGCTTCAATTCTGGCAACTGGTGCAAAAACTTCATCATAGTCTATCCCTTCTTCTTGAGTATATCCTTGAGCAATCACTCTAGCTTTGTTTCTCACAATGATACCTCTGTTATCTAGTTTATTTTTGAATAACCACCTTGTGTCAATTGGATGTTGGCCTTCAGGAAGATCAACTAGATTCTAGACCTTTTGCTTTCTGAATTGTTGAAGTTCTTCTTGCATGGCCTTAATCCAGCTATTATCTTTTAGTGCAGCTGTAATCTTTGGAGGAACCATTTGTGAAAGAAAACAGGTGAAAAGACACATGTTTACAGCTCCCCCTTGGCTTCTTGTGGTTATTTCATTGAGATCTCCAATGATGTTGTTTATTGGATGAGTCTTATGAATTCTTGTTATTGGAATGGACTCAACTAGAATAGATGATTGCAAGTTAGTCATATGCGTTGATGTAGATATATCCAGCTAAGATTATGAATTTATGAAGTAATCAGATTGATCATCATTGGAAGCTGAAAGATTTTCATTTTGTACACCAGCTGCATTGTGAGTGCCATCCGCAGGAGTTACAGGCACATCTACGGATGTATTTTGTGCTTCCGCAGGAGTTACAGGAACATCTACGGATGTATTTTGTTGACTTGCTGACAACGACTCTTTGGAATGCAATGGACCATTTCTAATATGTGGAACATCTACTGATGTGAATGGAACATCAGCTGATTCAATAATCACATATCCGGATGTAGGAGCTACTGATGAAGTGTTTGTATCTGAGGATGTAGATCCATTTGCTTGGTCTTGTGCTGCATTATTGACATTATTTGGTGTTCCTTGTTCCATGATACTTGAAGTTTGTATTCTTGAAGGATCAGTAGATAATGACACTTCATTCATGTTTGGAGGAACAAATGGATAGCATGTATCTTCAGTACCTGTAGCATTCAAATAACCAGAGTTAAATGAGTTTGTGAGTGCATCTATATCAAACAACCATGATGATCCTTTTGCAGATTTAGGAAATAAGGATTCATCAAAAGACACATTAGGAGTTTCTTCCATAATGTTTTGTTATGGAATGTAGATCCTATATGATTTAGATGTTGAAGAATATCCAACGATGAAACCATCATAAGCTTTCTCTAAAAATTTTCCCAATTGTTCTTTTGTGTTTAAAACAGATACATGACACACAAAAGCTCTAAGATATCCTATGTTAATCATGCCCAAAGACTCAATTAGAAAATTAAATCTAACTAAATCAAAGGCCTTAGTGAATAGATCAGCAAGCTGATTTGTTGTATCCACTTTGACTAACTTGATTAAACCTTTTTCTGAGCAATCTCTCAGAAAATGATATCTGATTTCAATATGCTTTGTTTTACTATGTTGAACTGGATTAGCAGTGATAAACATAGCAGCTGAATTGTCAATATAAATTGGAGTTTAAAGGAAATTGTAACAATAATCAAGTAATTGGTTTTGCAACCAAAGGACTTGAGAGCAACTAGCTGAAGCAGATATGAACTCAGCCTCAGCTGTGGATACAGATACATTTGATTGCTTTTTGCACTGCCATAAAACAAGTCTTGGTCCTAAAAATTGACATCCACTAGTTGTGGATTTTCTATTATTGTTGCATCCTACATAGTCACTGTCTGAATAAGAATAGAGAGAGAAGTCTCCATCTTTTGGATACCATAGACCAAGGGCTGGTTTCCCTTTGAGTTATCTGAAAATCCTCTTCACAACATTCAGATGGGACTCTTTTGGATCTGCTTGGTACCTACACACACACATACAGTAAACATTATGTAAACTCTGCTGGTAGTTAAATACATAAGAGATCCTATCATTGATCTATATAATCATTGATCAATAGATTTTCCTGCAGGATCAGGTATAATTTTATCAATTGTTGAAGCAGGTGTTTTGCATGAAGATGTATTAGCAAGATTGTACTTCTTCAATATTTGATGAATATACTTTTCTTGATTGATGAATATGCCATCTATTTTCTGATGAACTTGTAGTCCAAGAAAGAAAGTTAATTCTCCCATTGAGCTCGTTTGAAACTGAGATTTCATCAACTCTTCAAAGCTTTCACATAGTCTCTTGTTTGTTGATCCAAATATAATGTCATCTACATATATTTGAACAACTAAGAGGTCTTGATGTTCATGTTTGAGAAAGAAAGTCTGATCAATAGTTCCCCTTTTGTATCCATGCTTGAACAAGAAAGATGATAATGTTTCATACCACTTTCTTGGTGTTTGATGAAGACCATACAAAGCTTTGTCAAGCTTGTATACTCTATGTGGGTAATCAGGATCTTCAAAACCTGGAGGTTGAGCTACATAGGCTTCTTCATCAATTTTCCCATATAAAAAGGCACACTTCACATCCATTTGATAAACAGTGAACTTCTTATATGAAGCATAGGCTAGGAATACTCTAATGGCTTCAATTCTTGCAACTGGTGCAAAAACTTTATCATAGTCTATCCCTTCTTCTTGAGTATATCCTTGAGCAATCCACCTATCTTTGTTTCTCACAATGATACCTCTGTCATCTAGTTTATTTTTGAATAACCACCTTGTGTCAATTGGATGTTGGCCTTCAGGAAGATCAACTAGATTCCAGACCTTTTGCTTTCTGAATTGTTGAAGTTCTTCTTGCATGGCTTCAATCCAGCTATTATCTTTTAGTGTAGCTGTAATATTTGGAGGAACTACTTGTGAAAGAAAACAAGTGAAAATACACATGTTTACAGCTCCCCCTTGGCTTCTTGTGGTTCTTTCATTGAGATCTCCAATGATGTTGTTTATTGGATGAGTCCTATGAATTCTTGTTGTTGGAATGGACTCAACTAGAATAGATGATTGCAAGTTAGTCATATGCATTGATGTAGATATATCCAGCTGAGATTATGAATTTATGAAGTAATCAAATTGATCATCATTGGAAGCTGAATGATTTTTATTTTGTACACCAGCTGCATTGTGAGTGCCATCCGCAGGAGTTACAGGAACATCTACGGATGTATTTTGTGCTTCCGCATGAGTTACAGGAACATCTACGGATGTATTTTGTTGACTTACTGAAAACGACTCTTTGGAATGCAATGGACCATTTCCAATATGTGGAACATCTACTAATGTGAATGGAACATCAGCTGATTCAACAATCACATCTTCGGATGTAGGACACTCATCAGCGGATGCAGAGTCAGCAGCTACTGATGAAGTGTTTGCATCTGAGGATGTAGATACATTTACTTGGTCTTGTGCTGCATTATTGACATTATTTGGTGTTCCTTGTTCCATGATACTTGAAGTTTGTATTCTTGGAGGATCAGCAGATAATGACACTTCATTCATGTTTGGAGGAACAAATGGATAGCATGTATCTTCAGTACCTGCAGCATTCAAATACCCAGAGTTAAATGAGTTTGTGAGTGCATCTATATCAAACAACCATTATGATCCTTTTGCAGATTTAGGAAATAAGGATTCATCAAAAGACACATTAGGAGTTTCTTCCACAATGTTTTGTTGTGGAATGTAGATCCTATATGATTTAGATGTTAGAGAATATCCAACAAAGAAACCATCATAGGCTTTCTCTGAAAATTTTCACAATTGTTCTTTTGTGTTTAAAACAGATACATGACACACAAAAGCTCTAAGATATCCTATGTAAGGTTTTCTTTTAAATAAAAGCTCATAAGGTGTTTTATTGTGTTCTTTGACAATTAATGTCTTGTTTTGAACATTGCATGTTGTGTTCACTGCTTCAGCCCAAAAGGTGATTGGCAATTATGAATCAGCTAGCATTGTTCTTGCTGCTTCAATGAGAGTTCTGTTTCTTCTTTCAGTAACTCCATTTTGTTGTGAAGTTCTTGGTGCACTGAGTTGCCTTGCTATGCCTTTATTCCTACAAAATGAATCTAAGACAGTATTAACAAATTCAGTCCTATTGTCACTCCTAAAAATTTTAAGTTTTAAATCATGTTGATTCTCAATCTTAGTGACAAACTCCATTAATGTTTCTGATGTTTCACACTTTAGTTTTAAGAAAAAGACCTATGTGAATCTAGTGAAGTCATCCACAACCACTAAACAATATTGCCTTTTTCCAATGCTCATCACATTAGTTGGACCAAAAAGATCATGTGAAGCAATTTGAGTGGTGTAGTGTTTGTGTTCATTATTTTGGATTTATGTGACACTCTATATTGTTTTCCTTTATAGCATGAGGAACAATGGTTTGAACAAGAAAATTCTTTCTTTGACAATCCAATGACTAAGTCATTTTTCACCAATTTATTCATGTTCTTCAAGTTGGAATGAACATGCCTTTTTTGCCACAACTGAGATTCATCTTCTGATGACTTAGATAGCAGGCATGTTTCATTATTTGTGAGTGCTGTATTATTCATATCCAAAACATCTGTGTTTCTTTTTCTTGATGCTTTAAGAAGGATCCAATCTTCTGGAACTGCAAAACCTGGCTTAAGAATGTAACAATTAGTGTTATCAAATAATGTGGTATAATTTTGATCACAAATTTGAGACACACTCGATAAATTATATTGCAAATTTTCATAATAATTTACTTTCTCAAATTTGAGCACACCATTAGTTACCATTCCTTCACCAACTATTTTACCTCCCTTCTTATCCCCACAAAATGCCACATAAGAAGCATTTTTATGTTTGAAGTCATGGAGAAGAGAACAGTTTCCTATCATATGTCTGGGACAACCACTGTCAACATACCACTTGTTGTCAGTTCTCCAAGACTGTTCCTGCACAATTAAAGAATTCAATTAGATTTGGAAACCCAAGTCTTAATGATCTTGGGTGATCCTGTGGAGTCTAAAATTTTAACTTGCTCATGAATGAGTCTTGAAGATTCAGTATTAATTTTAGATTCAATTGATTCATTGTGTGTTGTTTGTGGTGAGGATGATTCTGTTGATGATGAACATATGGAATTTTGTTCTGATTTTTCAAACTCTTCCTCAAGGATCTTCTCTTTCTTTTTTTGCTGTTTTGACTTTGATGATGATCCTTGATTGTTGAAAGTTTCATCATCCTTTGATTTTGAATGTGAAACATGAGTTCCTTTTTCAAAATTATCAAAGAAAGTATCTTTAGCATTGGACTTCTTATTGTTCAAATCCACCTTTTTATGAGGTGTCTTTGATTGTTGAGGAGACTTTGATTTCTGTTCAGGTTGTCTTTTCTTCAAAGGTTCACTATCAACTGATGATTTCTCTTGTAGTTTAGTCACCTTTTGTTTTGTTTTTGTTGTTTCTTTAATCTTGAATCTTTATGATCTTCACTTGATTGAGATTCTGATTCATCCTTCTCAGGTTGTTTCTTCTTTGTGCTCTTTGTCTTGTTCTTTTTGTTAAAATAACATTCCTGAGTGGAATGGTTATTTTTGTTACAAAATAGCACAATGTTTGTTGATGTAACAGTCTGAAGTCATGTGATTGTTCATATTACAGATGGAGCAATAGCTGCTGAAGTAACAGTCTTCAGTGTTGTGATTTTTCATATCACACCATTTGCAATACTTTTCTTCTGACTCATTATTAGACTCAATTAATTTCTTCTTCTTTTGTTGTTTTTGAGTCTTCAACTTCTCAAGCTTTACTGAAGCTGACTCCTTTCCTTTTCCTGACATGATGTCAAAAGGTTCATGTTTATCAGCTGAAGTTTGTTGCTTTGAGCTCACCCCTTTTTGAGTTTTCTTTTTGGTCGTTTCTTTTACCTTCCGCAGATCATCTACTGATTCAGTAGGTTTGTTTTTCCACAGATCTGCTACGGAAGAATGTTTCTTCTTCCGGAGAAGTTCTGCTGATACTCGCTTCTTTTCAATCACTTCAGTTGAAGGTTTTTGTTGCTGATGAAGTACTTAAAGACCTTCATTTAGCTGAGCTATTCTCTTGCAAATAGTCTTCAACATGTTTCTTTGCTTAGGTGGATATGGCAACTTTGTTTGCTCAAGTACTTTGGGCATGATTGTTTCAACTGAAACATTCTTACCAGTGTTCAGTTGATCCGCACAGTTATCATCATGTTCATCAGAATCATCCAAGTCATCACATCCATCAAAGTCAAATTCCGATTCATTTTGTTTGATTTTATCTGATTCAGAAGAATCAGTTTTACTCACCTCGGATTCATTGTTATTAACTTGTTCAGTGCAGTTTGTTTCAAACTTGGTGCATGGCACAAAATGATTTGACAAGCTAATTGTCATTGATTCAGGTAAAGTTGTATAGTTATCATTTAAAGGAGGTGCAATAGCATTATATCCCAACCCATACCTGTTCTTTGATTCAATATGAGAATTCAATAATTTCTCATATTGCTGAGATGAAAGTTGAAATTTCTGAAGTTTCACTTCAGTTGATGCATGATCAGCCATGGATTTAGTTAAGGAAGTGGTCAGATGCTCAACTTGTGCTTTTAAGCTGTAATTTTCTGAAACAAATTTATCTAAATCTTTTTGTAAAGAGTTAATTTTGAATTGATATAATTTATGTTCTCTTACATGAGATTCATTCATAATAATTATTTCTTTTACTTTATCAGCCAGTTGTTGAGCATGGACTCTATATCTTTCAACTTCCTCAACACACATTGATGAACACAATCTATCTCTTACCTCTCTAGCCATAGGTGGAACTTTGTTCTCCATGTGGGCCATTAAAGCTTGATTTTCATCCAAAACTTCCTTCTCATACATGCTCCAGTCACAGGTTCCATCTTGGAGAATGATCATCCTAGTTTCTTTTGAATTACTAGGTCTTGCTGATGCATTTGTGACTGGTGGGGATGAGTTGGTTAGCTGTGGTTGTCTATAAGATCTCTGAGATGTTGTTGTTTGATAAGATTGATGCCGATGAGATTGATGTTGTTGTTGTTGTCTCATGTCAGGATTTGATTGTTGATTACATTCTCTTGAGAAGTGCCCATAGAGATTGCATTTGAAACATCTTACCTTTGACTTATCAACACCAATCTTTGATGTTTTGCTTGCTGCAGCCAAACTTTTGTTTCTTCTCAAGTATTGTTTGGCTCTATAAGTAATCATTGCCATTTGCCATTGAAGATCCATCTCCTCTACTACATCTGGATGTAGTTCTTCCAAGTCTTGTTGGCAGATATTTGCAGGTGTTAAGGTGCTTTCTAAGTAGGCTTGAAAACTTGAACTAAAAGCTGCAAATGCTGCTTTTTGTTCTTCAGAATCTAGAATCACAATAATGGGCTCTGCTTGGTTGTTGTTTGTTGAAGACTTTGCTGCTGATGTAGATGCATCATTTCTATCATCAGGACTTCCTTTTTCTTTTCCTGATTTACTTTGAGAAGATTTATTTGAAGGCTTTGATGCATAAAAGCTCACTTCTTCTTCATCTTCACTCAAAGTACAAGAGTTGTCACTATCATTGTTAGAGATAAAAGCACTTCCAGCACTTTTGGTTTCTTTAAAATGATAAGGTGTGACATGTGTTCTCACACTCTTGTTTCTTGACTTTTCATCCATTTCAAGAGCCTCAACTTTAGCTACCAATGTATCTAAGCCAGTTGCTTTGAGATCAATGGTGTTCTTGAACATGGAAACAGTTTGCTTCCAACTTTCAGGCAATGTATGGGAGCATCTTTTTGTTCAGTTCCTCATTTGTATACTTCAACTCCATGATGTTCATCTCGGTTACCAATTGCATAAACCTATGGAGTCGTTGAGGAATTGATTCACCCTCAATATGATGAAATGTTTCATATTGTTAGCGAAGTGTGTCCTTCCTAATGCTTATGATTTCATCACTCCTTTCACAAAGAGTATGAATTATCTTCCACAAGGTATTTGTTGTTTTATAATTCTCACACCTGATTAGTATTTCTTCTGTTAAAGCCATACAGAGCAAACTGTATGCTCTAATATCAACTTTAACCTTTTTAACATCATCAGGTGACAGATCTTTTGTACTTATGGGTTGATTTTTGTTATTATAATCCGGCCCAAGGGTGGGTGGAATATAAGGACCTTTAGTTATTGATACCCATCAGTCAGAATCAGTGTAGTTCACATGATTTCTAAACTTGATCTTCCAGGATTTAAAGTCTGCTTTTGTTTCCAACTTTGGAGGCTGGTACGATGATCCACCGACAATGCTACTCATTTTAGTCAAATATTGAAGTTTTAACTAAAACAAAGTTTCTTATGAATAGTTAATGAGAGTCAGCCAATAACACAGATCTATGTTTCAATTAATTTGAATATAGATCAATGTTAACCGAGCAATGTAACAATACTCGCTGAATGACAAATCACTGCTTTATTGAATTTCAAATCTTCACACCAATTACTTTTGCTTAAAAAATTATAGATCTAGTCAGAAAACTGATAGATCTAGTTTTCGTATTAAACAATTCTAACACTGATAGATCAATCGATCTAGATCAATGAGTACTTGGCTCTGATACCACCTGTGAATCCAAGGATCGCAACCAGGAATTATAAGTGTTAGATTGGTTTCGAATTAATGATTGCGGAATTACCATTAATCGTTGTTTAATTGATTAACAAATAAATATCGATGCCAGAGAAAAGAAACAATAAATAATCAAACGATATCAACATTATGCAAAGAATAATGATTTGAATCAAACGTAATTCATTAAAACCAATTAATGATTACAAAGAATCAAATAATAATTTCTAACAAAATTCTATGCTAGGATTGTGTTTATAATTTTTGGTGTGTTGATGTGACGGCTGCTAGGGTTTGTGTTGATCGTGCGAAAACGATGTGATGGTATGTTATTCGCCGTTTATTTCTGTCTTTGATATGAAACCTAGGACTCATATTTATAGACACGCGTGTTTCTGTTAAGGAAACAGAGAATCTCATGGAGTCTGTGATTGACTTGTTGACTAGAAACACTTGTATGATTTACGTGTCTGGTTCTTCCGTAATTACTTTTTTCTTCCGCAACTACTTGGTCTTCCGCAGTTACTTTGTTCTTCCGCAGCTACTTGGCCTTCCGCAGTTACTTTGTTCTTCCGCAACTACTTGATCTTCCGCAGTTACTTTGTTCATGAGTTCATCAGTGAATATCCATGTTCATCCGTAGAAGATCTTCTAATGAATGTCTTGTAAGAAAGTTATCTAAGGAAGAACAAAAATGTTCATCCGTAGATGTTTCTTACACTTAGTCAATTTCAGAAATTGACCAAGTATAATATTTGTACCTGTAATCATACACATAAATCAACGCACATATGGGTTAACCTATATATATACATAATGAATTACAAATATTCACTACATGTATTGATTAAAGTTCTAAGCCTATACAAAATGATCTAGACCTATTATTCCAAGATCTAACATGTGTTCGTATGAATCTGTTGAAGTTGGCACATTAGGTTAAAACACTACTGAAAGTTGCCGAAGTGTATAGGCGCTTGACAACTGCTCAGGCGTTTCACCACTATTCCAACGTTTTTGGTCTAGGCGTTTTACCACTGTAGGGCACATTACAACTGTGTGGACACTTTGAAACTTCTTAGAAACCAAGTATTTTCAGGCACATTACCTTTGTTGAGGCGCTTCTGAACTGTTTGGGCGTTTTTGACACCCAGGCGTCTGACAACTGTTTGGGCGTTTCACAACTGTTCAGGCGCATTATAAGTTGGGCATTTGAGAATTCTTCTAAGGCAATCCCTTAGATGTTTTAGTCAAATTCAAAGGAGTTTCACAACTGTTTGGGCACTTCATCTCTGTTTAGGCGCATCAACTCAACACTTAGAATTTTTTTGTAAAAAAATTTAAAAATCCAAAAATATTTTCAATTCATTGTTTAAATTCAGAAACTTAAAAACAACAAAAACAAATCTTTTTCTAAAATCAAAAATATAAAATGGTAAAGTCTAAAAATTCTGAGAACAGAGTTCCTAAGTTGAATAATAGAGCTGATTTTAAGAACTAGTCTCTTAGATTGAAACATCAGCTTAATTCTATTGACACTGACTTGTGGAAGTCAATAGAAAAAGGACCTCATATTCCTATCACTTCAGATGGTCCTGATAGAGGGTTTGTTTACACTAAAGATTCTACAGAACCATATCTTGAAGATGGGTTACAGGGTGATGATCTAAGGAAAGTAAAGAATGATATTAAAGCCTATTCTTTGATGTGTAAAGGAATACCACTTGAAGTCTTAACTAGACTTGATGGATATCAAACAGGATATACCATGTATAAAGATTTGAAGATAATATGTGAAGGTGGTAAAGAGATTCAAGATCTCAAGAAGCAGAAACAGAAGAGGCAGTTAGAGCTATTTGAGAATTTATCTGTAGAAACTATAAACCAAATGATGAATAGATTTGTGCAACTCACAACTGAGATGTCAACTGCTGGCATAAAAAATGATCTCGAAGATCTAAATTTTAAACTTCTCAATGCTCTTCCATCTTCATGGAAACAAACAGTATCACTGTTGAAGCATACTGAGAAATTTCCTATGGATCTTGATCTATTGATTGCCAAGATTGAGTTAGTTGAGATTGACGAAAGCTCAAGAAACAATGATAGAGCATCCTCAATGTCTCAATACAAATATATTGCATCTCCAGCTAGTAGAGTGGAGAATGCCTTTATGTCAAAGAATGAGAATTTACCATAAGAAGAGGGTGATCTATTTGTAAGAGCAGGGTTCTTTACAGATTCTTCATATACAAGTGCTCCTGCTTATGCATCTCAACCTCAACCTCAGTTTCCTCCTAAACCTCAAAGCTCTAAATCTCAAACTCAGACTCCATCTGTTAACTCTGCTAAAACTAGCAAAGTTAAAGATGTCATTAACATCCTATTACAGGATGAAGAGTCCAAATCTGCTTTTACTGCATTTATGGCTAGTTTTCAAACTTATCAAGGTAGTCATTTAACTAAATTAGATCCTGTTTTGCAATACTTATTTGAAATGGATCCAGATGATGTGGAGGAAATGGATCTAAACTGGTAGATGGTGATGATTGCATACAGGACTCAGAAACACTCTTATGTCAACCGAAACTACAAGCCAAGTGCTAACAAGACTGTTGGATTTGACAAGTCTAAGTCAAGGTGTTTCAACTGCAATAGCTATGGTCACTTTTTAAGGGAATGCAAAGCTCCGAGAAACAAAGGAGGAAATAGCCAATCGAGTTCAAGTAATCAGAGGTTTCAACAATCATCTCAGAAGACATTCCAAAAGCCATACCAAAGCTTACCAATGCCTGAACTTAAAGATGAATCTAAGTCATCTGAAGAGCCAAACAAAGCTCTAGTTGTTAGCATTAAGGACGGATATGATTGGAGTGCTTATGTAGAACAATTTACTGCTGATCTAACTTCCAGTTTATCTCTTATTGCAGAAATTCAAGGAGAAGATTGGTCAAAGGATAGTGATCCTAAAGCTGAATGTAATTCTGAGAATTAGGAAGAAGAATATTACTGGAGTGATAAATCTGATCCTAAAGAGGATTCAGAAGAAGTTGCAATAATGGCACAGTCAGATCAACTAAATGTACGCCCGAGAAGACCAATCAACAAATGGTATGTGGATAGTGGGTGTAGCCGGCACATGACGGGCAATCATGCCTTACTTCAAGATTTTAAGTTAAAGGATGGTACACATGTCGCCTTCGGTGGTGATGCAGGAGGAAAAATCACAGGCGAGGGAACAGTATCCAATGGGATAATAAGCTTTGATAAAGTCAACTACTGCTCATAGTTGAACATTAATTTGTTAAGCGTTTCTGAAATTTGTGATAAATCATATTCTGTTCTTTTTGATGATTCTTTTTGAAACATTTTGAAGCCAGGGTTTCAGAATAGCAAAGACTGGGTAGTTGTTAAAGCTGTTAGGGATCGAGATGTATACAAGCTGGATATGTCTCAAGTTGATCCATCTACAGAAACAACTTGCCTTATTGCTCAAGCATCAAATGACGAAAGTCAGCGTTGGCATAGACGTCTCGGACATTCCAACTTCAAGAATATGAACAAGCTTGTAGCGGAAAATCATGTTATCAGCCTTCCATCAAAGAAGTTTAACACTACTGATCTCTGCTCAGCATGTTTAAAGGGGAAGCAACACAGAGCGTCTTTTAAGCCCAAGCAAATAAACTCAAATTCCAAACCTCTCCAGATGTTGCATATGGACCTTTTTGGACCAACAAATGTGAAGAGTATTGGAAGAAAATCTTATTGTTTAGTTATCATTGATGACTTCACAAGATTTTCATGGGTTTTCTTTCTGAATGCTAAAT
Organism: Flaveria sonorensis; assembly: GCA_025506505.1. Classification (NCBI taxonomy): domain Eukaryota; kingdom Viridiplantae; phylum Streptophyta; class Magnoliopsida; order Asterales; family Asteraceae; genus Flaveria; species Flaveria sonorensis. The sequence goes on along the minus strand of CM046429.1, from coordinate 48,332,156 downwards.
CTGAAACGGCTGAATTATTAAAAGAATTCATCATAAAAGTTGAAAACCAATTAGAAAAAAAGTAAAAATAATAAGAAGTGATAATGGAACGAAATTTAAAAATGCTAATATTGACATGTTCTGTGCAGAAAAAGGAATTGGTCATCAGTTCAGCGCTCCCAGAACACCACAACAAAATGAAGTTGCTGAAAGGAAGAACAGAACTTTGATTGAGGCTGCACGATCCATGTTAGCAGATGTGAAAATTCCTATCACTTTCTGGGATGAAGCCATATCTACTGCGTGTTTTGTATAGAATCGTACTTTAATTGTGAAAGACAAACTAAAAACTCCTTATGAGTTGATGTTTGGTAGGAAACCAAACATAGATTTTCTCAAATCTTTTGGTTGTCCAGTTTTGATTTTAAATTGAAGTGATCATCTAGGAAAATTTGATTCAAAATCTGATAAAGGATTTTTCGTTGGATATACATCTATTTCAAAAGCCTATCGAGTTTATAACTCTAGGATAAATGTTATACTTGAAACATTCAATGTTAAATTCCTTGAAAATTCTTTTCCACCAGTTTCAAATGGTCCAGCATGGTTATTTGATTTTGATTTATTGTCAAACTCTTTTCAATCTAACTTGTTTGATTCTACAGGTGAGAAGAAACTTCAAGGAGATCTCGGCTCTTTCAGTGATAATTCAGATTCTAATGATATGGATGACTCAAGCCCAGATTATCCATTTTTTTCTTTTGTCAAAGACTCAATAATTCAGTTTAACAATATTAATCAATCTCATCAAGAGGAAGATCATTTTGTTTTAGAAGATCAAGATGTTTCACAACCTATTCCTAATGATGGTATAGAAATTATACAATCTGAGTCTAGAACGTCATCTATTTCTTGTGATGCAGTTGATACCGGTAATCTTGATTACTTCATCAACTCACCGACTCAAGTTCCCAATTTCAATCCACATTCTTCGAACCTATTGCATCAGCTTTCTAACTTGAACCAAACCAATCTGGATGTTCATGTTCAAGGGAATGAGATTCCAACATCTCATATTCACAAGAACCATCCAACGTCTTAGATTATTGGTCCATTGAATGAGAGAACAACGAGAAGTAAATCAGAACAAGCAAATCTTTGTTTTTACTCGTGTTTTCTTTCTCAAATTGTTCTTAAAAATGTTACCGAAGTGTTAAAGGACAATAGTTGGATTGAGGCTATGCAAGAAGAATTATTGCAATTCCGCAAACAAGAAGTGTGGAATCTTATGGATTTACCTGAAGGAGAAAAAGCCATAGGCACAAGATGGTTGTTCAGAAACAAAACAGATGATCGAGGAATTGGTATTAGAAATAAAGCAAGACTCGTTGCACAAGGATACACCCAAGGGGAATGTGGGTCTGAAAAGGATAGTCTATATTATCAACACAATCAAAGTCAACAAATGTCAACGTCACTGTCAAAGTCATCGGAAAAGTCAAACAGACGCGTTCGAGATGAAAAACCGAGACGAGACGTTGAAGATATAAATGACTAGCAGTTTATTGTTAATAAATATATTTTGTGTCAACAAAATATATTTATTTATGTTTAAGTTATTTTTATGTTTTAATGATAGTCTAGGGGGCTAATTGTCATTAAGTCTAATTGTCATTAGACTATATATAGCTAGAGTCATTAATGAGTTTAGCAAGCTTGAATGAGCTACATTTGAGGGTTTTCACTTTGTAATATCTTTTGCAATCAAATTCAAATCAAACAAGGGTTTTATTGAATGTTCATCTTGTTCATCCATATTTTATAGTGTTTGATCTATATTGTTCATAAATATCATTGATATTTGTGTTATCAGTGAGATTTGTTTGTGTTTATCAATCAATTACACTAAATTATCGATCGAGTGGACCAACAATTTGGTATCAGAGCCTTTGTGCTCTTGGTTGATTGAATTTTTGTGTATTTTTTAGTTCAAATCACCGTTTCATTTATTTTCGATCTGATTTGTGTGTTTTGGACATGGAAATTGATTGAGGATTGCTAGATTTTGGTGTGGGAAGCTTTAGAAATCATCAGATCTCAAATTCAATGAGATTTGGATGAATTTCAGTTGATTTCTTGTTGAAAAAGTTTTTCAGACTCGTCGGGCGAATTTACAGATCGTCCAGCGAAACTATAGCATCATTCAGCGAAACTACACAGTTTCGCCGGGCGAAACTAGGGTTTATTCAGCGAAATTGCACAGTTCTTGGTTTTTGGATCTGGTTTCTTAATCCTAGCGAAATTGCTACCAAATTGTTCTCTGAACGAAAGTTCAACTAGTTTTGGGTGAAACTATCCAGCGAAAGTAGCATCGGTGTGCCATTGCTGGGAGAAACTACTGCCGAAGATACCAGCAAAACTGCGTGTCTCAACGAAACTATCGCCGAAACTAGAGTTTCTGATCATTGATACGGGCAAAACTACTGCTTGTTTGTCAGCGATTCTAGGAGCAAATCTACCAGTGCAATTAGTAGCGAACTTGTCAGCAAAATTATAAGCTTCACCCCAGTTACTTAGAAACCATTTAGTTGACATTAGAAGTATTTTTTCCCGGGGGAGAATATTATTCAACAATTTTTGGAAAAATTAATTTTAGTTTTGGGTGTTAAAGCGAATTTTAATATTTTATATGAAAATGTCGTTTTCAGACGATTTCGAATCTGACAAAGCCAGAATGGCACAATGTCGGTTTGATTCTTTTGCAGCCATGAAAGATGAAATGATATCTGATTTTGTTGATCGATTTCTGATGGTGGCAAACAACCTTAAGAAGTATGATGACCAGCTGGGAAACCATGAACAAGTCACAAAACTTTTGGATTCTCTTCCTTCACAGTGGAGCCTATAAGTTAGTTTGATAAAACGCAAAAGAAATTTTGCTGACTATAAACTCATGGAAGTTATCAACAAGTTAAAATCATTTGATTTGGATATGAAAAGAAAAGAGTACAATCAATTCATGTACGGTGGTGTTTCTTCAAGTGTAGAGATCAAAGAAACTAATGAACAAGTCAACCATGTATTGATGGCTGAGGTGCTAAACAGTGATGAGAATTATGTTGAGAATTTTGATCCTTTCAAAGAATTCAGCTGTGAAACTCAAGGTGAGAGTGTTGGTGATGATGATGCATGTGCAAGCTGGTGTAAAATTCAGAAACCACAGGATAGTGAAACAGATGAAGTGAAGCAGGAGGTTCGGGATGAAGGAAATTCAGCGGGAGATGAAGCTGAGGAAGCTAAGAAGAGAGCTGCTAAGGAGGAAGAGTACAAAAAGAACACTCTCGTATGTCAATGTGAAAAAGCCCTAGCTGCTGAAAAGATAGTTATGGGACTCCCCTACGAGATAGTTCAAGACATGTGTTCTCCTCCCTGCATAATTCATTTATTCGGGGTTTATAAAGCTAACAGATTATTGTTAGAAAATGAAAAAGAATTAAAACGAATAAACAAAGAACTTAAAATCAATGATTCCAAATATTTTATTAAACTAAGAGAAGCTTTAAAAGAAAATGATCTTTTAAAAAGAAATCTTTTAGAAAAGAATGTCGAGATTAATGTTTTGAGCGAACGAGTCACATTAGCAGAGTTCGAGACTAGCAAGCTTAAAAGTAAACTTGATAAATGGATGATATCAGGGATGAAACAGGAAAAACTATTCTCTAAGCAGAGGGGAGCTAGAATCGAAACGGGTGTGGGATGTGGTGAAACTTCATATGTTTATCCTCCTCCTAGCACTTAATGTTACTCTCCTATGCCTCAACCTCATCCATCTAATGATTTAATTGAAGCTACGGATGCTAATAGTTTACATGCAGGTTTAAGCAGCGTTAATCACAAAGAGGTTCGAGATGAATATGATTTTCCTACAAGTTTGGGGCTCATCAAGCAAGGATCTGATCTGCAAAATGATAATTCCACCTCTGATGCTTCAAAATCAGTATCAGTTGTTTCACGTAACTTCTTTAACAAATTCAAAATAGGTAACATCCCTTCTTTTGTTCCTGTCATGTTTGTCTAAGAAGGAACAGCTGTGGAATCGTCAAGCAATCAGAACTTAACAACACAAACCGACACAACAAGAGTCATCAATCAAGATCCATTGGAAGCTGACTTGTGTATACAGGACTAGACAAGTTTTGATGATGAACCATATATCATCAAGTCACTTGAAGTTATCAAGTGTCAAAAGCTTCCAACAGTTGAATCAAGACCTATACGGATCTCATCTCCAACTGCTAAGCAAATCAGTAGTTCCTCCAAAGCTCAGCAGAAGCACTCACTATCGTCATCTGCTATCCATCAAGCTCACCATAAATCTACCTCCAAGTCTACCAAATCACTAGTCATACAAAAGTGTACTCAGAAGAATGTTCAGATCTCAGTTCCCGGAACATCACAAATCAAATCACAGCCCAGTTCGAAATCCACATTGACAAAGCCTCAAAAGGTTCAATTTCCATATATAAAAAAGAAGAAGCATCAAGGTTGTCAACAAGCTGCCTCAACCTCAAAGCAGGCTCCACCCTCTCCTATTATCCACGGGACTAAAAAGAACCAAAAGCCTTTCAAGGCTTGCTTTAGATGTGGAAAAGAAGGTCATGTGCTAAAGAAGTGTCCTCCGGTTCAAAGGCAAGCTTCAGGAGGTAAAGATATCACAGGTTGCTTCGCGGGTTCAAAAGGTAAAAAGCACATATCTTTGAATGGTTGGATAAAGAACAATCTATCCAAACCTTCTCATGTGAAGCCGGCTTCACATGATTCAAAGATGAAAGGACCAATGTTTCAAAATCAAAATCTCAACCTACAGGTCTTAAAAAGAAAATGATTTCCAAATTCAATTCTTTTAAATCTAAAGTAATTGAACAGAAACAAATTTGGAAAGTAAAACAAAAGGTTAAAGAGATAAATGATTTTTCAAAACAGTTTGCGCTAAAGCAGGTTATGTACACTGGTAAAAAAGGAACTCCCAAGACCACGATGGCCTGGGTCCCCCTCTCTAACTAATCTGTTTATGAGTGCAGGAACAATTCAGGAAGCCTATCAGTAATCCGGTTTACTGACTAGGATTGTTCCTAATTCAAATTTGAGGCGGAACAAACAGGTTAAGGTATCTCATCCATATTTTGTATTCTTATCTACCATTCACAATCATTGCATTTTTCTTGTTACTTCATTTCTCATGTTTTTGCTAGTATAATTTGGAAGACTTTCTTTAGTAAAATTCTTTTTTCAATTCTGTTTATTATATACTTAAAAAAAGGGAAATTTCTTTTTTTTATTTCATGGCAGTTAAAAAGAAATTTCGAGGAGAATAAAAATATTTCACGGGAACTAAGAACTTGATTTAGGATGACTGAGAAATGATAGTATGTCTTCTTGGTATGCTTATTTGCATGACTTGTACTTTGTGAGAAATGATAGTAACTGATGTAGATGTCTGTATCACTTAATATTCTAAAATATGAGAAACACAGTTTCATTATATGATATGCTTGGTAGGCTTAGCCTGAAAATGAAGTAAACAGTGATTCTGTAGCCTATCTAAAACTTTAGAACTTGGCGATAAGGATCATTTCCATGATATCTCGGCCTGCATAAAGTTACAAGTCTCGTCAAAAATGGGTTGAGAGTATCTGACTTCTGCCTTGATTACTTCGATTCCCAAATTCCCTCACCCTTGCATCTGAATTGATGCTTCTTGTAAGCTCTTCAGAATCCTTTTCATGCTTATCTCCTCTGCTATGCGAAAGCATTGACCTGGAGTGATGATCTTCTCTGTTATACGTGAGTATAGACCTGAAGCTCTCATCAGCACGCTTTGATGATCATCTCCTCTGTTATACGTAAGTATAGACCTGGAGCTCTCATGATCTGTTCTCTAAAATAAAGGCACAATGATTCTTAAATTAAGATCATTGTTGAAACTTAAAAGAAAGTCAAGCAGAGTTAATCATATTACTCAATAAGCCCTGATGATGGGATGAGTTCTTTGCCGGATGTTTGTGGGAACCAAGTCACCTGAGCTTCTCTAATTAAATCTAAAACATGATAAAATCAATTGCAGATCACTTGCTGAAAAGGATAAGACATGGGTTTAAATTTGACAAATATACCAACAATCATTTTTGAACTGTTTTTGGCTTTCAAAAACATAAAATTATGACCAGACTCTGTATTAGTGTGATCTCACTAACTTGTCGATGTTCAAATACATCTTTGTGCTTTCGTATATCTTGAAGATGTGATCTCATGATCAAATTAGTTCTTGGTTTAATATGATAAAACAAAATAAAATAAAATATTCATTTCAAATCATTTTTCAAGTCTTCCATATTATGCTATTAAAATGTTATCATTTTCACATGCATTTCACGGGAAATTTTACATTCAGATAAACACGAGTTTATTTGTATTGTTGAAATGATCTAACGAGAATTGTGTAGAATGTGTTTGTAATTGTGTTATAGATTCTTGCTGAAATTGATGACCTATCATCAACTGAGCAAAGTACCATACCAGAGAACCTGTTCCTCAAGTTTGTAGAGGATACCGAGCTAGGATTCCTTCTCCTATATCTTCTGAAGCACTCAAGAATAAAGAGTTGGAGATGCTATTCCTAATCATTCTCATGATGCACACAAAAGGTGGGAGTATTCAAAAAGGGGGAGCCTATAAGATGAAAGATTATCGGTACCAGATCATCAATCTACGGGGAGATTGAAGATCAATATATAGTTGACTTATCGGTGCTGATCACCATGATAGTTGTTGATAATAATAGACTAAGGGGGAGTATTGTTGGGTCTGAAAACAATAGTCTATATTATCAACATAATCAAAGTCAACAAATGCCAACGTCACTGTCAAAGTCATCAGAAAAGTCAAACAGACGCGTTCGAGATGAAGAACCGAGACGAGACGTTGAAGATATAAATGACTAGGAGTTTATTGTTAATAAATATATTTTGTGTCAACAAAATATATTTATTTATGTTTAAGTCATTTTTATGTTTTAATGATAGTCTAGGGGGCTAATTGTCATTAAGTCTAATTGTCATTACACTATATGTAGCTAGAGTCATTAGTGTGTTTAGCAAGCTTGAATGAGCTAGATTTGAGGGTTTTCACTTTGTAATATCTTTGCAATCAAATTCAGATCAAACAAGGGTTTTATTGAATGTTCATCTTGTTCATCTATATTTTATAGTGTTTGATCTATATTCTTCATAAATATCATTGATATTTGTGTTATCAGTGAGATTTGTTTGTGTTTATCAATCAATTGCACTGTATTATCGATCGAGTGGACCAACAGGGAAGGAATAGATTATGATGAAGTATTTGCTCTAGTTGCAAGACTTGAATCAATTCGTGTCTTCCTGGCTTATGCATCATTCTCGAAATTCTAGGTGTATCAAATGGACGTGAAAGGTTCGGAATTTCCACATCGTGTGTACAAGCTTAGCAAAGCTTTATATGGTTTACATCAAGCCCCTAGAATCTGGTATGAAACATTATCACAACACTTAATCCAACAAGGATACACGCGAAGGAAAATCGATCCAACTTTGTTCATTAAGAAGGATGCTAATGATATCCTATGTGTACAAGTGTATGTCGATGATATCCTATTTGATTCTACAAGTCCAAAATTGTGCAATGAATTCGAAGAAATCATGAAGTCTCGATTTCAAATGAGTTCTATAGGAGAAATAAACTTCTTTCTTGAACTTCAAGTCAAGCAATCTACAGATGGAATCTTCATTAATCAAGAGAAGTTCGTTGACAAACTCTTGAAGAAATTTAAACTGCAAGATTATCAGTCCATAAGAACTCCAGCTTATGTAAACACCAAGATTGAGCCTGATCCGAAAGGAAAAACTGTAGACCAAACTTTATACAGATCTATGATTGGTTCATTGATGTATCTTACTGTATCTAGACCTGACATAATGTATGCTCTTTGTGTCTGTGCCAGGTATCAATCAGACCCGAAGGAATCCCACTTAATTGCTTTAAAACGAATATTCAGGTATCTCAAAGGTAAACCGGGTTTAGGGCTATGGTATCCTTATGAAAGTAACTTTGAGCTACATGGATACATGGATTGTGATTATGGAGGATGTTGTCAAGATAGAAAATCAACTACGGGTGGTTGTCAATTTTTAGGACCCAGATTAGTCTAATGGCAATGTAAGAAACAAACAGATGTCTCTGTTTCAACCGCAGAAGCTGAGTACATAGCTGCTTCAGCAGGATGTTCTCAAATCCTTTGGTTACAAAACCAACTGCTGGATTACGGGTTCAACTTTCTTAAAACTCCAATTTACGTTGATAACACTGCTGGTATGTTCATTACAGCTAATCCTGTCGAACATTCAAAAACAAAACATATCAAGATTTGATATCATTTTCTCAGAGATAACTCTGGAAAAGGTTTAATCATTCTGATTCATATTGAAACTGAAAAACAGTTGGCTGACCTTTTTTACTAAAGCCTTCTTACCAGGACGGTTTGAGTATTTGGTAGAGTCAATTGGTCTTATTAACCACATTTAAAAACTGTTTTTTAAGTATTTCAGTTAATTGAGTCTAAATATGATCAGAACCCTCCCTTACCTGAATAGGACACAACAAGAGAAACTGTCAAAGTTAATTGCCTGATTGTATTGTGTGTGTGAATGTTTTTTAGAAAAAGCAAAACCAAATACAAAAATTGAAAATTGAAAAATCAAAAGATAAAAAAACAAAACAAAAATTACAAAAATAGAGTTTTTCTTTGTTAATTCATTATTTAGGATGAATCTGTCATTGCAATTGTTGGATCTTATATGCCCAAGACACATACAAGATTGATGTGGTTAGTACGTTATGATCCAAGTCGGGTCATACCCAATAACAAGCTAGGCAAACACCGATAAATATTTATTTGTTGACATGATCAAGCAAATAAATTTTGACACCAATTTAGAAAATGGGTTTTTTGAATTATTGCATTTAAGATAGAACAAATTATATGGATATTTTGTTCATGAGATATCATTTGTAATGTTATTTAAATAAGTTAAATAACATCAAATATAAGAGTGTTTAAGTTATAAAATTAAAATTGGTTTAATTATATAACTTAATTAGTTATTAACAATGTATTAAAAGGGAGTTTTTCAAAATGGGAGGGAACCCATTTTGAACCCATTTTCGGCCGCCCCTTTGGTGTTTGCCTTGGGATTCCTTTGTCTTGTTTTTATGCAAGACATTTACTTGTTCAACTAAGACACTCAACACACTTTCTCTCTCACACATGCAAGCTCCTTCTTCTCCATTTTCTCTTCTCCCATTTTCGGATCTAGAGCTTTTGTAAGAAGGATCTTTGGTGTCAACTTCCTAACAAGTTGGGTGTTTTGCAAGAGCTTGTGGGTATACTAGCTTGAGACTTTCTTCTTTGGAGGTTTACGTTCAAGAGCATCATCTTCTTCATCTTTATCCATCTCGAATTGCCTTGTTCTTGAAAGGTAGTATTCAAGAACATCCTATGGTTGTTTTCTTTGATAGCATTTCTTTTCACATATATATAAGATCCTTGTTCTTGGGTTTGTTTTCTTGAAAATAAAATGGTTTATTTTCAGCATCTAAAACAAGTTTTAAATTCATTATATCCACTGCGTTTTGTTGTTTAAATGGTTAAACATCTTTGTTAAACTTGTAAGAACCCAACAGCAATATCTGAGAAATGATAGATGCATTAGTATGATCAGTTGCATACTTCACTCGATAACAAAGTCAGATATGATGTGCAAGTAAGTTCATGCAATTAGACTGAAAAAGTAAATTCTTGTGATTAAACTAAATCACTCATGCATTAATGTCTATCTATCCTAGCACTAATGAGTAGTGTTGATTTCTCAAATTGATTGCTTGTTAAGACATAATCTCACACCTGGTGGTGATATGAATAACCATGAGCTCTAATTATACAAAGCATCTAACACTTCTCTGTTATGAGTCATCATAGACCTGAAGTGAGGAGATATCCTTTGCTGCAAGTGATTACAGACCTGAATATTCTCACTGATGCAACAAGATGCCAATGTGCACAAACACCAAATATGATCTGGTTATAGTATATGTCAGGTTAACAAGTTGAGAACAGTGACTTCTTGCATATCTTTATGAGACTTTTGGATTGTGACAAATGGCTTGAAGCCATGAATGTTGAGATGCAATCCATGTATGACAACCAAGTGTGGGACTTGGTTGTACCACCTCTTAGCTCCAAGGTAGTTGGAAGTAAGTGGGTTTTCAAGAAGAAAACCAATATGCATGGAAACTTGGATACTTATAAAGCTAGACTTGTAGCAAAAAGTTTCACTCAAACTCAAGGGGTTGATTATGATGAGACTTTTTCGCCTGTTGCAATGCTAAAGTCTATTAGGATATTATTTGCCATAACTGCTCATTATGATTATGAGATTTGGCAAATGGATGTCAAAACCGCATTTCTAAATGGATATCTTGAGGAAGATGTCTATATGGTTCAGCCTGAAGGTTTTGTCGACCCAAAACATCCTAACAAAGTATGCAACTTAAAGAAATCAATCTATGGATTGAAGCAAGCGTCAAGAAGTTGGAATCACCGTTTTGATGAAGAGGTAATTAAATTTGGGTTCATCAAAAATGCTGATGAGGGTTGTGTGTATAAAAAGGCTAGTGGGAGCATCATCACTTTCCTAGTATTGTATGTCGATGACATCCTACTATTTGGAATTGACATTCCAACCTTGGAAGGTGTAAAAACCTGGCTTGGAAGCTGTTTTTCCATTAAGGATCTTGGTGAAGCCGCCTACATTTTGGGAATAAAGATCTATAGGGATAGATCAAGGTGGTTGATAGGTTTAAATCAAAGTGCATGCATTGATAAGATCTTGAAAAGTTTCAAGATGGAGAACTCTAAGAAAGGTACGGTACCTATTCAAAGAGGAATGATATTGAGTACGACTCAATGTCCAAGCTCAAAGGATGAGCAAGATAAAATGAAGGGAATCCCATATGCGTCTGCTATAGGATCCATCATGTATGCAATGATATGTACTAGGCCGGACGTGTCATGCACTTTGAGCATGACAAGCCGATACCAGCAAAATCCTGGAAATAGTCATTGGATGGCTGTTAAGAACATACTTAAGTACCTAAGGAGGACTAAAGATATGTTCCTAATCTATGGATCTAGTGAGGAGGAACTCGTGGTAAAAGGTTACACGGATGCGAGTTTCCAAACTAATCGGGATGACTCACGATCACAATCGGGATACATTTTCATCCTAAATGGAGGAGCAGTCTCTTGGAAGTGCTCTAAACAAGATGTGGTGGCATTATCAACTACAGAGTCAGAATACATCGCCGCTTAATTAGCAGCTCAAGAAGCTGCATGGTTGAAGAAATTCATTGCCGATCTAGGGGTTGTCCCTTCCATTCAGGACCCCCTAGAAATTCTTTGTGATAATGAGGGTGCGATTGCTCAAATCAAGGAACCCTGTGCACATCAAAAGACTAGGCACATTGAGCGGAGATTCAACGACATAAGGGATGAAGTTGAAAAAGGAAAAATATGTATTCGCAAAGTTCACACGGATCAAAACATTGCGGATCCACTCACGAAGCTCCTTGAAAAGGCAAAGCATGAAGGTCATACTTGTGCCATGGGACTTCGATATTCTAGTGACTGGATTTGATCTTATAATTTTGTATTTGGATATTGGAACCTTTTATTATTTGAACGAATTATTTGGTTATAATGCTTCAACTAACGTTCCAATTTTGCATGTTTAATCCATGAGTAAATCATTTACTCTAAACATCCATAGTCGTTCATACCTGTGGGAACAAGTATGAGGGTAAGACTATTATGAACTTGGATTGGTGGATATTCATATGGATGAATATATAGCAAAGGGTTGCTGCCAAAGTTCATAGATATTTGTGGGATACAAAATTGGACTGACCCGCATCTCAAATATTACTACATGGAATCTTCTTGATTGATCATAAGTAAATTTGTGTAAAGGCGAATATCATTTGGTATCCTCTGACCTGAGATACATATTGGGTCTTGATATTCACCGGGTATTATACTTTGACTTAGTTCTTCGCTGTTCTGAAACACGGCTGTACATAAGACTAAATTCAGGTATAGCACGAGGTGATTGTGAGAGACGTATGTAATCAAGATGGGATTTGTTCCTCTTATTCGTTGAGAGTAAGATGTCTAAGGCCTGCTAAAGTTAAGTCAATGGAGAATGATCATTCTGTGTCTCTAAGATTTAACATGACATCTGTGACAAAAGGATAAATGATTGATTCACCAAAAACATTTTCGAGTAAGATACTTGAAGGGGAAGATGTTATTGAATGGCTCTTAGTCATACGTATTAAGGGTAGTAAACCGTTGTTAGGCGGTATTTACTGCTTGCATCAATCTTCTATGAATCTTGTGCAAGTGGGAGATTGTTGGATCTTATATGCCCAGGACACATACAAGATTGATGTGGTTAGTACGTTATGATCCAAGTCGGGTCATACCCAATAACAAGCTAGGCAAACACCGATAAATATTTATTTGTTGACATGATCAAGCAAATAAATTTTGACACCAATTTAGAAAATGGGTTTTCTGAATTATTGCGTTTGAGATAGAACAAATTATATGGATATTTTATTCATGAGATATCATTTGTAATGTTATTTAAATAAGTTAAATAACATCAAATATAAGAGTGTTTAAGTTATAAAATTAAAATTGGTTTAATTATATAACTTAATTAGTTATTAACAATGTATTAAAAGGGAGTTTTTCAAAATGGGAGGGAACCCATTTTGAACCCATTTTCGGCCGCCCCTTTGGTGTTTGCCTTGGGATTCCTTTGTCTTGTTTTTATGCAAGACATTTACTTGTTCAACTAAGACACTCAACACACTTTCTCTCTCACACATGCAAGCTCCTTCTTCTCCATTTTCTCTTCTCCCATTTTCAGATCTAGAGCTTTTGTAAGAAGGATCTTTGGTGTCAACTTCCTAACAAGTTGGGTGTTTTGCAAGAGCTTGTGGGTATACTAGCTTGAGACTTTCTTCTTTGGAGGTTTACGTTCAAGAGTATCATCTTCTTCATCTTTATCCATCTCGAATTGCCTTGTTCTTGAAAGGTAGTATTCAAGAACATCCTATGGTTGTTTTCTTTGATAGCATTTCTTTTCACATATATATATGATCCTTGTTCTTGGGTTTGTTTTCTTGAAAATAAAATGGTTTATTTTCAGCATCTAAAACAAGTTTTAAATTCATTATATCCGCTGCGTTTTGTTGTTTAAATGGTTAAACATCTTTGTTAAACTTGTAAGAACCCAACAGCAATATCTGAGAAATGATAGATGCTTTAGTATGATCAGTTGCATACTTCACTCGATAACAAAGTCAGATATGATGTGCAAGTAAGTTCATGCAATTAGACTGAAAAAGTAAATTCTTGTGATTAAACTAAATCACTCATGCATTAATGTCTATCTATCCTAGCACTAATGAGTAGTGTTGATTTCTCAAATTGATTGCTTTTTAAGACATAATCTCAAACCTGGTGGTGATATGAATAACCATGAGCTCTAATTATACAAAGCATCTAACACTTCTCTGTTATGAGTCATCATAGACTTGAAGTGAGGAGATATCCTTTGCTGTAAGTGATTACAGACCTGAATATTCTCACTGATGCAACAAGATGCCAATGTGCACAAACACCAAATATGATCTGGTTATAGTATATGTTAGGTTAACAAGTTGAGAACAGTGACTTCTTGCATATCTTTATGAGAATTAACCTCTCTAAGTTTAAGTGTGACTGCATAATGTCATATCTAATTGTACCTTAATCAATCCAAGAATTGAAAAAGTAAGTGTGCTGAATATCTTGCTAAATGCACTCATTTTCTGTCCTTAGATCTCATGTCTCCATTGCTGCAGAAATGCTGACCTGGAACACACTTGATCAGGATTTATTCATTGTCTATGACTATCCATCATTTTTTTTATTTCAATGTGTTGATCTTAACTGATATGATCTCACTGCAGACATTGATTCAATTGTAAATACTAGATTTTTATTCTGCTTTAATTTTGATTTTTGCATGTTTTCTATGTGCAGGCATTTTAACAATGATTAGTGTGATCTTCATGTGACAAATTCAAGAAATTTCTAAATTTTGTTAAACTTAAAAGTTTAGGGGGAGTAAAACGAGTAAAATGTCTAAGATAAAATAATTCAAATTTCAAGATATGAAAAATAAAAATTTAGTGTTTTGAATGGAAAGAATGAAGCTAAAAAGTTCAAGCATGTGTGTGTTTCTCATAATGTAAAAATGAACCTGAAAAACATTTTAAAGTGGAAAAGCTTCTTGCAACATTGTCATATGAGATTATTTGTTAAAATTAGAGACTAAAATGATGGGAAATTGTTTTTGAAAAATTAAAACAAAAAAATAAAAAGGTAAAAACATAAAATGATCAAAAATAAAAATAAAAAGTTTGAAATGTCAAAAGATCAAAATTGAGGGTCAATTATGTAAATTTTGAGTGAAAGTCAAAATTTGACAAATTGTTTTAAACAATTAGTATATGAACAGTACTAATGCGTTTAAACAGTATTCAGGAGGAGGATTTGAGAACTACAAGTGTTAAGACTCATGAAAGTTATCTCATGCGCCTAAATAGTGTTCAAAAGTCCAAGTAGGAGCAGGATGAATTTTTCAGAATTTGTACAAGTGTTGGGCGTTTCAGACATCCTCATGCGCCTAAACAGTTGTCATAAGTTTGAAATTTTAGTTAAGTGTTGGGCTTTTCATCCATCCTCATGCGCTTGCACAGTACCAGACTTTCAAGAATTGGGCGTATCAAGTGAAAAATTACCAAAGTGTTGGGCGTTTCAGCTAGACACATGCGCCTGAACAGTGCAAAAGCGCCTAAACAGTGCTTGTGCGTCTGAACAGTGCTCATGCGCCAAAAATTTTACTTAGTATAAATATAACACTTTGTAATTTCAGTCGATTCATTCACTCAAGACCCCTGAACTCTCTCACCCGACTTTCGATTACCATTGATTCTCAGATTTGGATTGTTTTGTGTTCAAAACCTGCGTCGATAGTGTTCATTTCTGATTTTAACTGAGTACATGATCAAATTCATACAAATTTCAAGGTAAAAGGTCGATTTTGATCGGGGGTTTCAACCCTATACGGACGTATGAACCTATTCGAAATGAAATCAGAGAAATTTGTAATCAAAATGGATTTAAAAACTAAAATTGATGATTGTTTGATGATATAACTTTGATTTCGATCATATTGACACATTCAAAACAATTTTTCATCAAAAAAATTGTTCCTGATGATGAAGTTCATTAGTCGAACTGATGAAGATGAACGGTCAGTTTTGATTTTTTAATAAAAATAAAAAAATAAATCATAAATTCATATTTTATTTAATACTGATTTAAAAGGGTTAATGAATTGATATGTTTGAAATTTATTACTCATTAACTTGAATGTATTTTGTTTTCGACGAAACTCTTAAAAATTTAAAATTTTCAAAAATTCAAGTAAAAGTAAAAAAAAATAAAAATTTAAAACATAATAATTCATTCAAACTTACAAAAATATCAAAATTGATTCATCATTAAAAATTCTTAAATGTCTAATTGTCTCTGTTTTTATCATTTTCAGATGGCAAATTTAAAGTTCGTGCCTAAACACAATGTGGCAGCTTTCTTAAATGAAGATGTTCGTGAAGCCACGGGGTACGAGGAAATGATTAGATTTTTACTAAGGACGAAGTACGTATATGCTATGTGTTACTAGCCAATTATATACATGCGATTGATAAAGAAGTTCTGGTCTACTGCAACAATTGAAGTTGATGACCATGGAAGGAAAGTTTTAAGAGGGCTTATAACAAATAACCGAATGATTGAAGTATCAGAAGACTCAATAAGAGAAGCATTGAGGCTTAGTGAAAATGATCCACAAGATCTAGCTGAACTGTCTTATAATGAATGCAGAGAGACATTCTTAGCTATGGGTCATCCTGACCACTTTCCCAAGAAACAATTTTTCCGTGCTCGGGTGTTTAATCATTGGAAATTACTGTGTTACATTTTCCAACACTGCATGTCTAAAAGGAGTACTGGATGGAACTCTTTTCCTGTAGACATTGCATCTCCTATAGTTGCCCTAGCCACCAATCGAAGATTCAACATGGTTAAGTGGATAATGAATGGTTTTATATTCAACTTGGAGAAGGGCATATGGAACAAATATCTGATGTATCCAAGATTCTTATAGATGATCATTAATGTTGAGTATCCTGATTTCCAAGCATACGGTGTTAGTGGAGAAGTGATGATCTTGGAACACATGAATGAGATGACTTATAAGAAGTTGGCAATGGTAACTGGTGCTATAAACAATCCATTATTTGACTATATGAGAGCAGTTGCTAAAGATGATGTGAATATCAATGAGGATCATTTTCATCTCATTGAGGATGAACCTGTAGACCCAAATGATCTTATTGAAGAAGTTCCACAAGTACCTTCTGAATCTGATGATGAAAATGATAATGAAGAAGATGATGATGATGATTCCAGTGAAAGTGAAAGTTCAAGTCCTAATGATAATGATAATAATGATGATGATAACAATGATGGTAATAAGATTGAACAAGTGCATGATGCTAGTCAAACAGAAATGTTAAAAGATGAAATTCAAAAGAAAGATAAATTTATTGATGAGTTGGAAAAAGATAAAGAGACTAACTTGCAAAATTTTGAAGTGATGCTCAAGGATTATGATTCAATGGAAGAAAATTCAAGGTGTTAAAAGAAAATTATGAAGCTTTTGCAAGAAGAATTTGAGGAAATGAAAGAAAGTATTAAATCTCCATCTTCTGAAGTTATGATTATTTCTGAAGTTGTTCCAATTGATGTTGAAAAGATTTCAGAAGTGGATAAAGGGAAAAGAAAACTTGAAGGTATAGATGTTTCAATCTTACCTGAATCATCATCTAAAGTTCAAAAGGTTGCAGAAGAAAGTGAAATTAAAGAAGCAAAAGAGTATGAAACTCAAAAGAAAATTGAAGCTCTTGATGATATAGATTCTGAGTTTGATGATGCATGGTATGATGAAGTACTAGAAGATGAAGACTTAGTTGAAGCCAATATTGATGAACGTTTTACTCCAACTAAAACAAGACAAGAAGATGTTCCTGTATATATTGAAGACAGATATAATTATTTGATTAAGATGAGTACAATCGAGTTTTTATTGACGGTTTAACCGTATCTCAAATTAATGAAGAATTTGAAAAATGTATTTCTGCTGAGGCCGTTGCTCCAATTGATCCTGATGAGATTGTTGTAGAACATGGAGAATGAAATCCTCTTCAAGAAAGCATTAATGTTGATGATATTCCAATTTCTGAATTGCACCATCCAATCCCTGATGATATGTCTGTACCTGCTTTGAAAATGTGGTTGCAATCAAGAAATTATCCATGGAAGAAGCTCAATAGATTACAAGCCGAATCTTTAAGGAACTTAGTAAGAAGTTTTGAAGAGACAGAGAAGCAAACGAACAAAATGGTTGTGCTTGATACAGACAATCCACAATACTTAGAAATAACGAAGAGAACGAGGATTTTGAAACCTCAAGAAATTAAATCAATGGCAGTGAAAAGTAGTGTGCATGAGAAAAGGAAAGAGCTGATGAAAATGTTTCCTGAAACTGAAAGTCAAGGAGATCAAGTTTCAATGGAACAGAAACAATTATGGAATAAAGCTCGATCTGCAGGTGATTTAGTGCGCAACGTGTTACAAAAAGGACAATCAATTTCCGAATTACTTAATTCAATGATTGTTCCTGACACAACAAAGAAGTAAAAATTGTTGCATGGAAATATGACGAAGTATTTGATGCGTTCTTGATTAAAAGAGTTAATTCTACTTGTGATGTATATCATTTTTTCTCAAGTATTATTAAGCTTCATGTTCAAGATTTGAAGGAGTTGAGTAACTGGCTTTAATCAATCCGACTAGAGCAACAATTATTGAACAAAGGGACCGAATGAGTTCATTTTTACATACAAGATATGATCAAGAAGATATGAAATATTTTCAATCATTGAAGCAGAAAAGGAAAGGTGATGACAAAGATATTGGAGAAGAAAAATTTTTAGATGCTTTCAGCAATCAATATTTTGAGAAGGTAACAAATCCAGGCTTAAAAGTGATTGATGGTACTCAACAGTCTAAACAAATTTTGAGATGGTTTTATAATGCTGATACGTTTGAGTTGAAATTAGTTCGAGATCTGAATGAATGGGATCGAGATATGATTACGTTGTTTGGAGTATTTGAATTAAAACTCTTACATCCCAGCTACATATCATTTTTGTCCATACAAAAGTTTGAAAGAGTTATGCCTGAAGTTGCTGAAAATGATAAAAAGTACTTTCTGTCCATCATCAAAGTCATGAACGCTGCAATGGAAAGAATTTCTTTAAGAAAAGCTCTTGCTTATGCTAACATTGTGAAGAAAAATATTAAGGAGATTGAGTTCATGAGGATCTCAAGCAAAGGAGTGTAGGAAATCCATTCAAAACAATATCCAAACCCAATTGAATGTTATGCTAACATTGATATTGCAGGTCTATCAAAAGAAACATTAGAAGTGATGAACACAATGGAGATCAAAACAAATGAAGCAAAGCCGGAGCAAGGCATTTTGGCAAGGAAGTTCAAGTCTGCTATTGCTAAAGCCTTAAGAGAACAAGAACTGTATAAAGAGAAGTCGATTTTCAAGATTAAAGAAGAACCAAAAGACTTCATTGATATATGAGGACAAAAGAGAGAAGACAAAAGATTGTAGATAGAAGATTGAAGATAAATACTAAAGACAGAAGAAATTTGAAGATCATAAGACAGAATATTGATGATTTTGAAGACTGAAGACAATGTCAATCTTAGGGGGAGTATTGTAGAAGCCTCTTGAAGATTAACATTTAGTCTTTATTAGTCTTCGTATAGTTTTTGTCATAGTTTAGGGACTTATTATGTAAATATATGTTCCTTTTTTATTTTCTTTGATAGTATAAATAGCATAGTATGTATTGTGTAGATAGAACGGGAGAATCAGTTAGAACGACTTGTAACTGTTTTTCTTACACTTGTACTTTCTATGCTTACTATCAAAGAAAAACTATGAATTTTTCTAATTTGTTTGCATTGAATCGATTACTTGTGTATGTTTTGATTGAATTGTATCACAATATCATTACAGATTGATTCATTTTGATCCTATCACAAAGTCATCAGGAATGATCAGTGGAGACTTTGTCATGGTACGGGTTTCCATATCAGCCTATGTGTGAGCTGCCATTTGAGCTGGTAAGTGTTTTGTGAAACTGAAAAGATCTTAGATGGTGAGATCTTACAATCAAGAGCCTAAATGCTTTGATACCAATTGTAGGACCACTGAATGGGTCAATGCAATAGTTTCACAGTTGTTAGGAGTGTTAGAACACTTAGCTAGTCAAATAGGTAATCGGCTTATGGTTTTCAAAGAACAAAAGTAAAGAACAGAACAAGAACAAGATAATATGGTTTTCAAGAATGATATTTATTGCTCTCAAGTTCTTACAAAGTGTTACAAAGCTTACATTGAAATGACAAATACTTGAGATACTTTATACTACATCCCACAGCCGGCCATACTTTGAAGGCCAACTGGAAACAGTAATTTAGACAACAAGATCAATGTAAAGTCAAAAGGTAGATTGCCTTTGGACTAGTGGCTATGACATGCAATAGCTCACATCCTATCTAATACAAAAATGATAAAAGTACAAAAGTAGAAAGTTGCAGTCTCAAGACCTTAATCTACAGTTTGACAAAAGTATGACCTTTTCACCAGCTCATATAAGTTGGTGAGTCTTTAGAGGTGGTAGCGGAAGTAGTTCTGCTTTTGTCAAAAGGTAATTCAGAAAATGCATGTCTTCTCTATATTAGGAAGAAATCAGTCTTTGGCTTCAGAAAACTTTGTCTTTGAAGCTTTGAGAGACTTCATCATTGGATTCAGAAGATTTGGTCTTTTGGCTTCAGAAGATTTGATACTTAGCATAATTCACTGAGTTATATTAAATATTCCAATGGAACTGCCTTGTACTTCACATGTGCATGCTGAGAGCTCTTTGGTTACATCAGCCTTTAAATGTAATCTTTACACCAGGGTTTTTTAAACAAAAACAACTAAACGAATCCATAACATTTATTACAACTTAAGATCATCAACAAAACTTAACAACGATAACCTTGTTAATTGTAAAATATTAGGTATTTAAATTAAATAATAAATGATGATTCCATAAGTTTTAAAATCATATAAATCAATAATAAAATAAAATTCATAAACTTTAATGAAAAAATGACATGCTCTTGCACCTAACCAACTTAAATACTAATATCAATAATAAAAATAGATAACCCTGTAAGGATCACACTTAGAGGCTGATGCAACCAAAGAGCTCTCAACATGCACATGTGAAGTACTAGGAAAGTACTTCGAAAGATTTGATATAACTCAGTGAATTATACTAAGTACCAAATATTCCAAAGACAAAAGACCAATTCCTCCGAAGCCAATGATGAAGTCTTCTAAAGCTTCAAAGACAAAGTCTTCCGAAGCTTCAAAGACATAGTCTTTCAAAGCAAAGACTGATTTCTTCCGAAGACAGAAAAGGCATGTCGTATCTGACTTACTTTTGAGAAAAGATGAAACACCTTTCCCTTGCCATCTTTGAAGACGCACCAACTAGCATGGTTTGGTGAAAAGTCCATGCTGTTATCAACTGCATATTAAGGTGTTGAGTCTGTAACTTTCCAACTATGTAGTTTTATCCTTTTTGTATTAGATAAGGATGTGAGCTATGGCATGTCATAGTCACCAGTCAAAAAGGCAATCTACCTTTTTTACTCTACATTGATCTTGTTGTCTAGATTAGTGTTTCTAGCTGGTCTTGAAAGTATGACCGGCTGTAGGATGTAGTATAAAGTATCTCAAGTACTTGTATCTTTAGATAAGCTTTGTAACACTTGTAAGAACTTGAAAGCAATATACAGCATTCTTGAAAACCATATTATCTTCGATCTCTTTAGTTTCACAAAACACTTACCAGCTCAAATGGCAGCTATCTCTAAGACTAAAATGGAAACTAATACCATGACAAAGTCTCCACTGATCACTCCTGATGACTTTGATACTTGGCGCCAACGTATGGATGGGTTCATTAAGTGTCAAGATAGTAGGATATGGAGATCTATTATTGAAGGACCTCACATCCCAAGCACCTCTTCAGTCACTTCTGGAGGTGGGATGATTCCAAAAGAAATGGCTGACTACTCTTGGGAAGAATGGAAAAAAATTGATGTAGATCAAAAAGCCATGACCGATCTTCAAACTGCTCATCCAAACACCATATACAGAGGCTTCAAGAAGTGCAAAACTGCTAAGCAGCTCTGGGATGCACTTAAGCTTATGTATGAGGGGACGGAGGAAGCCAAGGAAAACAAGAAAGACATCATGAAGCATAGTTTGAGAACTTCACCTATATGACAGGTGAAACCATGACTCAACAATACTTCAGGTATGTTAAGATTGTTGATACTCTAATGGATGTTGAAGTCAAGCTTGAAAATAGGGACATATTGAGGAAGTTCATGTTCTCTCTTTCCAGACAATGGACTTACTATTGTGTGTACATCAAGAGAACTAAGAACATCTCTACTCTTACTCTCACAGAGCTTTATGTCTTAGTGGTTACCAAATGGTGATGACCTTGTAAAATCCATCAAGCAGCTCTTCTAACGATTAGCAGAGTTCAGCCCTTCATGTGGTTGAAAGGGATAGCAGAGAACCATAACATCATCTCATCTAGTTCCCTGATAACTCACAAAAGGGTCCTTTTATCACCTTCACTGAGACACCAGGGAGAGCTACATCCAAGGAAGCCCATTCTAGGAGACTAGCACTACTCTAGCCTTCGTGTCTACTGATGAAAGCTGTGGAAACTTTCTCTTCGCTCTTGAAGACTTGGATTGCATTCATCTAGATGATCTGGAGTACATGGGAATAGTCCAGCAGATGACTCTCCTTACTCATAGACCCAAGAAGTTCTACAAGAGAACAAGAAGGAAGTTCCCAAGCAATGTGGCAAGTATAATGTTTGGCCTGGACAAAAGCAAGGCAAAGTGTTACAACTGTAACCAAATAGGACACTTTCTTAGAGAATGCAAGGAACCATGGAAAAATGGTGGCTAAGCACAACCCAGACCAAACTATTTGATGCAGCTCCTAGGTAGAAGAAGGAGGCTTTGACTGGAGCTTTTAAGTAGAAGATGCTTCTCCAAACCAAGTAGTGATGGTTGATCATAAACAAGCCAAGGTATTAGAACATCTTTGTACTACTGAATGCATTGCTAAAGTTAATATATACAGGTCCTACAACTTGAAAGTGAGATCTGACCTTGAGTCCTTAAACATTTTAAAAGAGTAAAAAATGATTATAAACTTAAAATTGATGATTTAGTGTAAACCATTTCTACTCTTAAGCATGAGCATACAAACTATATGACTCAAATCAAAGATCTCATAAGCAAGTTAACTGAATGCCAGACTGAGCTTGTGATCAGCAAAGCCAAGAAAGAAATATGTGTTCTTGAATAGGAAACCTTTAAGAACATAATATCCTCATCCTTGCTTGCAAAGATCTATTCTCAGAATAGGCAAGGACTAGTATCAAGTGAGATAGCTCCTCCACACACACTTCTATCTGTTAGATCTCCAAGGTGTGGAACTAATCAAGATGAGCTCCCCTCTATTGATCCTATCCAAGAGAAGGATGAAGATGAAGAGGAGATAGTGAAGGATGAACCTGAAGTGAGTGGCAAGGGTTATCCTAAGAAGGGTCACTATGCTTTTGGAGAGAAAAAGGAACCGGGGATAACCAAGTCTGCAAGGAAGAACTTCATAAGGGTAGCCAAAAGAAAATCAAAGAAAGCCAAAGAGGTCAAGGCCACCTTCAACTCCTAGCAAAAGCAAGTTTTCATTTTTGCTGGATTTGAAGTGGTAAAGACTAAAGACTCAATAATGGACTCTAGTACCAGGAGTCCTAGTTTATGTCCAAATCATCCTGGTTAGGAGAAGAAAGCTGATCAAATATGCACCACTGTTGCACAACCTGAACCATCCAGTTCCAAGAGCAAGCCTCACCCTAAGAAGCCTGCTGCATCATCTAAGAAGATGAAGAAGGTAGTGAAAAGTGATCAAGATCAGCCTCCTACTCCGAAGAAGACTCTAGAAAGCAAGCCAACTGAATGCATCATGTGTGGTAGTACTTCTCACTTTGCCAAGGATTGCATCTACAATCCCAAAAGTACTATCCATATGACTAAGAAGAAAACTTTTAAGAAGAAGAAGAAGAAGATAGCTTCTAAAGGAAAATCTCTTCATTCCAAAAGCTCCAAAGTGAAGAAGAAGATAAGTAAAAACATACATTCGGAAGAAAATTTGGTCTCGGAAGAAAGGAATGCTTCCGAAGTACTAAATTCTGCTGTAGTGGACGTAGAAGCTTCTGAAGGTTCAGTCTCCAAAACATTCAAAGTCATCAAAACTTTTGAAGTCTTGAAGGCCAACTCTAGTCTTCCAAAGATGGTTTGGAAGATGAAGGAAGGCCATGTGACCAAAAGTTCTTCATTAACAACAACAAATAATCCTCAGAGCTTGCATGTAGGATCATGTATTGTTGCATTATCTTTAGTTCACTTTGACAAGCGCAAGACAAATGAGGCTTGGGTTTCCAAATATAACTAACCATCACTTTATGTGCAGGAACAACTAAAGACCAAAGGAGATTTATGGATCATTGATAGTGGCTATTCTAGGCACATGACAGGTAATGGCTCCTTTGTTGAAATCAACAGATGAAGGCTGAATATGAACTTATTTGAACAATAAGAACATACACAGGTTGATTTTCCCCAAGGATTTTTTCTAATCTCTCAAACAAGATATAACAACAGATTGTTATATTTTGTATTCAACAAACATCAATCATGGTGCGAAAACCCATGATAGATGTTATGATATCAGTATGTGTATGATTGTGTGTGATTGTATCATTGCTAGTGCTTGGGTGATAGTATCTGCTTGATTGCATTGATTGTTCAAAAGCTTACAAAGGATTAGGGTAGTATGCTATGTATAGCCTATACAAAGAGCTATATACAATTACTAAACTACCCTTATGTAAACGAAAATTACATAAAAATCCTAAGTCTATAAGCTATCCATTGTGGATGATTAGCTGTCTACTGTGGATGTTAAGATGTCTTTTGTGGAAGTCAGATCACTTGTCCGCTGTGCATTAGATGCTCTCCGCCGTGAAGTGTTTGCATTGTTTGTTGTGCGCTGTGGGATGTTCATCCGCTGTGGATGAACATCTGCGGTGGAGTGTTCATCCGTTGTAGATGAACATCTGTTGTGGAGTGTTCATCCGCTATGGATGAACATCTGCTGTGGACAGGCATCCACTATATGTTACTCATCCGTTGTGGGATGTCTTCAACCGCTACGAGCACTTTGTCTTGATCTTCATCTGCTGCATCCTCTTGTACATTTGCTGTGAGAAGTTCTTCATCCGCTGCCGACACTTGGTCAAAATTTCTTTTATCTACAATCCTGAAAAAGAAACTTAAACACTGATTAGTGAATGTTATGATTGTTAATGATGCTAATGTGTAAGTTAATGATTGTTTCAATGTTAGAACACATTATGTTTGTTTATGTTTGATTATGGCAAGCATCATCATTTAAAGCATTAATCCATTAATGCACTTGTTGAGTCCAACAATACTCCCCCTAAGGATGATGTTGTCATCCCTTTAATGTTTGCTTGTTAATGTTTTGTTTGTTAGTAAAATGTGTGTGAGTTTGATATGAAAGATTGTACTGATTGTGTGTTATCTCTTAAATAGTTTGATTGCATGATTGTATGCTATTGAAATAGTTTGTTTGTTCATACGAATGAACATTTATTCCTGCGTTGTGGACCCTTGAATGATTTTTGATTGTTCACTGCGGATGAACATTTGTTCATGCGCTGTGGACACTTAGAAAATTTGTTTGATTGTACACAGCGAATGATCATTTGTTCATGTGCTGTGGACACTTGAAAATGATGTGTTAATATTTACAGCGTATGATTACCTGTGTGCATATGCTGTATACACTTGTACTATTTCTACAACGGATGACTTATGTTAGTCATGCGCTGTGGAATGTTACTGTATTCACAGCGGATGCCTTACCAACATCATACGTTGTGAACACTTGTATGTTCACTAGTATATAGCGGATGTATGTTTGTTTTGTCCGCTATATACACTTCATGTATTTTGTATGTTATGATGTTACTGTAGCTACAGCGGATGTATGCTTGTGTGTCCATGTGACAACAGTTGTCAAATTTTTTACAATTTTGAAAAATCTTGATTAATTTTCTTTAGAAGCAAATGTTTTTTTGTGATATGATTTCTTTCGAAGCAAATGTTTGTTTTGAAATGATTTCTTCTGAAGCAAATGTTTGTTTTGACATGATTTCTTCCAAAGCAAATTTTGTAAAATATTCTTTCGAAGCTTATGTTTGATAAAATTTTCAAAGATTTACTTTGTTTGAAAAATGATTCTGAATTGTTTCAAAAATTGAATGTTTGTTAAAATTTTAGAATTTTAACATGATCAATCTATGGATGTTAAAATATCACTCACAAGTAATATTATGCAATATTGTACATATGTATATGTGTCAACCTGCTGTGTTTGGGTGCTTGCTTGACTTGGCTTTATTTAAAACTCAAAATTTAGAAAATTTCAACTTTTAAATAGTATGATTAAGTGCAATTTTTGTTGCCTTTGATATTTCCAAGTTCATTTTCTCCCCCTAAATTTTTGCATATTTATAAAAACCTTTTATAAAATGACAAAAATTTGTATGTGTTAGAATGGAAATTATCAAAGTCCAATTTTATTGCTTGTTTGAAAAACACTTTCTAAGATAACGCGTTATCTTACTTACAAATGAATGTTTTTCATATTTTGACATTAATCATTTGCACATACCATGAGATCATACAAGTCTTAAATTCTCACTGAGTTGTTTGAATGATTTTGAGAATAGACATAGACTAATACAATACTAATTGTAGATATTAGATCCATATAAACTTATGCATGGTATTAATTATTGATTGAAATAGTGAATGATTATCATATTTTTTAGTTGATTGATATGAGTTGTATGTACCCCACATCTGATTGTATCTTTAGAACAAGCCTCCTCAAGATATGCTAGAAAGCACTTTCAATACTTAAGACCTAGCTACTTAGTAGTATAAATGCTTAATGTGATCCATGTTGTTTGATCCTCATTGGGATTCTTTTTCACTTCACTTTGGAAGGTGATCCTCTTTGGGATTCTTTTGATTCATTCAAAAGGAATGTCGTCTAAAAGAATTTATTGATTGTTCATCTAAGATGGATGTGTTCCTCATTAGGAATCTTTTTGGATCATTATTTAGGTCATTCAGGTCTGTGCTTAGCACAACAAAGAATGCCTTGGTGTACTCTAGGTCTATGAAAATCATAACAGAGGAGACACTTGTATGATTGAGCAATTCATAAATTGTTTCACTTGGTGTATTGTAGTTACTTTATAAGCAACCTATATTGGATAGTTTAATACTCACCATAAACCAAGATGTGTTGTTGACCACATAATCATGAGTATTTAGTGCTTCACTTTGTATGTGTTGTTAGGTGTCCTATGCTAAGCCTATCCACATATCAAGCAAAATATAGTTAGTCTTTATTAGTGGAAAATGACTCAAGTGAAGAACTAAACTAGTGTACTATCATTTCTCATGAGTGATATAGGTGATTCAATGTGTTTAAAAATGAAGTGTTTGTTTCATATCTTGATTTTGAAAGATACATGTTTGATGTTAAACTTGGACATTGACAAAATCAAGCTTATTTGATTTTAATGCTTTGAAAAGCATTACTTGTTTGATTTGTAGTTGATCATACCAAGTGACTGAACCAAAAATTCAAATCTTGTTGAATCAAATGGTTTTGTAAATAGGTCAGCCAATTGATTGTCTATATGGACTTTGATCAACTTGATTAGACGCTTTTTTGAGTAGTCACTCGGAAAGTGATATCTGATCTCTATGTGTTTTGTTTTTGAATGTTGAACTGGATTGTCAGTGATAAACATGGCAGTAGTGATGGAAATGATCTGCCCAAAATACATATTGAATTGATGTGGCTAGTATGTCATGATCCAAGTCGGGTCATACCCAATAACGAGCTAGACAAACACCAAAGATATTTGTTTTATGATATGATCATATAAATAAATATTAACACTTAGAATATTTGGAAATTGGGTTTCCAAACATTTACTCTTGTGTTGTATATAAATTATATGGATAATTTATTTCAAAGAGAGAGGAATATTAATTCATCCGCATTCGTTTTACACAGCCGCATTTGATGTGGTTGAACAAATGCGGATGATGTTTACTCACCCACATTCGTTTAACACAGCCGCATTTGATGTGGTTGAACAAATGCGGATGATGTTTACTCATCCGCATTTACAAATGCGGATGAACAAACCCTGTCCGCATTTGTTTTGGAACAAATGCGGATGAGCATTTCTGGAAATGCTGATGGAAACATACATTCGCATTAGATAATGCGGATGACCATTTGCAAATGCGGATGAATTATTTCACCCGCATTTACAAATGCAGGAGAACAACTTCATCCGCATTAACTAATGCGGATGTTGTTCTGAGAAATGCGGATGGGTTAAGGGGTTGGGCCCCACCCACTTTTCTCTCTCCTGAACTTTATGTTTCCAAGGACATGCAATATAAGATGGCTTGCAGATCTCTCGAAACTGATGACTTGAGAACACGAAAAGTGTAAGAACCCTTTTTCTCTCGATCGGTCTAGAGAAACATAAAAGGGAGTTGTATAAGTGAAAATCCTAGCAATTGGTGTTCTTGTTGGTGGCTCGTGGGTAGACCAGCTTGAGGCTCTTGCTTTAGGAGCTGCCATCATAGTTCACCTCCTCCCGACCTCATATTTGTAGGTAGTTCTTCATACCTTCTATGGTTGTTTGAAATCATGATTTCATATATCGATCCATATGGGTTTTGACTGATTTTATATAAAAATGTTTTATATATAAATTAGCTCATTGTAACAAGTTTAAAATATATATATATATATATATATATATATATATATATATATATATATATATATATATATATATATATATATATATATATATATATATATATTCCGCTGCGTTCTTCTATTTTATAAGGATAAAATAGATCTGTTTAACTTGTAAAAACTCTTCAATGGCATCAAGAGCCAGTTATGTGGATACATGCTTCATTTGGACTGAAAATTCGGTTTCTTAGTGATGATTCACCAAAAGCCGACAGGCTTCAGCCCTATATCCCCTATTTTTCAAGATCTATTTAGACATGCATATAGGTATCTTGGAAAATTTATATCATTTGGATGATTTTGTTTTGGAAACAAAACCATGGTTCTCGGCTGTTTATGCTTCAGCCGAGAATCTATGGTTCAAGGGGATGCTTTTGGATTTTGCTTACATATGTGGATATGTATTTTATTTGTTCATAATCAAAGCCGAGACCTATGGATGAATGTGTTGTGATTTGTTTTAATTATTCAAATGGTTGTAATAATTAAACATGTTTATTCTTCCTATTGGGTATGTAATTTATTTATTTTTCATTTGGTATTTAAATAAATAGGCTAGTTGCACTTCACTTTTTCTAGAAAAATTGTATTTAGAATATGTTTTGTAAAGGAAGATGCAACAAACTATCTTTCTCGGTTTTAACCGAAAGGAGAAGATGAAGACCCAAAGGAGTTTGGTGCTGAAGTCAAAGCCTAATGGAGACCCAAATGGATTGGAAGAGTCACAACACAAGGTGGACACTTGAAGCATTTGGATGCGGGATCAAGTGGGAGTTCACCGGCACAAATGTTGTGTCATTTTCACCCTTAGAAACGACTTTATTAACTCACTTGTTTCGGTCAACAAGTGATGTTAAGCTTAGATGGCTATGGTTATGGACTCATGTGATGCTTGTATGGTTGTTTTATTATTGTTTTGTGATATATGGATATGCATGTTTAAACAATTTAATATCAACAACAAGCATAAAATTGGTTCTTATAAAACATTAACATGGGTAATAAAAGGGTTTATTAAAAGTTAATGTGTTCACAATAAAATTGGTTTTATTGAAAGAACCTTGAAAATTGTTTCACACTGGTAACACACATTTGAATGCATGCAAATGTTAGGTGCAAAATTGTTTTCAAAACTAGAATTAATGAAAACTAAAATCCCTTTTGAAACAAGTTTAACACCATCCTTTTACACAACACTCGAATCACTTGGGAACTATTTGTGGGATAAAGGTCACCTAACCACTCTTAGGGAACTTGTGTGTTTGAGGTGGGGTTAACATATTTGTGGAATAAAGGTCACCTAACCACTTGTATGTGTAAACTCACACGTGTGTGTAAGTAGGACAAATTGAGTTGGAAACCATGTGAATAGGGTCACCGAAGCATGGTGTACAATGGTGTTGATGGGATTAAACATGCCAACTAAACATAAAGATGTTTAACCGATCCCAAAAAACTAGAAGTTGCAAAGTGTTGCAAATGTCAAGTGCTGACTACCTTGTTAATTTAAATGATGGGATAATGGTCACCTAACCATTATTTAAATGTAACGTTGGATTCTAGATTTTAATTATTAATTGTCTATGAGACGTGAAAGGGGTATTAATAATTAATGTTTTATTTTCTGAAATACTAAAAATGAA
Organism: Flaveria sonorensis; assembly: GCA_025506505.1. NCBI lineage: Eukaryota > Viridiplantae > Streptophyta > Magnoliopsida > Asterales > Asteraceae > Flaveria > Flaveria sonorensis. The sequence goes on along the minus strand of CM046429.1, from coordinate 48,302,017 downwards.
CTTTGTTTGTAGAAATGGCCGCCAACAACAACGCTCCCACCCCGACCGTCCATAACCTATCACTAAGAACTATATTAGAAAGGGATCGTCTTAACCATAATAATTTTATGATTGGTTTCTTAACTTGAGAATAGTTCTCAAGCAAGAAAAGAAATCTTACGTACTAGACGATCCCATTCCCGACGAACCCGACGTTAATGATGTAGAGGCCTATAACGATTGGGTTAAGCACACTGAGGATTCTGTGTAGGTTTCTTGCCTTATGTTGGGAACTATGATTCCCGAGCTCCAAAAGGATTTAGAGCATCATGGGGCATACGACATGATTATCCAGTTAAAGGAAATGTTCCTTCAACAAGCAAGGGTAGAACTCTTCGAAACAGTTCGAGCGCTTCATGCATGTCGCATGGAAGAAACTCAATCGGTTCATCTTATGTACTTAAGATGAAGAGCCTCATTAATCGCCTTGAAAGGCTAAATTGTCCCGTCTCAAAATAGTTGGCCACGGATTTGATCCTTAATGGCCTAACTAAAAGGTTTGAGACGTTCATCATGAATTATAACATGAACGGGTGGGACAAGAGCATTGGTGAGCTTCACGCAATGCTCAAAACGGCCGAGGCAGGGATGGGTAAAAGGGTTTTACCCATCCTCACGATCAATGAGGGAGGCAACAATTAAAGGCAACACCCCGATCCCAAGGCAATATTGCTAAAGGAAAGGGATACATCAAAGGAAAGGATAAGGGAAAGGCAAGAACTGAACCTCCAAAACCAAAGCTTAAGAAACCTAAGGTAACGGAGAACGATCCATGCTTTGAGTGTGGTGAGATAGGACATTGGAAGAGGAATTGTCCAAACTATCTCAAAGAGTTGAGAAACAAGAGGGATACCGGGCAGACCTCAGGTACAACTTTCATGATTCATATTAAATTGAATGTTATTTCTTCAAACACATGGGTATTGGATACCGGATGTGGAACTCATATTTGCAATTTCTTGCAGGGGTTCAAAAGAAATAAGCATTTCAAGAAGGGAGACATAAGTCTCTACATGGGCAACGGAGCAAAAGTTGATGTTGAAGCCCAAGGAGACTATGTTTTGAAGCTTCCAAATGGTTTGGAAGTTGTCTTGAAAAACATCTTGTATGCTCCTAGTTTGACTAGGAACTTAATTTCTGTTTCCCTTTTAAAACAATATGATTATGTATTAAAGTTTGTAAACAATGGTATTTGTGTTTTTATGGATGATGTATTTTATTTTGAGGCTATGCCTTATAATGGTATCTATGAATTGGTTCATGATAACTCATCTTTTAATAACTCGTTATACCAAACAAGAACCAAGAAACTTAAAATGGGTTTAAGTGATTTATATCTTTGGCATTGTCGTCTTGGGCATATAAACAAGAATCGGATTCAAAACTTCAAAAGAATGGTCTTTTGGAAACAAATGAAAATGGTTCATTTAATAAGTGTGAATCTTGTTTACAAGGAAAGATGACCAAGTTGCCCTTTAGTGGTACTAACGAAAGGGCAAAGGATTTATTAGGAATCATACATTCAGATGTATGTGGTCCTTTTAAGACAATGACAAGGAATGGTGAGAGATACTTCATTACCTTTATCGACGATTATAGTCGTTATGGTTATGTGTATTTGTTGACACACAAACATGAAGCTTTTGAAATGTTCAAAATCTTTAAGAATGAAGTAGAAAATCAACTCAATAAAACAATCAAAGTTCTTCGTTCAGATAGAGGAGGTGAATACCTGAGTGATGCTTTTCAAGATCATCTTATAAGTTATAGGATTGTCTCACAACTTACTCCACCCGGAACACCGCAACATAATGGTGTGTTTGAAAGGAGAAACCGAACCTTATTGGATATGGTTCGATCTATGATGGCTAGAAGCTCACTACCTCTATCATTTTGGGGTTTCGCATTGCTCTCCGCTGCTCGTATTTTGAATATGGCCCCAACCAAGAAAGTGGATACGACACCTTTTGAAATATGGCATGGAAGAGTTCCATCACTATCATATTTAAAAGTATGGGGTTGTGAAGCTTATGTGAAGCAGAACACCCAAAGCAAGTTAGAAAGTCGATCCATTAAGAGATATTTGTTGGATATCCCAAAGATTGTATTGGATATTACTTCTTTAATCCAACCGAGCAAAAGGTATTTATTGCTAGAAAGGCTGAGTTCTTAGAAACTAAGTTTCTTATGGAAGAAACGACGTATAGAACAGTGGAAATTGATGAGGATCAAGAACCACAAGCCAATACACATTTGGTTGAAATTAGCGATCAACAAGAGGTTGTTGATAATGATCAAATGGTTGATGAATACACACAAAACGTTCGCAGATCTGGTAGAATTAGCATTCCACCTGAAAGATATGGATTTTTCATGAATGGATGCTATGTGGTTGACTGGATGAACCAACTACATACCATGATGCAATGTCCAATTGGATTGTGACAAATGGCTAGAAGCCATGAACGTTGAGATGCAATCCATGTATGACAACCAAGTATGGGAATTGGTTAACCACCACTTAACTCCAAATTGGTTGGATGTAAATGGGTTTTCAAGAAGAAAACCGATATGCATGGAAACTTGGATACTTATAAAGCAAGACTTGTAGCAAAGGGTTTCACTCAAACTCAAGGGGTTGATTATGATGAAACATTCTCGCCTGTGGCAATGCTAAAGTCAATTAGGATATTATTTGCCATAGCTGCATATTATGACTATGAGATTTGGCAAATGGATGTCAAAACCACTTTCCTTAATGGACATCTCGAAGAGACTGTCTATATGGTTAGCCTGATGGTTTTGTCGATCCAAAACATCCTAATAAAGTATGCAAGTTAAAGAAATCAATCTACGGATTTAAACAAGCATCGAGAAGTTGGAATCAATGTTTTGATGAAGAGATCAAGAAATTTGGATTCATCAAGAACGCTGATGAAGCTTGTGTGTATAAAAAGGCTAGTGGGAGTATTATTACATTCTTAGTATTGTATGTTGATGACATACTACTATTTGGAAATGATGTTCCAACCATGGAAGGTGTTAAAGCCTGGCTTGGAAGTTGCTTTTCCATAAAAGATCTTGGTGAAGCCACCTATATTTTGGGAATAAAGATCTATAGGGATAGATCAAGATGGTTGATAGGTTTAAACCAAAGTGCATACATTGATAAAATCTTAAAAATGTTCAGGATGGAAAACTCTAAGAAAGGTATGGTACCTATTCAAAGAGGGACAATATTGAGTACATCTCAATGTCCGAACTCAAAGGATGAGCAAGAAAGAATGAAGGAAATCCCATATGCATCTGCTATAGGATCCATCATGTATGCAATGATATGCACTAGACGGACGTGTCATGCGCATTAAGCATGACAAGTAGATATCAACAGAATCCAGGTAATAGCCATTGGATGGCTGTTAAAAGTATATTGAAATACTGTAGGAGGACTAAGGATATGTTTCTAATATATGGATCTGGTGAGGAGGAGCTCGTTGTAAAAGGTTACACGGATGCTAGCTTCCAGACTGATCGAGATGATTCTCGATAACAATCGGGGTATGTCTTTATTATGAATGGACGGGCAGTGTCCTGGAAGAGCTTGAAGCAGGACATGGTAGCATTGTCCACTACAGAATCCGAATACATCACCGCTTCATTGGCAGCTCAAGACGCTGCATGGTTAAAGAAATTAATTTTCGATCTAGGGGTAGTCTTTACCATTCAAGACCCCCTAGAGATCTTTTGTGATAACGAGGGTGCCATTGCTCAAATCAAGGAACCCCGTGCACATCAAAAGACAAGGCACATTGAGCGAAGATTCAACTACATAAGGGATGAAGTTGAAAAGGGAAAGATATGTATTCGCAAAGTTCACACAGATCAAAATATTGCGGATCCACTCACGAAGCTCCTTGAAAGGGCAAAGCGTGAGAGTCATACTTGTGCCTTAGGACTTTGATATTCTAGTGGTTGGATTTGATCTGTTTGTATTTTAACTTTGGAATGAATGTAATACTAACTCTTTGTATAAATTATGACATTTTGAGTTATGTTCCATTTTAGCATGTTTACATCCATGAATATGTTTATTATTCTAAATGTCCGTAGTCGGTTATATTTGTGGGAACAAATATGAATGTACTATTATGAACATGGATTGGTAGATATTCATAAGGTATGAATATAGAGCAAAAGGTTGCTACCAAGGTTCATAGATATTTGTAGGATACAAATATTGGACTGACCCGCTCTCAAATGTTACTGCATGGAATTTTATAATTGATCATAAGTAAATTTGAGTAAAGGCGAATATCATAGTGTCCTCTGACCTGAGATACATATTGGGTTTTGATATTCACCAAATATTATACCTTGATCTAGTTCTTCACTGTTCTGAAATAATGGACAATACACAAGGCTATGTTCAGGTGTGATACAAGGTGTTTGTGATAAACGTATGTAGTTAAGATGGGATTTGTTCCTCTTATTCGTTGGGAGTATGATGTCTAAGGCCTAATAAAGTTAAATCAACAGGGAATGATCATTCTGTGTCCCCGGATTGAACATGACATCTGAAACAAAAGGAAATATGTTTGGATTCACCAAAATCAGTTCAAGTAAGGGACTTGAAACGAATGATGTTATTGAATGGCACTTAGTCATGCATATTAGGGGTAGTAAACCGTTGTTAGGCGGTATTTGCTACTTACATCAGTCCTCTATGTATCTTGTTCAAGTTGGAGATTGATGGAAATGATCTGCCCAAAATACATATTGAATTGATGTGGCTAGTATGTCATGATCCAAGTCGGGTCATACCCAATAACAAGCTAAACAAACACCAAAGATATTTGTTTTATGATATGATCATATAAATAAATATTAACACTTACAATATTTGGAAATTGGGTTTCCAAACATTTACACTTGTGTTGTATATAAATTATATGGATAATTTATTTCAAAGGGAGAGGAATATTAATTCATCCTCATTCGTTTTACACACCCGCATTTGATGTGGTTGAACAAATGCGGATGATGTTTACTCACCCGCATTCATTTAACACAGCCGAATTTGATGTGGTTGAACAAATGCGGATGATGTTTACTCATCCGCATTTACAAATGCGGGTGAACAAACCCTGTCCGCATTTGTTTTGGAACAAATGCGGATGAGCATTTCTGGAAATGCTGATGGAAACATACATCCGTATTAGCTAATGCGGATGACCAATTGCAAATGCCGACGAATTACTTCACCCGCATTTACAAATGCGGGAGAACAACTTCATCCGCATTAACTAATGTGGATGTTGTTCTGAGAAATGCGGATGGGTTAAGGGGCTGGGCCCCACCCACTTTTCTCTCTCCTGAACTTTATGTTTCCAAGGACATGCAATATAAGATGGCTTGCAGATCTCTCTAAACTGATGACTTGAGAACACGAAAATGTAAGAACCCTTTTTCTCTCGATCGGTCTAGAGAAACATAAAAGGGAGTTGTATAAGTGAAAATCCTAGAAACCGGTGTTCTTGTTGGTGGCTTGTGGGTAGACCAGCTTGAGGCTTCTTGCTTTAGGAGCTGCCGTCATAGTTCACCTCCTCCCGACCTCATAGTTGAAGGTAGTTCTTCGTACCTTCTATGGTTGTTTGAAAGCATGATTTGATATATCGATCCATATGGGTTTTGACTGATTTTATATAAAAATGTTTTATATATAAATTAGCTCATTGTAACAAGTTTAAAAAATATATATATATTTTCCGCTGCGTTCTTCTATTTTATAAGGATAAAATAGATCTGTTTAACTTGTAAAAACTTTTCAAGTAGAGTTGTCAGTGTGTATGGGTGTTTGAAGAAAATTAAAGCCATAATGAAGCATTTGTTTTTGAATCCAAAGCACTTGAGAATGGCATGCAGAAGCAGCTATGTATTTTTCTTCTGCTGTTGACATAGAGACATTAGTTTGTTTCTTGCACTGCCAGGAGATCAATCTTGATCCAAGAAACTGACAACCTCCAGTAGTGGATTTTCTGTTGCTGTTGCATCCACCATAATCACTATTTATGTATGCATATAAAGAAAAATCTCCATCTTTTGGATACCATAGCCCAAGAGCTGGTTTGCCTTTTAAATATCTGAAGATTCTCTTTACTGCATTTATTTATGATTCTTTTGGATCTGCTTGATATTTGGCACACATGCAAACTACATGCATGATGTCTGGTCTGCTTGCTGTTAGATACATCAAGGAACCTATCATTGATCTATAGAGTTTTTGATCAACTGATGTTCCTTCTTGATCGGGTCCAAACTTCAATGTAGTCGCAAATGGTGTTTTGTTGGATGTACAATCTGACATGCTGTATTTCTTTAATATCTGATGCACGTACTTGCTTTGGTTGATGAAACTCACTTCAACATCTTGTTGAACTTGAGACCAAGAAAGAATGTAAGTTCTCCCATAGAGCTCATTTGGAATTTTGATTACATAAGAGATTTAAACTCTTTTCAAAGTTGTGTGTTTGTGGAGCCAAAAGTTATGTCATCTACATAGATTTGAACCACTAACAAGTCTTGTTCTTTTCGTTTTAAGAAAAATGTTTGATGTATTTTCCCTCGTGTGTACCCATTCTATAGTAGAAACTTAGATAAAGTTTCGTACCACTTCCTAGGTGCTTGATGAAGACCATACAAAGCTTTATCTAACTTGTAGACTCTGTGAGGGAATTCTGGATCTTCAATCCCTGGTGGTTGAGCAACATATACCTCTTCATATATCTTTCCATAGAGGAATGCACATTTGACATCCATTTGGTAGACAGTGAAGTTTTTGGATGAGGCATATGCAAGGAATACTCGGATGGCTTCTAGTCTTGCTGCTAGAGCAAAGACATCATAATAGTCCATGCCTTCCTCTTGAGTATATCCTTGGGCAATAAGCCTTGCTTAGTTTCTTATGAAAATTCCTCTGTCATCTACTTTGTGTCTGAAGAGCCACCTAGTGCCAATGGCGTATTGATCTTCAGGTAGATCAACCAGCTTCCATACCTCTTGCTTTCTGAATTGATGTAATTCCTCTTACATGGCTTCTATCCAACTGTTGTCTTTGAGTGCTTCTGTTATGTTTTTGGGTACAATTAGAGATAGGAAGTAGGAATACAGGCAAATGTTTGTTGTGTCAGATTGACTTCGTGTCAATCTGGTATTGAGGTCACCTATGATGTTTTCTAGTTGATGGTCTATGTGAACTCTGGTTATCGTAATCTGTTTAATAGGAATGGTTGAATCAAGATTGGTGATTGTTTGGTTGGGTGTTAGTGGCTGGGAAAGGGTATGTTTGTGGTGAATCATGAAAGAAATCTAAGATTTCATCTTCGTGATGTGTATTAGGAAATGAATGATAGTCATCATCTTCTTCAACTGTGGTTGGATGTTGTGGTTGGGTGGTCACATGTGTTGATGAAGATAGTGTGTCTGGTGATGTTCCTTTTGATGTGTTTGTTTGTTTTGGAGGAGTTGTAACTTATGTACTTGAAGGAGATATGTTTGTTTTCCTTGGAGGATCAGTACTTAAAGGAACATCTATGGTTGTTGGTAGAACCATTGGATACTCATTGTTATCCTTGGTACCTATAACATCAAAATAAGATGTGTCAAATGATTTTGTTAATGCATCAATATTAAACAACCAGTTTGATCCAATGACTTTCTTAGTGAAAAAGAGTTCATTAAAAACAACATCTGTTGTTTCTTCCATTATGTTTAGTCTTGGATTGTATACTCGGTAAGTTTTGAGCTTCCAGAGTATCCAACAAAAAATCCATCATCTGCACTTGGAGCAAACTTAGATAATTGTTCTCTAGTGTTTAATATTAAACCAGAACATCCAAACGCTTTAAGAAATCCTATGAATGGTTTTCTTTTAGACATTAATTCATAAGGTTTTTTGGAATGTTCTTTGATTATTAGGGTTCTGTTTTGGATGTAGCAAGCTGTATTGATTGCTTCAGCCCAAAAGGATATGGGCAATAGAGAGTCAGCAAGCATTGATCTAGCTGCTTCTATCAATGTTCGGTTCCTCCTTTCAGCTACTTCATTTCGCTGAGGAGTTCTTGATACACTAAATTAATGACTGATTCCTTTCTCTGCACAAAAAGAAGAAATGAAGTCATTCTTATATTCAGTACCATTATCACTTCTTAAAGACTTAACTTTAAGATCTAGTTGATTCTCAATCTTAGTGATAAATGATTTGTAAGGCCCTGTTCTCAGGAACCCCACAGTTGGTCAATAACAACCATTTTTATATCAAAACATATTAAGATTTATTAAGTAAGTAAAACATTGCAGCGGAATAATTCATCAAAAACCATTTCATGCTTTCATAAACACATTTACCAAGTAATACATCGTTGTTTAATGGATTGCAAAATATCACTTAGCTGTATTACAAAACACCAACATTATTATTGAATGAGATGGATGCCAGGCTTGCCCGCCAAGTAGCTTCACCTTTGTGCCATCCTCAGCATCAAACTACCTGCCAACTAAAAATGCATAAAAATAAAATACTTGAGTGAGTTCTAGTTTTAAATAATAAAATACTTTGCCTTTAGTAAAAACCTTTCCTTTACTTTCATTCATGATCACACAACAAACATACATCTTGATAATATCATTATTATCTTTTATCATCGTTCATTTCGCACTTTTTTTCATTATCTTTCACTTCTCTCTAGATCCTGTCATAAGTTATAACCCATCATTAGGCACGAAGCCACCTCAGTCTTGGGGTTAAGCGACAAGGATCCCGCTTCGCACGTATGGATCAGTCACCAAGACTGACCCCCCTTTGTGTACACCCTCATGCTTTAGCCAAGATGGCACGCTGCATTGCACACAGTTGAGCTAACAATTCTTCATTGAGTTGTGAACCTCTTTGAATTTGCTTGCAAGACTTTTATTCATTCGTTATGTTCCACTTTTCATCATCTTAAATCTTTCGCTTCTTTTATGATAATACTTTACTTATAAGAGCATTAACACATCATGTAAAGTCATGTAATAATACATAATAAGGAACATCAATAACAGGCCACAAACATGCATAACATGAACAAACATAACCCACAAAAACATTCCAGAGCTTAATCATAAATTTCCATTTTTCCTAAAATTTCAGAAAAATTCTAAGTCATCTTAGGCGCATGAGCACTATGTAGGCGCATGGTCACTATGCAGGCGCACGGACAGTTGGGCGTATGGGAACACTTGGGCGCATGGGTAAAAACTTAGGCGCATGGGTACTATGCAGGCGTATGAGTACTATACAAGCGCATGAGTACTTGGGCGCATGGGAAACTTAGGCACATGAGCAAACACAGGTGTATGGGCAAAAAAACTTAGGCTGATGGGAACTATGCAGGCGCATGAGTACTATGCAGGCGCATGGACACTTGGGCGCATGGGCAGTTTGGGTGCACGGGCACTATGCAGTTCTAACTTACACTAATTTCAGTTCCCGGTCATCATCCTAACATATCCTTAGCCCAAATCTAGCACACTAAGCTCATAAAACAAGCATACAACCATATAATTCGGTCAAAACATTCACACACACACACACACACATAAAACAGGGGTAATACATGGTTCAACATACTGAATAGTTATAAAATGGTAATTTATATGCATTTCAGCCCCAAAACAAGTTTAAAATAGAAAAACCACGGATCTAGAACTCACCTACAGCAGCCTTCAAGTAAAACTCCTCCAAACTCGAGAGCACTTGGAGTTCAAACACCTAAACACACCAAAAACACCCAACCGAACGCAGAAAAACACATAAGACTCGGTCCACAAGCTGAAAATTCAGCTGAAACTGAACAAAACACACAAAAACTCACCTTCTAGCCGATTCTTCTTCTTCTTCTCTCTAAAAACCGATGGAACTCTGCTTTTCTTCTTTTCTGGTGTCGAAGGTAGTTGGTGAGCAGAAGTGTGGGCAGTCATGCCCACTTTTTAAACATAATTATATTAAACTTTGCCTCTTGCATAACTTTAACCCCTCAACTTGGGTTATCTCACCTTTCTTTCTTTATACTTCTCTTTTCTTTTCTTTTCTTTCTCTTTTTTTTTTTAAAATATCCGGGTGTTACATGATTTGATGATTTATGCTATTTCTGACTTGTTTAGTAGAAAGAAAACCCAAGTGAATCTGGTGTAGTCATCTACTGTAACAAGACAGTATTGCTTCTTTCCAATACTTAGGATGTTTGTTGGGGCAAATAGGTCTATGTGAAGCAATTTGAGTGGTGTGTTGTTAGAGTTTACCAATTTGGACTTATGAGACACTCTATGTTGTTTGCCTTTCAGACATGCAGTGCAGTGGTCTATATAGAAAAATTCCTTTTATGTTAAACCTATGACTAGATCACCTTTTACAGGTTGATTCATTCTGTTATAATTTGAGTGTCCCAAACGTCTATGCCACAATTAGGAAACATCTTCTGATGCTTTTGACAGTAAACATGCTTAAGGGGTTGATGCTGAAATAGTGTTCATGTCAACAATGTATATGTTGTTATGACGAGGTGTTTTCAAAAGGCTACACTCTTCTGGAATTTGAAAACCCGTCTTAAGTATGTAACAGTTGTTGGAGTCAAATAAGGTTGCATATCCTTTTTCACAGATTTGAGATATGCTTAGAAGATTAAACTGGAGGTTGGAGCAGTATTTGACATTTTAAAAGTTGATCAACCCATTTGAAACTGTTCCTTCACCAGTTATCTATCCACCTATCTTGTCTCCTCCAAAAGCTACATTTCCTCCATGTTTGCTTTTAAAATCCAAAAGGAGGGAACAATTGCCAGTCATATGACAGGAACATCCACTGTCAACATACCATATGTTGTCAGGCCTTCTTTGATGTCCCTGTAAAATCAAAGAAATTAGTTAGATGGTGCAACCCAAGCCAAGAGGTCTTGGGTTTTCTGTCTTTTCCCATAACATATATTTCTTCTAAAGTGGCATTGTCAGATGGTTTTGAAAATCTAGGCACACTAGATTTCCTTTGAATGTTTTTGGCTTTGTTGGGAGAAGTACTTTGAGCTCTTCTCCTTTGACTGCCAATGTTTGATGGTTGTCTGTTTTGAGACTTATGTCTCATGTTTGGTTGTTTAAAGTTATCATAAAAAACTTTATCATTATTTAAAACAACCTTTTGATGAGGAGTTTGTTTTGGTGCTCCTCCTTTGTTCTTGTTAGGAACAACTGTCTATTTCTCAGTTGATTTCTCAACTTGAGGCTATTTGTTTTGCTTTTTGTTTTTCTTATTGAAAAAACAGTTTATAGTGCTATGATTGTTTCTTCCACAAATTGAACCATAATTGTGAAAATGGCATGTTTTAGTACTATGATTGTTCATGTTACAGTACTTGCAATATTTACCATATTTGCATTTCTATGTGGTGTGAGTGTATTGATCATTCCGTTCATAGTATGGTAGATTTGCATAGCCTTGTTTTTTTATAACTTTTGAATTAAAATTCGATTTTAAAGGTATGTAAAAAGTTACAGTTGCTTGTTTTTGTTGAATGGGGGCTTTGCCTTTCCCTTTGTTTGTTAGAGAGGAAGTGGAAGATCCAGCTTTTCTTCCACCAGAGCAGATATCAAACCCTTGAGTCTACTTTGTTTGTTTGGTTGGTGCATCAACCACACTTGAAACTCTTTGAGTTTTAGTAATTGGTTGAGTTGACTCATCATCCAATAGATCAACATCATCTTCATCAGTTGTCTGTTCATCAAATTCATTATTCTCTCCTTGATAAAAATCTGTTGATTTAATTTATGGCGGTGCTTGACTTTTAACAAATTTTATCAAAGGTGTTTTTGATGTTAATGGTGATTTTGATGATGATAATGATGATGATTGTTTTGAATCATCAGTCCGGTCATATGGGTCAAGAGACTCACCCTGTGTGTTTGTCATTGAGTTAGGTAAAGGAACATTATTGTCATTATAAGGTGGGTTAACCTTATTATATCCTTAACCTGACGGGTCTTTGAATGCCCTTTGTTGTGCAAGAAGTTCTTCAAACTTCTTGTTGCTTACCTGAAACTTCTGAAGTTTCACTTCAGTTTCAGCCTGCAATGTTTTTGACGCAGTCAATAACATAGAGAGTTGCTCAACTTGAGCTGCTAGTGTTAATTTTTCAGAAATTAGTTTGTCTAAATCAATTTGTAATGAAAGGATTTTTACACTATATTGTTTTTGTTCTGTTTTTAAGCTTTCATTCAAAATGTTTGTATCAATAACTTTCTTTGAAAGTTTGTCTGCATGCTCTCTATACCTATTGACTTAATCAATACATGCTTGTGTGCAGAGGTTTTCCCTTACCTCTTTCGGGATTTCTGAAATTTTATCTTCAATGTCTGCCATAAGGGCATGATCCAGAGATTGAATTTCAGCCTCATACATGCTCCAATCACACTCACTGTCCTTTTTTATGATCATTGCTGATGATTTGGAGTGTTGATTTGGGCTGTATTATGTGATTTATGGTGGAGTTAGTGCAGCAGGGATGCTAATTGGAGGTGGAACATGTCTGTTTGAGTGATAGCTAGTGGATGTTTGCGATTGATTGGTGTTTCTGTCAACCCTTGGCTGCTAGCATTCTCCTGAGAAATGCACATAAAGTTGACAATTATAGCATCTCACCTTGGATTTATCAAAACCAATCTTGGTTTTCTTATCCATGCTCAATCCATGATTTCTTTACAGAAATCATTTTGATCTATAGGCAATCATTGCCATAGACCATTGAAGATCCATCTCTTCAACAATGTCGGGTGGGAGCTCATCCAAGTCTTGTGAATAAGTTGGGTTGGTGTTAGACTTGCACCCAAATAAGTTTCAAAGCTTTTTGCAAATGCTGCATATGCTGCCTTTTGCTCTTCACTTTGCAGTATAACTGAGAGAGCATCCATAGGTTTTTCAAGTCTATGTATGTTATGATTCTGTGTCTGTTGCTGTTTGTTTGAACTGGAGATGTGTGGATGATGTTTGCTTTGAGGTGTTGCTTCATGGGAAGCATGCACACCAGACTTTTTGGACTTTTGTTTGTTACTGGATGTATCAGGAGCTGAAAAGAAGGTTGTATCACTAGAATCCAAGAATTTTTCATCTTCCTCTTCTCCATTGCATGTCAAAAATGCACTGTCTGTCTGTCACTGTTCTTTGAATTTATAAGCTTCTACATGTCTGATATGGTTGTTGTTTCTGGATTTTTCGTCTAGCTCTAGCGCTTCAAAATTAGCCACTAGAGAGTCTAGGGATAGTGCCTCCAGATCCAATGTTGCTTTCATCAGAGAGACTGATTGAGTCCAGCTCTCTGGTAGTGTGTGCAACATCTTCTTATTGATCTCCATAGATTCGTATTTGAGACCATAGACTATCATCTCATTTACTAGCTGAACAAATCTATGGAGCTATTATGGAATTGACTCTCCTTGAATATGATGAAAGGTTTCATATTGTGTCAGTTTTTCCTTTTTGATTGCATGAATTTCTTCACTCCCTTCACACATTGTGTGAAGTACCTTCCACAATTCATGGGCTGTTTTGAAATTTTCAACCCGTGTTAAAAATTCAAATGGCAAAGTCATTGCTAATATGATGTATGCTTTCATGTCTGTTTTGACCCTCTTGAGGTCATCACCAGCTATGTTTTCAAGCTAACTGGCTTCTATATGTTGTAATTAGATCCAAGAGTCATAGGTATGAATGGTCCCTCGGTTATAGAAGTCCATAAATCAGGGTCTTGAAATATTATCCAGTTCCTGAAAATGATCTTCCATTGTTTGAAGTCTGACTTGTTCTTTTGTTCGGGTGGTTTTAGACCACTGTTTGTTCCTGAAATTTCATCAGCCATGATTATTTAAATTTAACTTAACATTTTAACTTAAATTTGTTTGATGTTTTTAGCTTGATGAAAAACTTGTTTAATCCTAAAGTCTCTATGATTTGTTTGTTAATTGAGTCACCTTTTTTTAAGTTGACTTACCGAATAAAGGAATTAATTAATTGAAATTAATTAATGTCCAATGTTAGGTCACTTTCAAATCTCGGTGAAAAGAAAGGAATATTCTGTTAAGGGAATGTCAACTTTTAATGATGTTAGTCAATGAAAGTCAAAACCCTAAAAACACAGAAAATGTTTTTAAAAGTTAACTTTTTGAATCAAAAAGTAACTTTTTCAGAAAAATTCCAAGAAGATTATGTTTCTTCTTTGATTTTGATGATGAACCAACACAATCACTGGAGATTGTGAAGGTTAACGAATGATCAAAACTAGGGTTTATCCTAGGGTTTGTTGGCGGCTGAGATAATTTCAACAAAAACAACATCGGTTTGTTGTTTGATGAAGATTAATCACCTGTTTTGAGTTAAAAAAAACTCGAATATGATGTTTAAATACAATGAACATATTCATAGTATGCAACCCAGTGTTTATTTGAAGAATAAGAACATACACAGGTTGATTTCCTCCACTAATCTTTTCTAATCTCTCAAACAAGTTATAACAACAGATTGTTATATTTTGTATTCAACAAACATCAATCATGGTGCAGAAACCCATGATAGATGCTATGATATCAGTGTTATGTATGTTTGTGTATGATTGTATGATTGCTAGTGCTTGGATGATAATATCTGCTTGATTGTATTGATAGTTTAAAAGCCTACAAAGGATTAGGGTAGTATGCTATTTATAGCCTATACAAACAGCTATATACAATTACTAAACTACCCTTATGTAAACGAAAATTACATAAAAATCCTAAGCCTATAAGCTATCCGCTATGGATGATTAGCTGTCTGTTGTGGATGTTAAGATGTCCGCTGTGGAAGTCAGATCACTTGCCCGCTATGCATTAGATGCTGTCCTCTATGAAGTGTTTGCATTGTTTGTTATGTGCTATGGGATGTTCATCCGCTGTGGATGAACATCCGAGGTGGAGTGTTCATCCATTGTGGATGAACATCCGCTATGGACAGTTATCCACTATGTGTTGTTCATCCGTTGTGGGAGTCTTCATCTGTTGTGAGCACTTTAACTTGATCTTCATCCACTGCATCCTCTTGTACATCCACTGTGGGTAGTTCTTCATCCACTGCTGAGACTTGGTCAAAATTTCTTTTATCTCAAATCCTGAAAAAAAAAATTTAAACACTGATTAGTAAATGTTATGATTGTTAATGCTGCTAATGTGTTAGTTAATGATTGTTTAAATGTTAGAACATATTATGTTTGTTTATGTTTGATTATGGCAAGCATCATCCTTTAAAGCATTAGTCCATTAATGCACTTGTTGAGTCCAACAATACTCCCCCTAAGGATGATGTTGCCATCTTTTTAATATTTGCTTGTTAATGTTTTGATTGCTAGAAACAATGTGTGTGTGTTGGTGCTTGTTAATGTTGTTGCCATCTCTTCTGTTGATGATTGTATGTTGAATGTTATGCATGATTGATTGTTTGTTTGATTGCATGATTGATTGATTGAATGTTTACATGTATGTTTTACAGATTACTCATGTAAAATTGTATGGTAGATTGATTTCATGTCTGATTGAATGGTTACTTGTTTGTTGATTAAATGAATGTTTGCTTGTATGATTCATTTATTACACTTGTTTAATCTGATAGATTTGAATGTTTGATTTGTATGTTTGCTGGTGTGATTTGTTATTTGTCTAATTGTTTGTTATGTGTGATTATTATATATATGATTTAAATGTATGATTGATATTTTGATTTGTTTGTTGTCTGTTATTGATGATTGAATGTATGTTTGTTTGAAAGGTTAGACATGATTGTTTGCTTGTTTTTTCTGTTTGTATGTTAGGAACCTTTAAGAATGAGAAGGGCCAGCTTCTTCTACATTTTTCTGCACCTCTGCAGTTTCTTTCAAGGATTCTTCTACATCATTTTCAGTTGCTTGATCTTTTTCAGCTTCTTTAACTTGATCTGTTAAGGGTGTGATCCTCAATGCATTTCTACAGTTCACAATATGCTCAACAAAATAGTTCACTTCACTTTTCTGATCATCATATTTGCTTTCAATAGTGAGATGAACCGGCTGTTCTAGGGTGGATTGATCTAGGCTTTGCACATCAATGTTGCTGACCAGTGTAGTCGCAACATGATTTCCTTTCAGGATCTCAAGATTGTTGTTTTTTGATATTCTCATGCCTGTTATGCCTTCAATGTGTGTTAGTGGTTGCTGTTTGGTTTGTAATCTCTGTTTGAGTGCAACATTCAAGTACACAGTCCCTAAAATTCTTAACATGTGTATGAAGTAGCAACAATCTCCCTTACATAGCACATCTTCTATTGCTGGGATTGTTTTTGTTTTTAGAAATGAAACATATGATGGATGAAGGAGTTTGATTTCCGTAAGATCAAACAACCTTATGTCTTGTGCTTCCTTTCCCTCAAGTTTTCTTTCAAGTACAACCTCAAAATGGGTTTCATCATAATACCATTTTGTAATTAGGTGGTTGTACTAGTTACCATAATTTTTCTTCATAATCAGCTTTAAATCAGATGGCCTCATAAGGTAATTAACCCTTTCTAACAATTCTATATCAATCTTAGAAGGTGGTTCTTTACTTGTCTGTTTCCTCTTGCTAGCTTCTTGTTGTTCTTTTCTTAGCTTAGCAATGTGTAGCTTATCTTATTTTTCTGCCTTTTGTTTCATCTGATGATGATTTTTGTTCATGTATGATCTTAATATATGAAAGAAATCTGCTCCCCAGGGATTATTTGTATGATTGACCATCCTTAGTTGCATCAGGTCTAATCTATCTTCATAGCTCAGGGATCCCAGTTGGGATATGTATGATAAGTATTGGACAAGTCCAGATACCCTCTTGATCTGCATAGCATCCAAGATTTCATCATATTTCCAAGCCACTATTTTTCTTTGATTGGCTTCTGCAATGAGAGTGATTCGGTCATAGAGCTTTATAAAATTAGTTTTCTCATTTATCATCTCACTGACTTCATTGCCTTCAGGCCATAGCCTGTGTGGCATGAACTGTCTTGGTTCCTTGATTAGGTGAAGCTTAGGTGGAGCTTGATGATAAGTTGATAGAGAAGATGCAGGATGAGGCCTGAAGACTTGTGGTTTTAAAGCATTGGCAAGCATGTTTTTGTAGATCTCTCTAGCCATTTCTTTCATTTTAGATAGAGATCTTCCTGCATATGACCTGTATGGTAGTCTTGTGTGACTCAACCAGCTTTTAACCTGGGAGTAGGTCATCTTCTCTATTTAAGGATCCTTAGGTAGATTCTTTTGCAGCTCTTCTTGATCCTTAATTTCCTTATACCTTCTGTATGTTTGCTCTGTTTCATTCTTCATGACTTTTTGAAATTCTTTGAGCAAGTCTTTAACCTCAGAGAGGTTAAGCTGAATAAATGAGTCATAAGGAAATCCTCCGGTGACTAACTCAATTCCTATCAATGTTTCAGGATCATCTGGGAAGGGTTATTGTATGTTTTAAATCATCTCATTGTCATCTCGTTCTTCTTCTTCATCAGAATCGGTTAATATAATAATAGGCTGTTGCTCAAGTGTTTGATCAATTCCACCTTCTTCAAGAGCAGCCTTGGAGCTTGTTTGTTGTGGTTCATCCTCCACTTGTTCTGTTTTGACTTTTAGCAACTTTAAAGGAGGAGATTTAGGTTCATCAACCTCTTTAACTATCTGTTTTTCCTTCACTAAGGATGCTAAGTACAACCTTTTCCTTTTTTTTCATAGGCTTTCATTTGGGGTTGAGATGATGATGCTTATTTGTTGGGTGATTCTGTTTTCTCATTTACTGACTCAGCAAGCTATTTGATCAGTTCCTTTTGTTTGTCTGTTAATGGATTGAATGGTACAATACTTGTTTCTGCTGTATGTGGTTTAGGCTAATGAAAATGTTGCCTCAAAATTAGAGAGTAGTGAATGTTTTCAAAAGGATTGGCTATACTGAATAATTGATCCATTGAATAAGACTCTTTTGGAATTACAAGTGCAAGCTCTATTTGGTGTTTCTGTGGGCTTGATTCTATTGCTTCAGTCACATTTTGTTCTTCAAACTCATCACTCAGGTCATGTTCTTGACCTACTGAATGTTCTTCCTCATTCAGATGAGTGTCTTTAAGTTCAAGCTCTTTGTTTAATCTTTAAATTTCTTCATTTTGAGCTGCAATTATCCTTTTAAGCTCATCAATTTTAGCATCTTTTACATCTGTTTGTTCATTTAAGTAGGCAATGTCTAATCTTGCACTACTGAGGTCATTATCTTTTTCCTTCACCTCTTTTTTTTTGTGTGAGTTGTTGTTCCAAAATCTGAACAATCAACTTTTGGGCTGTTTGATCTGCTTCAAGCATTTCTATTTCCTTGTCTTTGCTCTTTAGCTTTTCTTTTAATCTCTTAGCTCTTTTGTTTGACTTTTCTATGAGTTTATTATACTCAGTAAATAGAAACAATTTTGAGTACTCTATTTCCACTTCAGTTGGAATTTCACTACCCTGTTCATCACTTTCAAAAGGATTTGTAGTGATTTGGTGTTCTTGTACATGTTTTTGTACTGAGGAACTACCAACCTCTTCTTCTTCAATTGCTTGTTCTTCTAATGAAGCATCAATATCTCTTAATAAACATGACAGTGTTTGTTGATCAGTGAAAGTTGGGCTTTGAGGTGGAGAAGGTATATGATGTTTAAAGTGAATATGATCTTGTTCTTGGTTTTCTTCTTGATTGATTGGTTTTGGTATGGGTGCTGCTTCTTCTTCGTGAATAATTGGCTCTGGTTGAATGATTGGATCTTGGTGAATCACATTTTGGAAGAGAATATGAGGGTCACCATGACCGGGTTTCCTCAAAAATACATCAGGAACAGGAAGGTCATGGTCAATCATATGAGGTGGAACAGGAACCTCATCTCCATGATATAGACTAGACTTGATTCTCTTAAATACATGTTCATTAAAATGAACAGGCTGAAAAATTGCTCCTTCTCTAGGGATGTTTGGTAAAAGATCATTAATTATCATTTGAAGGAATCTTGGAAACATCTGAAACTTGTTCCTCACCTCTGTTAAGTTGTATACCATCCCATTCAATACTTGTGCAGCAAAGTTGAATGGTCATCTGGCTATAATACTTGCAAAGGTAGAAGAGCTTCTTAAAGTAGTGGCATCCCAGCCAGTCTTCCTATTGGTCATTGTTTTATGATATATGTGCATTAAGAATCTGAATTGTGCACACATATATGATTTCTTGATTTGCTTTTTGTCAATAGTACCAATGTAACCAATCTTCCTGAAAACATGTAAGACATAGTTTTCATCAAACTCAACTGGACCATGAGCATCTTCTTCACCCAACTGAAGTACTCTCCTAATTACTTCCTCAGAGATGATGATTTGAGGATTATGCACAGTAGATATCACTACTTGCTGATCATTGATTTGTTCTGAATGTGCATGAGTCCAAAACTGAACTATATGATCGTCGTAAATTTCTGGACTTGCAGTCATTGCATGAACCTGCCTTGTTTGCCTTATTAAATGAATAATGTCTCTGTAATACTTTGCCTTAGGAAAATCAGCATTGAGGAATACACAGATGTTGTGATCTCTGACAAACACTATGTTTGCCATATCTACCATATGAAAATGAATGTGTTAGTAGCTTGTATGTTAATGATATGTGTTGATGATTGAAATGATTAAATGCTGATCAAGTTCACTGACTGTTGTGATTGTTATAAAATGATGAATTATGTATGCTTAACACTTGAGACTTGTTTCAAACGTATGTTTGAATGACTTTAACAAATTAGTAAGTTTGACTTATCAAAAGTCAACTGTTTGATCAATTTTCATCATGAAAAACTTGTTTGATTCAATTTATTTTGATCTAAATTGGTTTTGCAATAAGTTTGTTACAAAAAGTTATTTTATTCAATTCATACAACAACTACAACCTATAACAACTTGTTTATGAACTTCAGTTTGACTTTTTAAAGTCAAAATGACCATTTAATGCGACTAGAGCAAGTCGAGGAGAAAATGTTGTTCTGATGTATATCATTTTTTCTCAAGTATTATTAAGCTTCATGTTCAACATTTGAAGGAGTTGAATAAACTGGCTTTAATCAATCCGACTAGAGCAAGTCGAGGAGAAAATTTTGTCCAATTATTGAACAGAGGGACCGAATGAGTTCATTTTTACATACAAGATATGATCAAGAAGATATGAAATATTTTCAATCATTGAAGCAGAAAAGGAAAGGTGATGACAAAGATATTGGAGAAGAAAATTTTTTAGATGCTTTCAGCAATCAATATTTTGAGAAGGGTTAAAAGTGATTGATGGTACTCAACAGTCTAAACAAATTTTGAGATGGTTTTATAATGCTGATACGTTTGAGTTGAAATTAGTTCGAGATCTGAATGAATGGGATCGAGATATGATTACGTTGTTTGGAGTATTTGAACTAAAACTCTTACATCCCAGCTACATATCATTTTTGTCCATACAAAAGTTTGAAAGAGTTATGCTTGAAGTTGCTGAAAATGATAAAAAGTACTTTCTGTCCATCATCAAAGTCATGAACGCTGCAATGGAAAGAATTTCTTTAAGAAAATCACTTGCTTATGCTAACATTGTGAAGAAAGATATTAAGGAGATTGAGTTCATGAGGATCTCAAGCAAAGGAGTGTTGGAAATCCATTCAAAACAATATCCAAACCCAATTGAATGTTATGCTAACATTGATATTGCAGGTCTATCAAAAGAAACATTAGAAGTGATGAACACAATGGAGATCAAAACAAATGAAGCAAAGCCGGAGCAAGGCATTTTGGCAAGCAAGTTCAAGTCTGCTATTGCTAAAGCCTTAAGAGAACAAGAAATGTATAAAGAGAAGCCGATTTTCAAGATTAAAGAAGAACCAGAAGACTTCTTTGATATATGAGGACAAAAGAGAGAAGACAAAAGATTGTAGATAGAAGATTGAAGATAAATACTGAAGACAGAAGAAATTTGAAGATCATAAGACAGAATATTGATGATTTTAAAGACTGAAGACAATGTCAATCTTAGGGGGAGTATTGTAGAAGCCTCTTGAAGATTAACATTTAGTCTTTATTAGTCTTCGTATAGTTTTTGTCATAGTTTAGGGACTTATTATGTAAATATATGTTCCTTTTTTATTTTCTTTGATAGTATAAATAGCATAGTATGTATTGTGTAGATAGAACGGGAGAATCAGTTAGAACGACTTGTAACTGTTTTTCTTACACTTGTACTTTCTATGCTTACTATCAAAGAAAAACTATGAATTTTTCTAATTTGTTTGCATTGAATTCATTACTTGTGTTTGTTTTGATTGAATTGTATCACAATATCATCACAGATCGATTCATTTTGATCCTATCACAAAGTCATCAGGAATGATCAGTGGAGACTTTGTCATGGTACGGGTTTCCATATCAGCCTATGTGAGAGCTGTCATTTGAGCTGGTAAGTGTTTTGTGAAACTGAAAAGATCTTAGATGGTGAGATCTTACAATCAATAGCCTAAATGCTTTGATACCAATTGTAGGACCACTGAAGGGGTCTATGCAAAAGTTTCATAGTTGTTAGGAGTGTTAGAACACATAGCTAGTCAAATAGGTAATCGGCTTATGGTTTTCAAAGAACAAAAGTAAAGAACAGAACAAGAACAAGATAATATGGTTTTCAAGAATGATATTTATTTCTCTCAAGTTCTTACAAAGTGTTACAAAGCTTACATTGAAATGACAAATACTTGAGACACTTTATACTACATCCCACAGCCGGCCATACTTTGAAGGCCAACTGGAAACAGTAATTTAGACAACAAGATCAATGTAAAGTCAAAAGGTAGATTGCCTTTGGACTAGTGGCTATGACATGCAATAGCTCACATCCTATCTAATACAAAAATGATAAAAGTACAAAAGTAGAAAGTTGCAGTCTCAAGACCTTAATCTACAGTTTGACAAAAGTATGACCTTTTCTCCAGCTCATATAAGTTGGTGAGTCTTTAGAGGTGGTAGCGGAAGTAGTTCTGCTTTTGTCAAAAGGTAATTCAGAAAATGCATGTCTTCTCTATATTAGGAAGAAATCAGTCTTTGGCTTCAGAAAACTTTGTCTTTGAAGCTTTGAGAGACTTCATCATTGGATTCAGAAGATTTGGTCTTTTGGCTTCAGAAGATTTGATACTTAGCATAATTCACTGAGTTATATTAAATATTCCAATGGAACTGCCTTGTACTTCACATGTGCATGCTGAGAGCTCTTTGGTTACATCAGCCTTTAAATGTAATCTTTACACCAGGGTTTTTTAAACAAAAACAACTAAACGAATCCATAACATTTATTACAACTTAAGATCATCAACAAAACTTAACAACGATAACCTTGTAAACTGTAAAATATTAGGCATTTAAATTAAATAATAAATGATGATTCCATAAGTTTTAAAATCATATAAATCAATAATAAATTAAAATTCATAAACTTTAATGAAAAAATGACATGCTCTTGCACCTAACCAACTTAAATACTAATATCAATAATAAAAATAGATAACCCTGTAAGGATCACACTTAGAGGCTGATGCGACCAAAGAGCTCTCAACATGCACATGTGAAGTACTAGGAAAGTACTTCGAAAGATTTGATATAACTCAGTGAATTATACTAAGTACCAAATATTCCAAAGACAAAAGACCAATTCCTCCGAAGCCAATGATGAAGTCTTCTAAAGCTTCAAAGACAAATTCTTCCGAAGCTTCAAAGACATAGTCTTTCGAAGCAAAGACTGATTTCTTCCGAAGACAGAAAAGGCATGTCGTATCTGACTTACTTTTGAGAAAAGCTAAAACACCTTTCCCTTGCCATCTTTGAAGACGCACCAACTAGCATGGTTTGGTGAAAAGTCCATGCTATTATCAACTGTAGATTAAGGTGTTGAGTCTGTAACTTTCCAACTATGTAGTTTTATTCTTTTTGTATTAGATAAGGATGTGAGCTATGGCATGTCATAGTCACCAGTCAAAAAGGCAATCTACCTTTTTTACTCTACATTGATCTTGCTGTCTAGATTAGTGTTTCTAGCTGGTCTTAAAAGTATGACCGGCTGTAGGATGTAGTATAAAGTATCTCAAGTACTTGTATCTTTAGATAAGCTTTGTAACACTTGTAAGAACTTGAAAGCAATATACAGCATTCTTGAAAACCATATTATCTTGTTCTTGTTCTTTACTTATGTTCCTTGTTTCATCATATAACTGGTTCTCTATTTGATCTGTTAAGTGTTCTAACACTCTCCAAACATTATGAAACTATTGCATTGACCACACTTCAACAGTCCTGCAATTGGTATCAGAGCATTTCAGGCTCTTGATTGTAAGATCTCACCATCTTCTATCTCTTCAGTTTCACAAAACACTTACCAACTCAAATGGCAGCTATCTCTAAGACTAATATGGAAACTAATACCATGACAAAGTCTCCACTGATCACTCCTGATGACTTTGATACTTGGCGCCAACGTATGGATGGGTTCATTAAGTGTCAAGATAGTAGGATGTGGAGATCTATTATTGAAGGACCTCACATCCCAAGAACCTCTTTAGTCACTTCTGGAGGTGGGATGATTCCAAAAGAAATGGCTGACTACTCTTGGGAAGAATGGAAAAAAATTGATGTAGATCAAAAAGCCATGACCGATCTTCAAACTGCTCATCCAAACACCATATACAGAGGCTTTAAGAAGTGCAAAACTGCTAAGCAGCTTTGGGATGCACTTAAGCTTATGTATGAGGGGACGGAGGAAGCCAAGGAAAACAAGAAAGACATCATGAAGCATAGTTTGAGAACTTCACCTATAAGACAGGTGAAACCATGACTCAACAATACTTCAGGTATGTTGAGATTGTTGATACTCTAATGGATGTTGGAGTCAAGCTTGAAAATAGGGACATATTGAGGAAGTTCATGTTCTCTCTTTCCAGACAATGGACTTACTATTGTGTGTCCATCAAGAGAACTAAGAACATCTCTACTCTTACTCTCACAGAGCTTTATGGTATTCTTAGTGGTTACCAAATGGAGATGACCTTGTAAAATCCATCAAGCAGCTCTTCTAACGATTAGCAGAGTTTAGCCCTTCATGTGGTTGAAAGGGATAGTAGAGAACCATAACATCATCTCATCTACTTCCCTGATAACTCACAAAAGGGTCCTTTTATCACCTTCCCTGAGACACCAGGGAGAGCTACATCCAAGGAAGCCCATTCCAGGAAACTAGCACTACTCTAGCCTTCGTGTCTACTGATGAAAGCTGTGGAAACTTTCTCTTCGCTCTTGAAGACTTGGATTGCATTCATCTAGATGATCTGGAGTACATGGGAATAGTCCAGCAGATGACTCTCCTTACTCATAGACCCAAGAAGTTCTACAAGAGAACAAGAAGGAAGTTCCCAAGCAATGTGGCAAGTACAATGTTTGGCCTGGACAAAAGCAAGGCAAAGTGTTACAACTGTAACCAAATAGGACACTTTCTTAGAGAATGCAAGGAACCATGGAAAAATGGTGGCTAAGCACAACCCAGACCAAACTATTTGATGCAGCTCCTAGGTAGAAGAAGGAGGCTTTGACTGGAGCTTTTAAGTAGAAGATGCTTCTCCAAACCAAGTAGTGATGGCTGATCATAAACAAGCCAAGGTATTAGAACATCTTTGTACTACTAAATGCATTGCTAAAGTTAATATATACAGGTCCTACAACTTGAAAGTGAGATCTGACCTTGAGTCCTTAAACATTTTAAAAGAGTAAAAAATGATTATAAACTTAAAATTGATGATTTAGTGTAAACCATTTCTACTCTTAAGCATGAGCATACAAACTATATGACTCAAATCAAAGATCTCATAAGCAAGTTAACTGAATGCCAGACTGAGCTTGTGATCAGCAAAGCCAAGAAAGAAATATGTGTTCTTGAAGAGGAAACCTTTAAGAACATAATATCCTCATCCTTGCTTGCAAAGATCTGTTCTCAGAATAGGCAAGGACTAGTATCAAGTGAGATAGCTCCTCCACACACACTTCTATCTGTTAGATCTCCAAGGTGTGGAACTAATCAAGATGAGCTCCCCTTTATTGATCCTATCCAAGAGAAGGATGAAGATGTAGAGGAGATAGTGAAGGATGAACCTGAAGTGAGTGGCAAGGGTTATCCTAAGAAGGGTCACTATGCTTTTGGAGAGAAAAAGGAACCGGGGATGACCAAGTCTGCAAGGAAGAACTTGATAAGGGTAGCCAAAAGAAAATCAAAGAAAGCCCAAGAGATCAAGGCCACCTTCAACTCCTAGCAAAAGCAAGTTTTCATTTCTGCTGGATTTGAAGTGGTAAAGACTAAAGACTCAATAATGGACTCTAGTACCAGGAGTCCTAGTTTATGTCCAAATCATCCTGGTCAGGAGAAGAAAGCTGATCAAGTATGCACCACTGTTGCACAACCTGTACCATCCAGTTCCAAGAGCAAGCCTCACCCTAAGAAGCCTGCTGCATCATCTAAGAAGATGAAGAAGGTAGTGAAAAGTGATCAAGATCAGCCTCCTACTCCGAAGAAGACTCTAGAAAGCAAGCCAACTGAATGCATCATGTGTGGTAGTACTTCTCACTTTGCCAAGGATTGCATCTACAATCCCAAAAGTACTATCCATATGACCAAGAAGAAAACTTTTAAGAAGAAGAAGAAGAAGATAGCTTCTAAAGGAAAATCTGTTCATTCCAGAAGCTCCAAAGTGAAGAAGAAGATAAGTAAAAACATACATTCGGAAGAAAATTTGGTCTCGGAAGAAAGGAATGCTTTCGAAGTACTAAATTCTGCTGTAGTGGATGTAGAAGCTTCTGAAGGTTCAGTCTCTAAAACATCCGAAGTCATCAAAACTTTTGAAGTCTTGAAGGCCAACTCTAGTCTTCCAAAGATGGTTTGGAATATGAAGGAAGGCCATGTGACCAAAAGTTCTTCATTAACAACAATAAATGATCCTCAGAACTTGCATGTAGGATCATGTATTGTTGCATTATCTTCAGTTCACTTTGACAAGCGCAAGATAAATGAGGCTTGAGTTTCCAAATATAACTAACCATCACTTTATGTGCAGGAACAACTAAAGACCAAAGGAAATTTATGGATCATTGATAGTGGCTATTCTAGGCACATGACAGGTAATGGCTCCTTTGTTGAGATCAACAGATGAAGGCTGGATATGAACTTATTTGAACAATAAGAACATACACAGGTTGATTTTCCCCAAGGATTTTTTCTAATCTCTCAAACAAGATATAACAACAGATTGTTATATTTTGTATTCAACAAACATCAATCATGGTGCGAAAACCCATGATAGATGTTATGATATCAGTATGTGTATGATTGTGTGTGATTGTATCATTGCTAGTGCTTGGGTGATAGTATCTGCTTGATTGCATTGATTGTTCAAAAGCTTACAAAGGATTAGGGTAGTATGCTATTTATAGCCTATACAAAGAGCTATATACAATTACTAAACTACCCTTATGTAAACGAAAATTACATAAAAATTCTAAGTCTATAAGCTATCCATTATGGATGATTAGCTGTCTACTGTGGATGTTAAGATGTCTTTTGTGGAAGTCAGATCACTTGTCCGCTGTGCATTTGATGCTGTCCGCTGTGAAGTGTTGGCAATGTTTGTTGTGCGCTGTGGGATGTTCATCTGCTGTGGATGAACATCTGCGGTGGAGTGTTCATCCGTTGTAGATGAACATCTGCTGTGGAGTGTTCATCCGCTGTGGATGAACATCTGCTGTGGACAGGCATCCGCTGTATGTTACTCATCCGCTGTGGGATGTCTTCAACCGCTACGAGCACTTGGTCTTGATCTTCATCTGCTGCATCCTCTTGTACATTTGCTGTGTGAAGTTCTTCATCCGCTGCCGACACTTGTTCAAAATTTCTTTTATCTACAATCCTGAAAAAGAAACTTAAACACTGATTAGTGAATGTTATGATTGTTAATGATGCTAATGTGTAAGTTAATGATTGTTTCAATGTTAGAACACATTATGTTTGTTTATGTTTGATTATGGCAAGCATCATCATTTAAAGCATTAATCCATTAATGCACTTGTTGAGTCCAACAATACCCCCCCTAAGGATGATGTTGTCATCCCTTTAATGTTTGCTTGTTAATGTTTTGTTTGTTAGTAAAATGTGTGTGAGTTTGATATGAAAGATTGTACTGATTGTGTGTTATCTCTTAAATAGTTTGATTGCATGATTGTATGTTATTGAAATAGTTTGTTTGTTCATACGGATGAACATTTATTCATGCGTTGTGGACCCTTGAATGATTTTTGATTGTTCACTGCGGATGAACATTTGTTCATGCGCTGTGGACACTTAGAAAATTTGTTTGATTGTACACAGCGGATGAACATTTGTTCATGTGCTGTGGACACTTGAAAATGATGTGTTAATATTTACAGCGTATGATTACCTGTGTGCATATGCTATATACACTTGTACTATTTCTACAACGGATGACTTATGTTAGTCATGCGCTGTGGAATGTTACTGTATTCACAGCGGATGCCTTACCAACATCATACGTTGTGAACACTTGTATGTTCACTAGTATATAGCGGATGTATGTTTGTTTTGTCTGCTATATACACTTCATGTATTTTGTATGTTATGATGTTACTGTAGCTATAGCGGATGTATGCTTGTGTGTCCGATGTGACAACAGTTGTCAAATTTTTTACAATTTTGAAAAATCTTGATTAATTTTCTTTAGAAGCAAATGTTTTTTTGTGATATGATTTCTTTCGAAGCAAATGTTTGTTTTGAAATGATTTCTTCTGAAGCAAATGTTTGTTTTGACATGATTTCTTCCAAAGCAAATTTTGTAAAATATTCTTTCGAAGCTTATGTTTGATAAAATTTTCAAAGATTTACTTTGTTTGAAAAATGATTCTGAATTGTTTCAAAAATTGAATGTTTGTTAAAATTTTAGAATTTTAACATGATCAATCTATGGATGTTAAAATATCACTCACAAGTAATATTATGCAATATTGTACATATGTATATGTGTCAACCTGCTGTGTTTGGGTGCTTGCTTGACTTGGCTTTATTTAAAACTCAAAATTTAGAAAATTTCAACTTTTAAATAGTATGATTAAGTGCATTTCTGTTTCCTTTGATATTTCCAAGTTCATTTTCTCCCCCTAAATTTTTGCATATTTATAAAAACCTTTTATAAAATGACAAAAATTTGTATGTGTTAGAATGGAAATTATCAAAGTCTAATTTTATTGCTTGTTTGATAAACACTTTGTAAGATAACACGTTATCTTACTTACAAATGAATGTTTTTCATATTTTGACATTAATCATTTGCACATACCATGAGATCATACAAGTCTTAAATTCTCACTGAGTTGTTTGAATGATTTTAAGAATAGACATAGACTAATACAATACTAATTGCAGATATTAGATCCATATAAACTCATGCATGGTATTAATTATTGATTGAAATAGTGAATGATTATCATATTTTTTAGTTGATTGATATGAGTTGTATGTACCCCACATCTGATTGTATCTTTAGAACAAGCCTCCTCAAGATATGCTAGAAAGCACTTTCAATACTTAAGACCTAGCTACTTAGTAGTATAAATGCTTAATGTGATCTATGTTGTTTGACCCTCATTGGGATTCTTTTTCACTTCACTTTGGAAGGTGATCCTCTTTGGGATTCTTTGGATTCATTCAAAAGGAATGTCGTCTAAAAGAATTTATTGATTGTTCATCTAAGATGGATGTGTTCCTCATTAGGAATCTTTTTGGATCATTATTTAGGTCATTCGGGTCTGTGCTTAGCATAACAAAGAATGCCTTGGTGTACTCTAGGTCTATGAAAATCATAACAGAGGAGACACTTGTATGATTGAGCAATTCATAAATTGTTTCACTTGGTGTATTGTAGTTACTTTATAAGCAACCTATATTGGATAGTTTAATACTCACCATAAACCAAGATGTGTTGTTGACCACATAATCATGAGAATTTAGTGCTTCACTTTGTATGTGTTGTTAGGTGTCCTATGCTAAGCCTATCCACATATCAAACAAAATATAGTTAGTCTTTATTAGTGGAAAATAACTCAAGTGAAGAACTAAACTAGTGTACTATCATTTCTCATGAGTGATATATGTGATTCAATGTGTTTAAAAATGAAGTGTTTGTTTCATATCTTGATTTTGAAAGATACATGTTTGATGTTAAACTTGGACAATGACAAAATCAAGCTTATTTGATTTTAATGTTTTGAAAAGCATTACTTGTTTGATTCATAGTTGATCATACCAAGTGACTGAACCAAAAATTCAAATCTTGTTGAATCAAATGGTTTTGTAAATAGGTCAGCCAATTGATTGTCTGTATGGACTTTGATCAACTTGATTAGACGCTTTTTGAGTAGTCACTCAGAAAGTGATATCTGATCTCTATGTGTTTTGTTTTTGAATGTTGAACTGGATTGTCAGTGATAAACATGGCAGTAGTGATGGAAATGATCTGCCCAAAATACATATTGAATTGATGTGGCTAGTATGTCATGATCCAAGTCGGGTCATACCCAATAACGAGCTAGACAAACACCAAAGATATTTGTTTTATGATATGATCATATAAATAAATATTAACACTTAGAATATTTGGAAATTAGGTTTCCAAACATTTACACTTGTGTTGTATATAAATTATATGGATAATTTATTTCAAAGAGACAGGAATATTAATTCATCCACATTCGTTTTACACACCCGCATTTGATGTCGTTGAACAAATGCGGATGATGTTTACTCACCCGCATTCATTTAACACAGCCGCATTTGATGTGGTTGAACAAATGCGGATGATGTTTACTCATCCGCATTTACAAATGCGGGTGAACGAACCCTGTCCGCATTTGTTTTGGAATAAATACGGATGAGCATTTCTGGAAATGCTGATGGAAACATACATCCGCATTAGCTAATGCGGATGACCATTTGCAAATGCCGACTAATTACTTCACCCGCATTTACAAATGCGGGAGAACAACTTCATCCACATTAACTAATGCGGACGTTGTTCTGAGAAATGCGGATGGGTTAAGGGGCTGGGCCCCACCCACTTTTCTCTCTCCTGAACATTATGTTTCCAAGGACATGCAATATAAGATGGCTTGCAGAACATGAAAATGTAAGAACCCTTTTTCTCTCGATCGGTCTAGAGAAACATAAAAGGGAGTTGTATAAGTGAAAATCCTAGAAACCGGTGTTCTTGTTGGTGGCTCGTGGGTAGACCAGCTTGAGGCTTCTTGTTTTAGGAGCTGCCATCATAGTTCACCTCCTCCCGACCTCATAGTTGAAGGTAGTTCTTCGTACCTTCTATGGTTGTTTGAAAGCATGATTTGATATATCGATCCATATGGGTTTTGACTAATTTTATATAAAAATGTTTTATATATAAATTAGCTCATTGTAACAAGTTTAAAATATATATATATATTTTCCGCTGCGTTCTTATATTTTATAAGGATAAAATAGATCTGTTTAACTTGTAAAAACTCTTCAAGTAGAGTTGTCAGTGTGTATGGGTGTTTGAAGAAAATTAAAGCCATAATTAAGCATTTGTTTTTGAATCCAAAGCACTTGAGAATGGCATGCAGAAGCAGCTATGTTTTTTTCTTCTGCTGTTGACATAGAGACATTAGTTTGTTTCTTGCACTGCCAGGAGATCAATCTTGATCCAAGAAACTGATAACCTCCAGTAGTGGATTTTCTGTTGCTATTGCATCCACCATAATCACTATTTGTGTATGCATATAAAGAAAAATCTCTATCTTTTGGATACCATAGCCCAAGAGCTGGTTTGCCTTTTAAATATCTGAAGATTCTCTTTACTGCATTTATTTATGATTCTTTTGGATCTGCTTGATATCTGGCACACATGCAAACTACATGCATGATGTCTGGTCTGCTTGCTGTTAGATACATCAAGGAACCTATCATTGATCTATAGAGTTTCTGATCAACTGATGTTCCTTCTTGATCGGGTCCAAACTTCAATGTAGTCGCAAATGGTGTTTTGTTGGATGTATAATCTGACATGCTGTATTTCTTTAATATCTGATGCACGTACTTGCTTTGGTTGATGAAACTCACTTCAACAGCTTGTTGAACTTGAAGACCAAGAAAGAATGTAAGTTCTCCCATAGAGCTCATTTGGAATTTTGATTACATAAGAGATTCAAACTCTTTTCAAAGTTGTGTGTTTGTGGAGCCAAAAGTTATGTCATCTACATAGATTTGAACAACTAACAAGTCTTGTTCTTTTCGTTTTAAGAAAAATGTTTGATGTATTTTCCCTCGTGTGTACCCATTCTATAGTAGAAACTTAGATAAAGTTTCATACAACTTCCTAGGTGCTTGATGAAGACCATACAAAGCTTTATCTAACTTGTAGACTCTGTGAGGGAATTCTGGATCTTCAATCCCTGGTGGTTGAGCAACATATACCTCTTTATATATCTTTCTATAGAGGAATGCACATTTGACATCCATTTGGTAGACAGTGAAGTTTTTGGATGAGGCATATGCAAGGAATACT
Source organism: Flaveria sonorensis (assembly GCA_025506505.1). Taxonomy (NCBI): domain Eukaryota; kingdom Viridiplantae; phylum Streptophyta; class Magnoliopsida; order Asterales; family Asteraceae; genus Flaveria; species Flaveria sonorensis. Next base: position 48,270,165 of record CM046429.1, on the reverse strand, counting down.
CGGATGGCTTTAAGTCTTGCTGCTAGAGCAAAGACATCATAATAGTCCATGCATTCCTCTTGAGTATATCCTTGGGAAATTAGCCTTGCTTAGTTTCTTATGAAAATTCCTCTGTCATCTACTTTGTGTCTGAAGAGCCACCTAGTGCCAATGGCGTATTGACCTTCAGGTAGATCAACCAGCTTCCATACCTCTTGCTTTCTGAATTGATGTAATTCCTCTTACATGGCTTCTATCCAACTGTTGTCTTTGAGTGCTTCTGTTATGTTTTTGGGTACAATTAGAGATAGGAAGTAGGAATACAGGCAAATGTTTTTGGGTACAATTAGAGATAGGAAGTAGGAACATGTCTGTTTGAGTGATAGCTAGTGGATGTTTGCGATTGATTGGTGTTTCTGTCAACCCTTGGCTGCTAGCATTCTCCTAAGAAATGCACATAAAGTTGACAATTATAGCATCTCACCTTGGATTTATCAAAACCAATCTTGGTTTTCTTATCCATGCTAAATCCATGATTTCTTTACAGAAATCATTTTGATCTAAAGGCAATCATTGCCATAGACCATTGAAGATCCATCTCTTCAACCATGTCGGGTGGGAGCTCATCCAAGTCTTGTGAATAAGTTGGGTTGGTGTTAGACTTGCACCCAAATAAGTTTCAAAGCTTGTTGCAAATGCTGCATATGCTGCCTTTTGCTCTTCACTTTGCAGTATAACTGAGAGAGCATCCATAGGTCTTTCAAGTCTATGTATGTTATGATTCTGTGTCTGTTGCTGTTTGTTTGAACTAGAGATGTGTGGATGATGTTTGCTTTGAGGTGTTGCTTCATGGGAAGCATGCACACCAGACTTTTTGGACTTTTGTTTGTTACTGGATGTATCAGGAGCTGAAAAGAAGGTTGTATCACTAGAATCCAAGAATTCTTCATCTTCCACTTCTCCATTGCATGTCAAAAATGCACTGTCTGTCTGTCACTGTTCTTTGAATTTATAAGCTTCTACATGTCTGATATGGTTGTTGTTTCTGGATTTTTCGTCTAGCTCTAGCGCTTCAAAATTAGCCACTAGAGAGTCTAGGGATAGTGCCTCCAGATCCAATGTTGCTTTCATCAGAGAGACTGATTGAGTCCAGCTCTCTGGCACTGTGTGCAACATCTTCTTATTGATCTCCACAGATTCGTATTTGAGACCATAGACTATCATCTCATTTACTAGCTGAACAAATCTATGGAGCTGTTGTGGAATTGACTCTCCTTGAATATGATGGAAGGTTTCATATTGTGTCCTTAGTTTTTCCTTTTTGATTAAATGAGTTTCTTCACTCCCTTCATACATTGTATGAAGTACCTTCCACAATTCATGGGCTGTTTTGAAATTTTCAACCCGTGTTAAAAATTCAAATGGCAAAGTCATTGCTAATATGATGTATGCTTTCATGTCTGTTTTGACCCTCTTGAGGTCATCACCAGCTATGTTTTCAAGCTAACTGGCTTCTATATGTTGTAATTAGATCCAAGAGTCATAGGTATGAATGGTCCCTCGGTTATAGAAGTCCATAAATCAGGGTCTTGAAATATTATCCAGTTCCTGAAAATGATCTTCCATTGTTTGAAGTCCGACTTGTTCTTTTGTTCGGGTTGTTTTAGACCATTGTTTGTTCCTAAAATTTCATCAGCCATGATTATTTAAATTTAACTTAACATTTTAACTTAAATTTGTTTGATGTTTTTAGCTTGATGAAAAACTTGTTTAATCCTAAAGTCTCTATGATTTGTTTGTTAATTGAGTCACCTTCTTTTAAGTTGACTTACCGAATAAAGGAATTAATTAATTGAAATTAATTAATGTCCAATGTTAGGTCACTTTCAAATCTCGGTGAAAAGAAAGGAATATTCTGTTAAGGGAATGTCAACTTTTAATGATGTTAGTCAATGAAAGTCAAAACCCTAAAAACACAGAAAATGTTTTTAAAAGTTAACTTTTTGAATCAAAAAGTAACTTTTTCAGAAAAATTCCAAGAAGATTATGTTTCTTCTTTGATTTTGATGATGAACCAACACAATCACTGGAGATTGTGAAGGTTAACGAATGATCAAAACTAGGGTTTATCCTAGGGTTTGTTGGCGGCTGAGATAATTTCAACAAAAACAACATCGGTTTGTTGTTTGATGAAGATTAATCACCTGTTTTGAGTTAAAAAAAACTCAAATATGATGTTTAAATACAATGAACATATTCAAAGTATGCAACCCAATGTTTGTTTGATAAAAAACTGGTTAGAACAATAACCGTATATTGTTTATTCGAAACCCTTAAAAACCGATGAGGTTTTAGTGCGTTTTGTGATGAACACGTTTGAAAATCATGTATAAATGATGGTTTGAGCTTTAAAACCACATAATCTTCTTTACAATGCACCAAAACAAATTAAGAAATCATGTTTTAAGCATTTAATGAATGTTTGGTGTAGAAGAAGGTGGTTATGATGATTTTCTGCTCAAAAATGTATGGTTTGAAGCTAATGAACCACTGATATCATCTTGTTGATTGAGAGGATCAAAAATCAATCTATGATTTGAGCCAAAGCTCTGATACCACCTGATGAAATCAAAAGATGAACATGTTGAATATGAACTTATTTGAAGAATAAGACCATACACAGGTTGATTTCCTCCACGAATCTTTTCTAATCTCACAAACAAGTTATAACAACAGATTGTTATATTTTGTATTCAACAAACATCAATCATGGTGCAGAAACCCATGATAGATGCTATGATATCAGTGTTATGTATGTTTGTGTATGATTGTATGATTGCTAGTGCTTGGATGAAAATATCTGCTTGATTGTATTGATAGTTTAAAAGCCTACAAAGGATTAGGGTAGTATGCTCTTTATAGCCTATACAAACAGCTATTTACAATTACTAAACTACCCTTATGTAAATGAAAATTACATAAAAATCCTAAGTCTATAAGCTATCCGTTGTGGATGATTAGCTGTTTGTTGTGGATGTTAAGATGTCCGCTGTGGAAGTCAGATCACTTGCCCGCTATGCATTAGATGCTGTCCGCTGTGAAGTGTTTGCATTGTTTGTTATGTGCTATGGGATGTTCATCCGCTGTGGATGAACATCCGCGGTGGAGTGTTCATCCTCTGTGGATGAACATCCGCTATGGACAGTTATCCACTATGTGTTGTTCATCCGTTGTGGGAGTCTTCATCCGCTGTGAGCACTTTAACTTGATCTTCATCCGCTGCATCCTCTTGAACATCCACTGTGGGTAGTTCTTCATCCACTGCTGACACTTGGTCAAAAAAATTTTATCTCAAATCCTGAAAAAAAAAATTTAAACACTGATTAGTGAATGTTATGATTGTTAATGCTGCTAATGTGTTAGTTAATGATTGTTTGAATGTTAGAACATATTATGTTTGTTTATGTTTGATTATGGCAAGCATCATCCTTTAAAGCATTAGTCCAGTAATGCACTTGTTGAGTCCAACAATACTCCCCCTAAGGATGATGTTGCCATCTTTTTAATATTTGCTTGTTAATGTTTTGATTGCTAGAAACAATGTGTGTGTGTTGGTGTTTGTTAATGTTGTTGCCATCTCTTCTGTTGATGATTGTATGTTGAATGTTATGCATGATTGATTGTTTGTTTGATTGCATGATTGATTGATTGAATGTTTACATGTATGTTTTACAGATTACTCATGTAAAATTGTATGGTAGATTGATTTCATGTCTGATTGAATGGTTACTTGTTTGTTGATTAAATGAATGTTTGCTTGTATGATTCATTTATTACACTTGTTTAATCTGATTGATTTGAATGTTTGATTTGTATGTTTGCTGGTGTGATTTGTTATTTTTCTGATTGTTTGTTATGTGTGATTATTATATATATTATTTAAATGTATGATTGATATTTTGATTTGTTTGTTGTCTGTTATTGATGATTGAATGTATGTTTGTTTGAAAGGTTAGACATGATTGTTTGCTTGTTTTATCTGTTTGTATGTTAGGAACCTTTAAGAATGAGAAGGGCCAGCTTCTTCTACACTCTTCTGCACCTATGCAGTTTCTTTCAAGGATTTTTCTACATCCTTTTCAGTTGCTTGATATTTTTCAGCTTCTTTAACTTGATCTGTTAAGGGTGTGATCCTCAATGCATTTCTACAGTTCACAATATGCTCAACAAAATAGTTCACTTCATTTTTCTGATCATCATATTTGCTTTCAATAGTGAGATGAACCGGCTGTTCTAGGGTGGATTGATCTAGGCTCTGCACATCAATGTTGCTGACCAGTGTAGTCGCAACATGATTGCCTTTCAGGATCTCAAGATTGTTGTTTTTTGATATTCTCATGCCTGTTATGCCTTCAATGTGTGTTAGTTGTTGCTGTTTGGTTTCTAATCTCTGTTTGAGTGCAACATTCAAGTACACAGTCCCTAAAATTCTTAACATGTGTATGAAGTAGCAACAATCTCCCTTACATAGCACATCTTCTATTGCTGGGAATGTTTTTGTTTTTAGAAATGAAACATATGATGGATGAAGGAGTTTGATTTCCATAGGATCAAACAACCTTATGTCTTGTGCTTCCTTTCCCTCAAGTTTTCTTTCAAGTACAACCTCAAAATGGGTTTCATCATAATACCATTTTGTAATTAGGTGGTTGTACAAGTTACCATAAATTTGCTTCATAATCAGCTTTAAATCAGATGGCCTCATAAGGTAATTAACCCTTTCTAAAAATTTTGTATCAATCTTAGAAGGTGGTTCTTTACTTGTCTGTTTCCTCTTGCTAGCTTCTTGTTGTTCTTTTCTTAGCTTAGCAATGTGTAGCTTATCTTATTTTTCTGCCTTTTGTTTCATCTGATGATTATTTTTGTTCATGTATGATCTTAATATATGAAAGAAATCTGCTCCCCTAGGATTATTTGTATGATTGACCATCCTCAGTTGCATCAGGTCTAATCTATCTTCATAGCTCAGGGATCCTAGTTGGGATATGTATGATAAGTATTGGACAAGTCCAGATACCCTCTTGATCGGCATAGCATCCAAGATTTCATCATATTTCCAAGCCACTATTTTTCTTTGATTGGCTTCTGCAATGAGAGTGATTCGGTCATAGAGCTTTACAAAATTAGTTTTCTCATTTATCATCTCACTGACTTCATTGCCTTCAGGCCATAGCCTGTGTGGCATGAACTGTCTTGGTTCCTTGATTAGGTGAAGCTTAGGTGGAGCTTGATGATAAGTTGATAGAGAAGATGCAGGATGAGGCCTGAAGACTTGTGGTTTTAAAGCATTGGCAAGCATGTTTTTGTAGATCTCTCTAGCCATTTCTTTCATTTTAGATAGAGATCTTCCTGCATATGACCTGTATGGTAGTCTTGTGTGACTCAACCAGCTTTTAACCTGGGAGTAGGTCATCTTCTCTATTTAAGGATCCTTAGGTAGATTCTTTTGCAGCTCTTCTTGATCCTTAATTTCCTTATACCTTCTGTATGTTTGCTCTGTTTCATTCTTCATGACTTTTTGAAATTCTTTGAGCAAGTCTTTAACCTCAGAGAGGTTAAGCTGAATAAATGAGTCATAAGGAAATCCTCCGGTGACAAACTCAATTCCCATCAATGTTTCAGGATCATCTGGGAAGGGTTCTTGTATGTTTTAAATCATCTCATTGTCATCTCGTTCTTCTTCTTCATCAGAATCGGTTAATATAATAATAGGCTGTTGCTCAAGTGTTTGATCAATTCCACCTTCTTCAAGAGCAGCCTTAGAGCTTGTTTGTTGTGGTTCATCCTCCACTTGTTCTGTTTTGACTTTTAGCAACTTTAAAGGAGGAGATTTAGGTTCATCAACCTCTTCAACTATCTGTTTTTCCTTCACTAAGGATGCTAAGTACAACCTTTTCCTCTTTTTTCATAGGCTTTCGTTTGGGGTTGAGATGATGATGCTTATTTGTTGGGTGATTCTGTTTTCTCATTAACTGACTCAGCAAGCTATTTGATCAGCTCCTTTTGTTTGTCTGTTAATGGATTGAATGGCACAATACTTGTTTCTGCTGTATGTGGTTTAGGCTAATGAAAGTGTTGCCTCAAAATTGGAGAGTAGTGAATGTTTTCAAAAGGATTGGCTACACTGAATAATTGATCCATTGAATAAGATTCTTCTGGAATTACAAGTGCAAGCTCTGTTTGGTGTTTCTGTGGGCTTGATTCTATTGCTTCAGTCACATTTTGTTCTTCAAACTCATCACTCAGATCATGTTCTTGACCTTCTGAATGTTCTTCCTCATTCAGATGAGTGTCTTTAAGTTCAAGCTCTTTGTTTAATCTTTAAATTTCTTCATTTTGAGCTGCAATTATCCTTTTAAGCTCATCAATTTCAGCATCTTTTACATCTGTTTGTTCATTTAAGTAGGCAATGTCTAATCTTGCACTACTGAGGTCATTATCTTTTTCCTTCACCTCTTTTTTTTGTGTGAGTTGTTGTTCCAAAAACTGAACAATCAACTTTTGGGCTGTTTGATCTGCTTCAAGCTTTTCTATTTCCTTGTCTTTGCTCTTTAGCTTTTCTTTTAATCTCTTAGCTCTTTTGTTTGACTTTTCTATGAGTTTATTATACTCAGTAAATAGAAACAATTTTGAGTACTCTATTTCCTCTTCAGTTGGAATTTCACTACCCTGTTCATCACTTTCAACAGGATTTGTAGTGATTTGGTGTTCTTGTACATGTTTTTGTACTGAGGAACTGCCAACCTCTTCTTACTTAATTGCTTGTTCTTCTAATGAAGCATCAATATCTCTTAATAAACATGACAGTGTTTGTTGATCAGTGAAAGTTGGGCTTTGAGGTGGAGAAGGTATATGATGTTTAAAGTGAATATGATCTTGTTCTTGGTTTTCTTCTTGATTGATTGGTTCTGGTATGGGTGCTGCTTCTTCTTCTTGAATAATTGGCTCTGGTTGAATGATTGGATCTTGGTGAATCACATTTTGGAAGAGAATATGAGGGTCACCATGACCGGGTTTCCTCAAAAATACATCAGGAACAGGAAGGTCATGGTCAATCATATGAGGTGGAACAGGAACCTCATCTCCATGATATAGACTAGACTTGATTCTCTTAAATACATGTTAATGATATGTGTTGATGATTGAAATGATTAAATGCTGATCAAGTGTTCACTGACTGTTGTGATTGTTATAAAATGATGAATTATGTATGCTTAACACTTGAGACTTGTTTCAAATGTATGTTTGAATGACTTTAACAAATTAGTAAGTTTGACTTATCAAAAGTCAACTGTTTGATCAATTTTCATCTTGAAAAACTTGTTTGATTCAATTTATTTTGATCTAAATTGGTTTTGCAATGAGTTTGTTACAAAAAGTTATTTTATTCAATTCATACAACAACTACAACCTATAACAACTTGTTTATGAACTTCAGTTTGACTTTTTAAAGTCAAAATGACCATTTAATGCACATTGAATGAATATGCATTTAATGTTTGTGTGTTCAATGCCATGCCAAATTAACTGTCTTTATGTGTTTGTTAATGACTTTTTAACATGTTTACTAAGTTAACACAAATTCTGAGTCATTTTAAACATTTTTGAAGATTAAACCTCAGTTTTTGTATGATTTTGGCAAGAACATCACGACTGTTCATAAACCCGATGAACACTTAATCAAATTATATTTGAAGAACAGTCCTAATACTTTCGACTATGTCCGTCTAACACATATTCAGGGTTGATTTGGTCTATAACATCAAATGATTCAAAAGGTTTGAGCTTTAAAAACACAGAATCTTCTTCACAATGCACAAAAACAAATTAAGAAATCATGTTTTAAGTATTTAATGAATGTTTGGTGTAGAAGAAGGTTGTTGTGATGATTTTCTGCTAAAAAATGTATGGTTTGAAGCTAATGAACCACTGATATCATCTTGTTGATTGAGAGGATCGAAAATCAATGTATGATTTGAGCCAAATCTCTGATACCACCTGATGAAATCAATAGATGAACAAGTTGATTTCCCTAAAGGATTTTTTCTAATCTCTCAAACAAGATATAACAACAGATTCTAATATCTCGTATTCAACAAACATCAACCATGGTGCGGAAATCCATGATAGATGCTATGATATCAGTGTTGTGTATGAATGATGTTTAGAGCTGTAAACACACAAAACCTTATTCAAAATGAACGAAAACTGATTATTCAATCATGTTTTGAACATTTGATGAATGTTTAAAGTAGAAAAAGGTTTTTATGAAGATTTTCAGCTCAAAAATGTATGGTTTGAAGCTAATGAACCACTGATATCATCTTGTTGATTGAGAGGATCGAAAATCAATGTGTGATTTGAGCCAAAGCTCTGATACCAGCTGATGAAATCAATAGATGAAGGCTGAATATGAACTTATTTGAACAATAAGAACATGCACAAGTTGATTTCCCCTAAGGATCTTTTCTAATTTCTCGAACAAGATATAACAACAGATTATTATATTTTGTATTCAACAAACATCAATCATGGTGCGAAAACCCATGATAGATGCTATGATATCAGTGTGTGTATGATTGTGTGTGATTGTATGATTGCTAGTGGTTGGATGATAATATCTTCTTGATTGCATTGATTGTTCAAAAGCTTACAAAGGACTAGGGTAGTATGCTATTTATAGCCTATACAAAGAGAAATATACAATTACTAAACTACCCTTATGTTAACAAAAATTATATAAAAATCCTAAGTCTATAAGCTGTCCGATGTGGATGATTAGCTGTCCGTTGTGGATGTTAAGATGTCCGCTATGGAAGTCAGATCACTTGTTCGCTGTGCATTAGATGTTGTCCGCTGTGAAGTGCTTGCTTTGTTTGTTATGCATTGTGGGATGTTTATCCGCTATGCATGAACATCCGCTGTGGAGTGTTCATCCACTGTGGATAGGTATCCGCTATATGTTACTCATCCGTTGTGGGATGTCTTCACCCGTTGCGAGCACTTGGTCTTGATCTTCATCTGCTGCATCCTCTTGTACATCCGCTGTGGGCAATTCTTCATCTGCTGCCGACACTTGGTCAAAATTTCTTTTATCTACAATCCTAAAAAAGAAACTTAAACACTGATTAGTGAATGTTATGATCGTTAATGATGCTAATGTGTTAGTTAATGATTGTTAGAATGTTAGAACACATTATGTTTGTTTATGTTTGATTATGGCAAGCATCAACCTTTAAAACATTAATCCATTAATGCACTTGTTGAGTCCAACATCCTTGCTTCAGAACTTTGAGAAAATATATGGAGGGCCGTTGCTTTTGGAAGAGTATCAGGTGGTTACATTACTAGAAGGGGTAGGGTCATAAATGGTATGCATAGTTTTGAAAAGGTAAATTTTATTAAGGAGCTAGGGTAGAATCTCTTGAGTGTATACTAATTTTATAATCAGAGACATAACATGCTCTTTACTGAGAATGAGTGCATTGTTCTCATGTCTATAATGTTCATTCCTCAAGAGCATATCTTGTTCAGAGCCCCTAAGAAAGGGAACATGTACAAGATGGATTTACAAGAAACATTTCCTTCAGGAAAGGTTTCTTGCTTTCTATCTAAAGTAAATGGTGATGAGTCTTTCCTTTGGCATAAAAGAATATGTCACGTAAACTTTAAAAACATGAATAAATTAATTAAGAATGATTTGGTGACTAGAATGCCAAAGAAAGAGTTTATAACTAATGACCATTGTGTAATGAGTCTTGGATGGAGTGTAATTAGTCTAGGAAGGACCTCTTACTATTTGGTGATCATAGATAACTTCACAAGAGACACTTGGGTCTTTCTCCTTGGAACTAATAATGAAACCCTTGAAATCTTGAAGAACTTCATTCTAAAAACTGAGAATCAATATGATCACAAGGTCAAAATTATAAGATGTGATCAAGGAACGAAATTCATGAACCAAATCCTTGATGCATTTTGTGATGAGAAGGGTATTACAAGACAATACAGTGCTCCCAGGACTCCTCAGCAAATAGTGTTGCTGAGAGGAGAAACAGGACACTTATTGAAGTTGCAAGAACTATGTTATCTAACTCTAAACTACCTATCACCTTCTAGGCAGAGGCAGTCAACACTTCCTGCTATGTGAAAAATAGAGTTTTAGTAGTCAAGACACATGGTAAGACTCCTTATGAAGTGTGGCACAAAAGGAGACCTTTCATTGGTTTCCTCAGATCACTTGGATATCCTTGCACCATCTTGAATACCAAAGATCAAATAGACAAATTTGCTGAGAAAGCATATGATGGACATTTTGTTGGATACTCTTCCCAAGTCAAGGCTTATAGAGTATACAATCTCAGAACTAGAGTAGTTAAGGAGTCAGCCAATATGGCCTTCAATGAGCACACACCTAGTGTGAAAGGTTCTAGTCCTAATTGGTTGTTTGATCTTGATTTAGTTACCAACTGTTTTAACCAATCTTGTGAAGATGTTTCAGGATCTATAGGTACCTTTTCATCAAGAGATTCTGATCCAAGATTTGAGCTAAGAAGACCAAGTATGCAAACAACTTCAGCTCCAGTGGTAACTTGCCCTGTATTTGGAAATTCTGTTAGCACAACCATGACAAATTCTTTAGCTGATACATCTAATGTGCTTATAAATTCTAGCACAGAGGCATAGAACTTAGATGAAGGAACTTCCAATGTATGAGGAGATGTAGGTAGTGAGAGTGATCAAGAATTTCTTAATACTGATAACCACTCCATAGAAGACAACATCAATGATATTACACTATCATTGGATCAAATTTCTTTTGAGAAGTGTGTTGATATGGTGGATGATAGTCAAGCACCAGATTTAAATTTCACCAATTTAGATCTGTCCAACCAACAGGCTGTGATTCCTTAACTGAGAATCCACAAGTCACATCCAACCACAAACATCATTGGAGATGTTAAGACTTAGGTAAGAACAACAGGACAAACCCAAGACAAAATTTTTTGTCTTTACTCTTGTTTCTTGTCCAAGTTAGAGCCTAAGAAGATTGATGAAACTCTAAAGGATGGAAGTTGGGTTAAAGCAATGCAGGAAGAGTTGCTTGAATTCAAGAGACAAAAGGTTTGGAATCTGTAAGATCTGTGTTTTTCTCACAACACAAGTTATTCTCACAAACTCACTTAATATCACTCGGGTTGATGAAGCAGGATCTCTACTAAGTTCACAAGTAATATAAGAAGTTAACGAAAGCACAATAACACAAGAATGGTTATTCAAGATACTTGTATATATTACTTCTTAACTCAGTATTACAAGACTCTTACAAGCATGGTTACTAAGTCACATGGAGAAATTATATATACTACTATCTACAGCCAGTTATACTTGGAAAACCAGCTGGAATTTACAACTAGATAAATACTACATTTCTAGAAATAGATCATCTAACATAAAGTAATAATATCCTAGATTAGGTAGTCATGACAGGTCCATGACTTACCTTTTGTCACCAACTAAGAATGGCAACTGTACTAAGTTGAGAATGGTGAACAATGGATTAAAGTATTGTCAACTACATGGGTGTGGGAAAGCGCCATACAGTATATGAGAGTTGTAGCAGGCTGTCAGACAGACCATACTTATGTCCACTGGTTCATAGTTGGTTCTTCCAAAGCTAAATGGCTTCGGAAGAATAACTTCTTCCAAGGTCATTTTGGCTTTGGAAGAAACAACATCTTCCTAACTTCTACAGCCTTCAGGACTTTATTGTTGGGAAGACTTTGTCTTTGGATCTTCTAAGTTGTATACATCAGAAGGAGAACAACTTGGTCTTGAAAGACTGAGTTCTTCCTTCGGAAGTTCTTCATACTTTAAATTTTCGGAAGATTTTTGACTTGGCTTCAGAAGAGCAGCTTTGTCTTCGGAAGACCACTTCATTTTACTACTTCAAAATTCTTCTAAGTATTGTTTTTGTTGCACTAGCCTCATATGATCCAACAAACTCCCCCTAGGCTGATGCTACTAAAACTTTACTTCTACCTCCTCCTTAAGGTCTTCAACTCTAGGGAAAGCAAATATTTGTCTATCTCTTTGTTCTTCCTTGATGTAATGGTGAGGAATTTGTACAAGTCATCCATTGATAGTAGATCTAATCTACTGCTTTGAATGACATGTACCCTTTATTGTGTCCCTCTAAAGAGAGTTAGTTGATGGGAATTATAGTCATATTCCCATCTAACTATGGGTTCAGAAATCAGTCCCTCACCATCTACAGGAATGTTCTTCCTTTTCTGGTTGCTCCTTCTTCTTCTTCCTTAGCTCTTCTTTTCAACTATTCTTCAGTTTTGGCTTTTGTTGTAAGCTCGTTAATATGAAGACTGCTTAGATGATTCGCTATGTGAGCAGCAATCTGAGAGTTGGAAGGATTGGAGAATGGTCTCTCTACTAACTCGCCAATATCAAATCTGTAAGAGTGTAGCGAAGCTGATGTGTCAAGTCTGGTTACTTGACCATTCTCCCATTGCACGACAAAGGTGTATGTAGCTTCGTCGAACCTCCACTGTACAATTGGGCTTCTAGGATTAAGGGGATTAGTTGGCAGCTTGTCCCCTTTCATTATGTCTAGCAGAGTGACCAGTCTCCTTCTTAACTTCTTCTTTTCTTCTTTATGTGCATCAGAATTGGTGGCAAGAAGTTGGAGAGCTTGGTCAGTGTTCTCCTTGGCAGATCAAGGAATGAATCTCTTATGAGGGAACAGGAAGGGCCATCAATATATTTCAATTTAATTGACTTTTCTTCATAAGAGATGTCGCTCAAGGTAGTGTCGTTTGTGAGCTTTCCTTTCAATTCCTTGAACTCTTCTAAGGTCAGGGGCTTGGAAGGTTCAGAGGTTGGTTTGTGTAGACATTGGGTTTTGGGTTGTGTTTTGGGTTTTAGGATACGTGGTGGTAGTGGTTGTTGAGAAGTAGGGTGTGAAGGTGTGGCTGATGGTGTTGGTTTAGGGGTGTAAGGTTCAAATGTTGGCTCAGTTTTGATTGGGAAGAGAAAATGTGTGGGCATACGTTGTGATTTGGGTGCTGGTTTGGGTTTGGGAGTTGGTTTAGGTGCCTTCCTTTGAACATTTTGCCTCAGAGGTTCCTCCTTCCTTCTTCCTAAGCGAATGTCAGCCTTGATATTGCTGACATGTCACTGTAGGGTCTTCAGAGACATGGGACCCACCTGCCTGCTAGTGAATCCATGGGCTTTAAGGTAGGCTTTCATCCATTCCTTATGACCCTCAGTCTTTGTTGTAGCAAGTGTTGCCTCTTCCGCCATCTTCTTCTTTTTCTTCAGAAGCCAGGTCAAGAATGGCCTCTGTGATAAGCAGGTCATCGGACAAGGAAGATGGTTCAATTATTCCTTCCACACCTTATGTTGTTGCTTCGAAAGTAATTGGAAGTACACTACCTGTCCCTCTTAAGTTGGTTGCTGGGCCATCAGTCTGATCTCCCCTTTGAAGTTAATCTCAGGTTTAATAGAGACATTAGGTTGACCAACTTGCTCCTTAGAGGTAGGCGGTGCACTCAGCCTTTGAAGCTCTTTAGCTCCAAAATAGGCAATGGCAACATCAGGGGAAGGTTGTTCAAGTGTGGAGCTTATTAGAAACTTGGTTAAAAATCTATTAAGGTCAATAAACATCCTTGGGTCGACTTGAATCTGTTAAGGGGGTTGAGGAAAGATGGTTGCAGGGTATTGTTGTATGGGATAGAAAGAAGAAATGGCATCAAGGGAAGTAATCGCAAGGTTGGGTTCCACTTGAGTTGATATCTGCTCCAAAGGGTGAGCAGATATCTATTCATCATGCCTTTGTTTCTGTACATTCTTCCCCTTTTTGGTAGCATCATCTTGAGAAGTAGATGTGCTGGAGGAAGAACTTAAAGAAACCTAAATTGGTACATGCATAACAGACTTCTCAATCTGTTTCTCAACTAGTTGAGCCTTAAGATTTTCAATCTCAAGTTGCTGAGTGGCAGACCTATCTTCTAAAGTCTTAACCTTTAATTCAAGGTTTGAGACTTTAGAAAGTAGGTATCTGATAGTAAGTTACAGGCTACCCTCATCTTCTTTTAAAGAATCATCGGGAGATGGGATAACATACCTAGTATGTTCATCCTCATCACCAGTAGTGGTTTCTTGGCGCCCTGGATACCCTTGCATACTGATGTCTCTTTCAGAGGCATCAATTGGCAAGGTTGTCATAGATTCAGTCTCACTGATGTTACCACCATCCTGAGAGGCTAGTGAAACACTCTCAGTAGTGGCAGCTGAATCTACATGATTCACCTCCACACCGGGTGGACTCACCTCAGTTTGGTCTACCTAATATGGGCTAGATATCAGAGGTTCCCTACGGCTTAGTTGATCTTGAGAGTGGTGAGGGAAATCAACATCATGGCCCTGATGGAACATGATAATCTCATCAGGTAAGGTTAAAAGGTCAAGAAAGAATAGGGAGGTTATATCTAATGTCCTGGGATGTTGGTCAACACCTAATGACTCTTCTGCAATATCAGTTGAGCTAATGATGTGGCTATCCCTTTTTGGCTGCATAGGGAAGTGTTAAGAGTCACCCTAAGGGCTTAAGGCTTTGGTAATGGGCTCGTCAAGTTGAGACTAAGGAGACTCAACACTGACATTGAGGTTAATGGTGGAGGATTCTTGGACCTCTGGTTGAGTGGGAGCCCTGAATTCCACTCTAGCCTTTTTGGTTGGAACAGAGGGAACTTGATCAATCAGAGTAGATTGATCAAGGGTTCATTTGGGGCATCTTTTGTAAGTAATTTTGATTGGGTGGGAGGAAGTAGATGGCAGTATAGTAGTGGTGGCTGGTGTTGGTTCATCACCTGCTAGTTGTACTGGGATGTCACCAGGAGCCATTGGCTCAAGCGTACATGGAAGAAGATCAGTGATCCTTCCAGTGAAGTTAGTGGACACCTTCTTTAGAGTCTTGAAGATGCCAGGCCTCATGTGAGGGACCTGTAGAACATTTGCACATTGTAGTTTGTCCTGGTCCAGCTCAAAGTTGATTATATGCTGAATGAACCAGGGATACATATAGAATTGATCCCTGTTGAGATTACCTCGTAGATTGTTTATCACAAATCTTTAGTAGTTGAAGCATAGGCCTTTTACCAACCCGTGGACTAGGCAGCCCAGATCATATGGGACTTGAACCCATCCTCCTGACTTGTTGGATAGGCAGTGTAGGACGATGTGCAGCAAAAAATTCCAATTGTAGGAGAAATTGAACTTGTAGACCATGGATTTGCTCACATCTCTGTCGTATCCCATCTGAGTGTAAGTATTCTCCAAATTAGGCTTGGGGAATTCAGTGGGGGCCTCCTCATCATGAAGTTCCAAATGCTCCCTGATGGTATTTTCACTTATAATGATCACCTATCTGCAGACCCTTGAACAAATAATCCTTTCATCATTCAGGGTTTAATAGCGACCATTGGCCCAAAAATCGGCCAGACGGTTTGAGTAGATTGTAGGGTTTATGGTAAGGGCTATGAAATATGCGGACTATGACATAAATTGGACAATAGTGGAAAAATTGACATCTTTTGAAGAATCAAGATGGAGACTTGGTTATGTTGGGGATTCAAGGCCATTGTTCAGAGAGTACTATTTGATTGGGGAAATTGAGAGTGAGTGAAGAAGAAGATGGAAATTTTGGGCTTTAGTAAAGAAAGTAAAGAAAGAAAGTAGAGAAAGAGAGTCGGATATATTTAAATAGGGGGTAAAAAGCCAAGCCGATAAGATGATAATATGAGTGAAAGGACGTTTAGGTTTCGATTTGACTGGGGAGGCAAGGTAAACCATTTAAAATATTTCGACAATCATCAATAAAATCTTATTTTTTATAGAGTGGGACCCAAAGATTTCCGTTACACAGTAAAAGTTTTCTTCTAAGGGTAAAGTTGCTTCCCAGAGAAAACACTTGTGTTTCTCAAATTTGCTTCTGAGAGTAAAGCCTTCTTCCGAGACAAGAAGTTAATAAGCTTCGGAAGTGAATTTGATGTATGATCTAATGTTCTTTCGAGGGTAAATTCACTTCGGAAGAGAATCCTTATGTGGAGGAATTTTCCTTTGGAAGATGGATAAAGATCTCTTCTAAGGGTATTCTCTTCAGAAGAGTTCATACTTAGAAATTTTGAAGAAAACTTTTTAGTAACAGGGCTTAGATTGTATTTAGACAACTTAGACAAGACACATTTTAAAAAGATTTTCAAAAGAAAAGGACTAGTCAATGCTAATCATCCCAATAGCTATGATTAAATACTAAAATCTTTGTTCATCAAAGACTTTTGTGAACAAGTCAGCATATTGTTCATTTAAATTGACTTTGACTAGCTTGATTAGATTTTTCTCATGAATATCTTGAATGAAATGATACCTGATGTCAATGTGTTTTGTCTTGTAGTGCTTGACTGGATTTTCTGTGATAGAAATCACACTTTTGTTTTCTATGTGGATAGGAGTCTCCATGAAGTTGAAACCATAATCCAGCCTGATTCCGAATCCAAAGCAGTTGAGCACAGCAGCTTGCTGCAGCAATATACTCAGCTTCAGTAGTTGATGTGGATACACATGATTGCTTCTTACATTGCCAGAAGATGATCCTTCCTCCAAGAAATTGACATCCTCCTAATGTAGATTTCATGTTGATATTTCAGCCACCATAATCATTTTCAATGTAACCATAGAGGTTAAAATCCTTATTCTTAGGATACCAAAGACCCAGTTTGGGAGCTTCTTTGAGGTATCTAAGGATCCTTTTGTTAGCAATTAGGTGAGACACCTTTAGAGCAGCCTGATATCTTGCATAGATGCAAGTTGCAAACATGATATTGGGTCTACTTGCAGTAAGATACATTAGAGATCCAATAATTGCTCTGTATTGATGCTGACCAGTATCCTCCCCCTTGAAATCAGGACAAAGATTGTGATTTTTGGGTAATGGTGTCTTAGCTGGCTTACAATATTTCATCTCAAATCTTTCTAAGATGTCCTTGACATACTTAGATTAATTGATGAAGAGCCCTTCATCCATCTGCTTCACCTGAATTCCAAGGAAGAAGTCCATCTTTCCTATAGAACTCATCTCAAACTTCTTCCTCATGATGCTTTCAAAGTCCTTGCACATTTGGTCATTTTAGGAACCAAAAATGATGTCATCAACATAGACTTATACAAGCATCATGTCCTTCCCAGACTATCTAATGAATAATGTTTTGTCTATTGTTCCTCTGGTATAGCCATTCTTGAGAAGAAACTAATACAGTGTCTCATACCACATCCTAAGTGCCTGATACAACCCATAAAGATCTTTATCAAGTTTGCACACATAGTTGGGTTGCTATGGGTCTTCAAATCCAGGTGGCTGGCACATATAGGCTTCTCTGTCGATATCCCCATACAGAAATACACATTTGACATCAAGTTGATAGACTGTAGAGTTCTTGGATGCAGCAAAAGCAAGAAAGATTCGTACAGCCTCAAGTCTTGCAATAGGTGCAAAGGCATTCGTGTAATCTATTCCTTCCTCCTGTGTGTATCCTTGAATAACAAGTCTTGCTTTGTTGTTGATGATCAAACCTCTATCATCTCTTTTGTTTCTGAACACCCACTTAGTGCCAATTGGGACTTGGCCAGGTGGCAATGGACACAAGTTCCATACCTTTTTCCTCTTGAATTAAAGTAACTCCTCTTGCATTGCTTCTATCCAGTTGTTTTCCTTGAGGGCTTCTTCCACCTTCTTTGGTTCTATCTGAGAGAGAAACCATGAGTACAAGCTGCATTCCCATTATGGGTTTGACTTCTTATTTTCACACCTTCTAAGACATCCCCAATAATATTTTCAACTGGATGAGTGTTGTGTATCCTGAGCCTAGGAATCACATCTAGTTGCATAGATAAATCTAGGTTTGAGAAGTTTTGCTCAGGATTTTGAACACCATGAGCAGCTAATGTCTCACACTCATTCAATGAGGACTGATTCAATGAATGTATGACAACATCAATGGTATTTTGCTGAGAAGCAGCATCAACAGTTGACTGTTCCTCCAGATCACTGTCCTTATCAGCTTGGTGTTGAGTACTTGAGTTGTGAGCTATTAAGTTATGAGGCTCAGTAGGTTGATAACTTGTTGAAGCTCCATTGTTTTATGTGATATTCAAGCTTTCAGGACTTTCAGTTGAAGGAGCTTTATCTTCATGACTTCTTAGAGAAAATGGAATAGGTCTTGGTAACTCAAACATTAGATCTTCATAGGGGTCACTTTGAGTTCCTATTCCAGCTAAAACATTCTCATAAGATGGTTTAGAATAGTTTGGAAACAATTCTAAATTGAAGATATGATCAGGACCATTGCCCTTAACACAAGGGAGTGTGCTCA
The DNA here is from genome assembly GCA_025506505.1 of Flaveria sonorensis. NCBI lineage: Eukaryota > Viridiplantae > Streptophyta > Magnoliopsida > Asterales > Asteraceae > Flaveria > Flaveria sonorensis. Next base: position 48,251,683 of record CM046429.1, on the reverse strand, counting down.
TTGACAACAATGTTGGATGATTCCTCAAATTGTTGACTTTTGATATTATACACTTTATATACTCTAGGTTGAAGAATATCCAACAAAGATAGCATTATCTGACTTTTCAGCAAATTTTAATAAATTGTCCTTTGTGTTAAGTATGGTACATCAGCTGCCAAAGCACCTAAGAAAGCCAACGAATGGTGCCCTCTTGTTCCATAGCTCATATGGGGTCTTTCCATGGGTGCTTAACAATGAGAACCCAATTCTGCACATAACATGCAGTGCTGACTGCCTCTGCCTAGATCCCGGAGACCCCACAGCTGGTCATCCATAGCATCATTCGTTACTAAAAGTCATTTAAAATATATAAACATAAGAAAATATTGCAGCGAAAGAATTATCAAAAACCATTTCATGCATTAATAGTTACTTTTGCCAAGTAATACATCGTTGATTAAACTCACAAAAGAATACCTAGTTGCATTACAAAACAACAACATTATTTTTGAATGAGACGGATGCCAGTCTTTGCTTGCCTAGTAGCTTCAACTCCGTGCCACCTTCAGCAACCACATTACCTGCCAACTGGAAATGCATATAAAAAGTCAGTGTTGCTGAATGAGTTCTAGTTTATATAATAAAATACTTTACTTTTAATAAAACCTTTCCTTTACTTTCGTTCGTGATCACACATCATACGTACATCTAGATAATAATCATTTATTATCCTTTATCATCGTTCATAATCGTTCGTTTCATACGTTATTATCTTTCAATTCTATCCAGATCCTGCCATGCCCCCTCTTCAATGCACAAAGTGACTAAAGGCTTGGGAGCAAGTGGCAAGGACCTCGTATCGCACGTTTTCATCAGTCACAAAGACTGACCGTTAGGTGTGCACTCGGCACACTGTCGAGGTCGCAACCCATAAAGAGTTGTCAACACCTTTTATATGCTTGCAAGACTTTTAATTCATTCATTATGTTCAACTTCTCATTATCTTTATCTTCCATTTTCATTACAATAATACTTTACGTACAAGAGTATTAACACACCACGTAAAGTCACATACTAATATGTAATATAGAATATTAACAACAGCCCTCAAACATACATAACATCAACAGGCATAAACCCTCAAAACATTTCAGAACTTAACTTAACATTCTACTTCCCAAGATTTTAGAAAATCCTAAGTCCCCAAAGAAATGCGGATGAACATAGGGAAATGCGGCTGATTGTTCAGCAAATGTGGACAAGTAAATGCGGATGATAGTCTTAGAAAATATTCTAGTGTCTAAAAGTATGCGGGTGAACCTAATGCGGATGAACAGGTCTAAATGCTAATGAACAAGTCAAAATGCGGATGAACAAGTCCAAATATGGATTAACAATACTAAATGCGGATGAACAAAACTTAATGCGGATGAACAATACTTAATGCAGATGAACAAAACTTAATGCGGATAAACAAAACATAATGTGGATGAACAAAACACTAAGTGTGTTCACAACGGATGGACAATGCCCACAACTAACAGCCAAAGTCTACAGCGGACAGGCTAAATACCTATGGGTCCACAGCGGACATGCAAAATCCATAGCGGATATGCAAGTCCACAATGAACGGTCTAATTGTCTCAAGTGTCCACAGCGGATGGCTAGTGTCCACAGTGGACACCAAGTCTAGTACCTGTGATGCAACTTATGAAATTTTCCAGTCCCAAACATCAGCTTAACATGAACTTAGCTTAGATCTATCATGTCAAATTCTTAAAACAGAGCTTACAACTACACAACATCAAAGAAGGCATATAAAAACACACACATCGAATACACATCGGATGCAAAAACGTAGAAAAACTCATGTTTCCGTTGTAAAAATTCAGTTAATATGCATTTCAGCCCCAAATTAGTTTAAAACAAGTAAAATAGGGGAATCTAGAACTCACCTCTAACTGCTTTCAAGTAAAACTCCTCCAAACCCAAGAGCATCCTGGAGTTCTAGCATCTAAACACACCAAACAAGCAGCCAACACAAGAAACACGTAAGAATTGGTCCAGCAGCTCGAACACAGCTGAAAACCGAGCAGAAAACACCAGAAACCCTCACCTACATGCAGATCTTCCACCTTCCCTCTCTAGAAACTGATTGCAGCTTCTTCTTTCTTCTTGCAGCCGAAAGCAAGATCTGTAAAAGAAGAGGTATGGGTTGCCATGCTTCTTTTAAATCCCAAAATAGGCAAGTTTGCCACTTGCACAACTTTAACCCCTTGACTTGGGATATTTCACCTTTCTTTCTTTTTCTTTTAAATTTTTGAGTGTTACAAGTCCACCACCCTTATAAAGGTTTCGTCCCCAAAACCTATCACACCTCGAATAGCTGTGGGTAATGCGGCCTCATCTCCACCTCAGTTTCCCACCTAGACTCGAATCCCTTCCTGTGCCTCCACTGTACTCGCACTAGTGGAACCACTTTATTTCGTAGCCTCTTCTCTTTTCCGTCAATGATGGCCACTAGCTGCTCCACATGACTGAGCCGTTCCTCCACCTTGATGTCCTTGTGTGGCACAATCATATCCTCATCGGCTGACACTTCCTCAATTGAGATACATGGAATGTCGGACGGATTCCACTTAACTCATCTGGTAGCTCTAACTTGTACGCCACCTCTCCAACTCGAGCAATAATTTGGAAAGGCCCTATATACTTCGGGCTTAGCTTTCCTCGCTTCCTGAACTGGATGATCCCTTTCCAAGGTGAAACCTCCCGTATAACTCTATCGCCCAGCTTGAATTCGATCAGTCTATGTTCCTTGCCGACATACAATTTCTATCTATCCTTTACTACTTCCATAAGGGCCTTGATCTTCTCCAACTTTCCAGTCGTAGTCTCGATGACCTTAATGCTCTCCAACTCCTTCTGCCCGAAGTCACCCCAACATACGGGCATTCTACACTTCCTACCATATGGCATCTTGTAAGGAGGCATACCAATGTTGGCTGGATAACTGTTGTTATATGAGAACTTGGCTAACGGTAAGTGTTCGTCCCAACTTCCACCAAGGTCATGATGTATGCTCGTAGCATATCCTCCAGCATCTGAATTGTCCTTTCCGACTGACCATCTGTCTGGGGATGATAAGCCGTTTTGATATGTAGCTTCATCCCCCTCGTATTCATGGAATCTCTTCTAAAACTTAGGTGTAAACCGAGTGTCACGGTCAGACACTATAGACACCGGTACACCATAACGAGTCACAACTCTTTGATGAATAGATCCGTCAACCTCTCAGTTGAATACGTCTCGCGGATTGGTAGAAAGTGAGCACTCTTTGTCAGGCGGTCAACTATCCCCCATATAACCTTCTCATCCTTACGGGTTGACTTACTCAATGGTGAAGCTATCTTGAATAAGTCTTGGATGAACCTTCTGTAGTAGCCTGCCAAACCCAAGAAACCACGAATCTCAGATGGCATCTTCGGAGACTTCTATTGCATCACCGCCTCAACCTTTGCAGGGTCCACCATGATCCCTTGACGATTAACCACATGACCCAGAAACTGAACTTCGTGTAACCAGAACGCACACTTGGAGAACTTGGCGTACAGCTTCTCCCTTCTAAGCGTCTCCAATACCTCCCGAATATGTCTGGCATGCTCTTCTTCTCTCTTTGAATAAATCAAGATGTCATCAATAAACACAATCACTATTTTATTTAGCATAGGCCGACATGCCCGATTCATTAGGTCCATAAAAGCAGCTAGCGTGTTGGTTAAACCAAAAGACATAACGAGAAACTCGTAGTGTTCGTAACGCATACAAAATGTTGTTTTACGAATGTCCTGCTCCCTCACCCTCAGTTGGTGGTAACCAAATCAAAGATCTATCTTTGAGAACCAACTGGCACCTTGAAGCTGATCAAACAAGTCATCAATCCTCGGTAGTGGGTATCGGTTCTTCACTGTCACCTTGTTCAACTCACGGTAGTCGATGCACATCCTCATGCTACCGTCCTTCTTCTTCACAAATAAGACCGGAGCACCCCAGGGAGAGATACTTGGTCGGATGAACCCCTTATCCAGTAACTCTTGCAACTGGACCATCAGTCCCTTCATCTCAGAGGGAGCTAATCGATACAGTGCATTGGCAACAGGTTGGGCACCCGGTATCAAATCGATCTGGAACTCGACCTCGCGGTCCGGTGGCACACCTGGTAGATCCTCCGGGAATACGTCTGGGAAGTCACACACGACCGATACATCTGACAATCATGGTACTAATGCATCCACATCCTTCGCATAAGCCAGGTAGGCACCACATCCACACCTCATACACTTCTCTGTCACAACCTTCGAAATTACTTTTAGGATCATACTAACTCTATCGTCGTAGATTGTCACCAAACTCCATCAGGTGCGGTCAATCGAATCATCTTCTTGTGACACACAATATTTGCCTCATAAGCTGCTAGCCAATCCATCCCTAAAACCACATCGAATCCGCCTAGGGGCATCACGAATAATTTAGCGGAGAACTTATGGCCTTCCAACTTTATGTCACAATCCTCTATCAGATTAAAAATCCTGGTAGACTTACCAATGGTAGTTTCTACGTCGAAGGGCTCATCAATACTTCTACTTCTAGCAGGCAACTTATCACAGAAGGCAGTAGAAATAAAACACTTACTAGCACCAGAATCGAAAAGCACAGAGACACAAATTTGGTTTACTAGAAATGTAACTGACACCGCGTCGGGGTCCACCCTAGCCTCCACCCAAGTTATAGTAAATGCTTTGGCCTTTGCCTTCCGCTCGCCTTCTCAGTCCCCTTCTTTGGACTGGAGCTCTCAGCCCTCGGCTTCTTGCAGACCTTGCTCATATGCCCTTCTTGTGACAGTTGTAACATTTCACCACACGACAACTCCTTGCCATGTGGCCCTCCTTCCTACACCGAAAGCAGGCATTCGATCCCCACCAACACTCCTCCACATGGTCCCTCCTACACTTACCACACAACTTCACAACGCAACAATCTTCTGTCATTTGGCCCTCCTTCCCACACTTCTCGCACACCTTCACTCCTAACTCAGTTGCAGCCACCTTGCGACCCTCTACCTTCGCCCTTTTGCCCATGGGAGGGAAACCGCCACTACCAACACGTTTTCTACTCCAGTTAACCCCCCTCCTCTCATCTTCCCTTATAGCCCTAATGACCCCAATCACCAGAAACGGCAAAATTGCGTGCATGACTTGGTGAACTCCCTCAGCCACATCCTCCTTCACCATGGATATCAGGTTAACGCTCTCATCCCCACCTCCATGATGATTAAACTCAGGCTCTTTAGGAACCGTTTTAGCAGTCCTAGTCCCGTTCCTCGTGACACGTGGTCCAACACCACATCCTACGCGACCTCCACCTCTAAAAGCCCGCAAAGATCTACGACCAGCCATCCTCTAAACACTATAAGATTCAAACACCGACACGGTCATTCAAGGTAATAGCTCAAATTATGCCAAGTATAGTAACTCCCTAATTACAGTGGCCAGTTGTAATTAGCCACTTACTTTACTCTTCATCCCCCAAGCATTCCCTATCCAAACTACATCAGCATCCAAATCTACTAAGAGCACATATTTCACATAACACACACACATAATACTGGTTATCTTTAAGAAAATTACCTGATGGCACGTAGCTACTTGGGCTGGCATCCTTCCATTTGGTCCCATTCTTAGTTAAAGTTTAGGTTTTGAAAATAATTTACCCAATTCTCTTAAACTTTGGCTCTAATACCAACTTGTAAGGCCCCGATCCCAGAGACCCCACAGTTGGTCATTCATAGCATCATTTGGTATCAAAACTCATTTAAAATATATAAACATAAGAAAATATTGCATCGAAAGAATTATCAAAAACCATTTCATGCATTAATAGTTACTTTTGCCAAGTAATACATCATTGATTAAACTCATGAAAGAATACTTAGTTTCATTCCAAAACAACAACATTATTTTTTAATTAGATGGATTTCAGTCTTTGCTTACCAAGTAGCTTCAACTCTGTGCCACCCTCAGCAACCATATTACCTGCCAACTGGAAATGCGTATAAAAAGTCAGCATTGCTGAGTGAGTTCTAGTTTATATAATAAAATACTTACTTTTAATAAAACCTTTCCTTTACTTTCATTCGTGAGCGCACATCATACGTACATCTAGATAATAATCATTTATTATCCTTTATCATCGTTCATAATCGTTCGTTTCATACTTTATTATCTTTCACTTCTATCTAGATCCTGCCATGCCCCCTCTTCGATGCACAAAGCGACTAAAGCCTTGGGAACAAGTGGCAAGGACCCCGTATTTTCATCAGTCACAAAGACTGACCATTAGGTGTGCACTCAGCACGCTGTCAAGGTCGCAACCCATAAAGAGTTGTCAACCCCTTTTATATGCTTGCAAGACTTTTAATTCATTCATTATGTTCCACTTCTCATTATCTTTATCTTTCACTTTCATTACAATAATACTTTACATACAAGAGTATTAACACACTATGTAAAGTCACATACTAATACGTAATATAGAATATTAACAACAGCCCTCAAACATACATAACATCAACAAGCATAAACCATCAAAACATTTCATAACTTAACTTAACATTCTACTTCCCAGGATTACAAAAAATCCTAAGTCCCCAAAGAAATGCGGATGAACATAAGCCAATGCGGTAGAATCTTCAGCAAATGCAGACAAGCAAATGTGGACGATAGTCTTAGAAAATATTCTAAGTGTCTAAAATTATGCGGGTGAAGCTAATGCGGATGAATAGGTCCAAATGCGGATGAACAATACTAAATACGGATGAACAAAACTTAATGTGGATGAACAAAACTTAATGCGGATGAACAAAACTTAATATGGATGAACAAAACACTAAGTGTGTTCACAGCGGATGGACAATGCCCATAGCGGACAGCCAAAGTCCACAGCGGAGGCTGTTAGATCTTGGAATAATAGGTCTAGATCATTTTGTATAGGCTTAGAACTTTAATCAATACATGTAATGAATATTTTTAATTCATTATGTATATATATAGGTTAACCCATATGTGCATTGATTTATGTGTATGATTACAGGTACAAACATTATACTTTGTCAATTTCTGAAATTGACCAAGTGTAAGAAACATCTACGGATGAACATTTTTATTCTTCCGTAGATATCCTTCTTACAAGACTTTCATCAGAAGATCTTCTACAGATGAATATGGGTATTCACTGATGAACAAACATCACACATGAAACAAAGTAGCTGCGGAAGAACCTGACAAGTATATCATACAAGTGTTTCAAGTCAACAAGTCAATCACAAATTCCAAGAGATTCGCTGTTTCCTTAACAGAAACACGCGTGTCTATAAATATGAGTCCTAGGTTTCACATCAAACGAGCAATTGACGGAAACAAAATAAACCATCACATTGTTTCGCACGATCGACACAAACCCTAGCAGCCGTCATATCAATACACCAAATATCATAAACACAATCATAGCATAGAATTTTGTTAGCAATTATTATTTGATTCTTTGTAATCATTAATCAGTTTTAATGAATTACGTTTGATTCAAAACATCATTATTTGCATATTGTTGATATCATTTGATTATTTATTGTTTATTTTCTCTGGCATCAATAATTATTTGTTAATCAATTAAACAACGATTAATGGTAATTCTGCGATCATTAATTCGATACCAATCTAACACTGATAATTCCTAATTGCGATCCTTGGATTCACAGGTGGTATCAGAGCCTTGTGCTCATTGATCTTGATCGATTGATCTATCAGTGTTAGAATTGTTTAATTGAATAGATCTATCAGTTTTCTGACTAGATCTATAGTTTTTAAGCAAAAGTAATTTGGTGTGAAGATTTAAAATTCAATAAATCAGTGATTTTCTTTCAGCGAGTATTGTTACATTGCTCGGTTAACATTGATCTATACTCAAATTAATTGAAACATAGATCTGTGTTATTGGCCGACTTTCATTAACTGTTCATAAGAAACTTTGTTTTAGTTAAAAACTTAAATATTTGACTAAAATGAGTAGCTTTGTCAGTGGATCATCGTACCAGCCTCCAAAGTTGGAAACAAAAGAAGACTTTAAGTCCTGGAAGATTAAATTCAGAAATCATGTGAACTAGACTGATTCTGACTTATGGGTATCAATAACTGAAGGTCCTTATATTCCACCCACCCTTGGGCCGGATTATAATGACAAAAATCAATCCATAAGTACAAAAGATCTATCACCTGATGATGTTAAAAAGGTTAAAGTTGATATTATAGCATACAGTTTGCTCAGTATGGCTTTGCCTGAAGAAATACTAATAAAGTGTGAGAATTATAAAATAGCAGATTCCTTGTGGAAGATACTTCATACTCTTTGTGAAGGGAGTGATGAAATCAGAAGCATTAGGAAGGACACACTTCACTCATAATATGAAACATTTCATCATATTGAGGGTGAATCAATTCCTCAACAACTCCATAGGTTTATGAAATTGGTAACCGAGATGAACATCATGGAGTTGAAGTATACAAATTAGGAATTGAACAAAAAGATGCTCCATACATTGCCCGAAAGTTGGAAGCAAACTATGTCCATGTTCAAGAACACCATTGATCTCAAAGCAACTAGCTTAGATACTTTGGTAGCTAAAGTTGAGGCTCCTAAAATGGATGGAAAATCAAGAAACAAGAGTATGAGAACACATGTCACACCTTATCATTTTAAAGAAACCAAAAGTGCTAGAAGTGCTTTTATCTCTAACAATGATAGTGACAACTCTTGTACTTTGAGTGAAGATGAAGAAGAAGTGAGCTTTTATGCATCAAAGCCTTCAAAGAAATCTTCTCAAATTAAATCAGGAAAAGAAAAAGGAAGACCTGATGATAGAAAAGATTAATCTACATCAGCAGCAAAGTCTTCAACAAACAACAACCAAGCAGAGCCCATTACTGTGATTCTGGATTCTAAAGAACAAAAGGCAGTATTTGCAGCTTTTAGTTCAAGCTTTCAAGCCTACTTGGGAAGCATCTTAACACCTGCAAATATCTACCAACAAGACTTGGAAGAACTACATCCAGATGTAGTAGAGGAGATGGATCTTCAATGGCAAATGGCAATGATTGCTTATAGAGCCAAACAATACTTAAGAATAAACAAAAATTGGTAGCAGCAAGCAAAACATCAAAGGTTGGTGTTGATAAGTCAAAGGTAAGATGTTTCAAATGCAATCTCTATGGGCACTTCTCAAGAGAATGTAATCAACAATTAAATCCTGACATGAGACAATAGCAGCAACATCAGTTTCATCAGCATCAATCTCATCAAACAACAACATCTCAGAGATCTTTTAGACAACCACAGCTTACCAACTCATTCCCACCAGCCACAAATGCATCAGCAGGACCTAGTAATTGTAAGGCCCCATTCCCGAAACGCTTACAGCTGGACAATCATCGCACATAAAACATATAATTTACATTTACCATTTCCAAAACGTTGCAGCGGAATTCTTTTAAAAAAACCATTTTATTATAATTGCTTTGGCAAAATAATACATTGTAGTTAACTGTTACAAAATATCATAATTTGCATTACATCACAAACACATTATAATTCTAAACAACGGATGCCATCCAAAAATGCCAAGTAGCTGCTCCGTGCCATGCTCAGCAACAATTACCTGCCAACTGGAAACACCTAAAAGTCAGCGTTGCTGAGTGAGTTCTAGTTTTATAAATAAAATACTTTTCTTTCGTTTAAAACCATACTTTACTTTCATGAGCGATCATACATCGTACGTACAAATAGATAATCTCATTATTATCTTTCATCATTGTCAACTTACATTCATTCATTATTACTTATCGTACATTTCATTCGATCATTATTACTTTCACTTCTCTATGCTCCAGGCTAATGCCTCGAGCTATACCCCAAACATCATGCACAAGCCTGGTACTGGACCGAAGACTATAAATAGACTTCAAATATCATGCCCGAGGCGGGCCCAGCACCGGGGTATCATCATTTGGACCATGCCATGTGCTATACCCCAGACATCATGCACAAGGCGGGTACTGGGCCGAAGACTATAAATAGACTTCAAACATCATGCACTAGGCGGACCCAGCACCAGGGTAAGCGACAATGGTCCCGTACGTATGGTCAGTCACAAAGACTAGACCCCAGTGTGCATCCTTCTGGGGTAGCTAACCCGCACACCGTTGAGCTAACACCCTTCACTGGGTGTGAACTTCCTTACTGTGCTTGCAAGACTTTTCTTACTTCCGATCGTTCATTAATGCATGCATTCATTCTCACTTCTCTTTAGTTATCTTCCACTTTCGTTAAGTAATACTTTACATAAGCATATACATACGTCACACCACGTAAGGTCACGACATAAACATAACATCGAACAACATCATCACAACAGCATACAAAGCATGCAAAACATAAACAAGCACAGTCCCCCATAAAACCTCCTTTCTTATCACTTAAGCTCTACATCCCAAAATCTCAGAAAATTCTGTCACCATAAAGAAATGCGGATGAGCAAACAAATGCGGATGAACAGATAAATGCAGATGAATAAACCATTGCGGATGAGTAAACCAATGCGGATGAACACCTCAGAAAATATTCCAAGTGTCCCAAAGAAATGCGCATGAACCAAATGCGGATGACTGAAGCAAATGCGCATGGACAAACAAATGCGGATGAACATACAACAAATGCGGATAAACACTTAACTAATGCGGATGAACAACACTTATGCAAATATTCAAACTAAATGCGGATGATCAATAACCTGAAACCGCATCTTATACTAAAATCAGTTCCCAATCCTCATTCTTATACATTCATCGCACCGATCTAACATGTTAATCTCTTAGAACAAGCATACAACCACGTAAACCGAGCAAAACATGCAGGCCCTAACACACCCAATAAAAGAACAGGGCCAAAATTACGGTACAAAATACCGGACATATTAAAAAGTTAGTTACATGTATTTCCAGCCCCAAAACAGGTTTAAAACATAGAAACCGGGGATCTAGAACTCACTTTAGCAGCCTTCGAGTATGACTTCCTTTAAACCCGTTTGCAAATGAGTTCAAACACCTTGAATTCGGTTTCCTTGTTTTTCCTTCTTCAAACCCAAAACTCTTCTCTACTTTCTCTCTCTAAATCCGGTGAAATGGAAAATATGCAGAAAGGTGTCGGCGGCCATCACCTTTTTACACCCACTTTTATTCTTTTTGTCCTTTTTGACACATTTAGCCCCTCAACTTAGGTTAAATTGTGTTTCTCCCTTTTTTCTGCTTTTATTCTTTCTTTCTCATCTTTTAAAATTTTCCAGGTGTTACAGTAATTCTAAAAGAACTGGGCTGATCATTCTCCAAGATGGAACCTGTGACTGGAGCATGTATGAGAAGGATGTTTTGGAAGAAAATCAAGCTTTAATGGCCCACATGGAGAACAAAGTTCCACCTATGGCTAGAGAGGTAGGAGATAGATTATGTTCATCAGTGTGTGTTGAGGAAGTTGAAAGATATAGAGTCCATGCTCAACAACTGGCTGATAAAGTAAAAGAAATAATGATTTTGAATGAATCTCATGTAAGAGAACATAAATTATATCAATTCAAAATTAACTCTTTACAAAAAGATTTAGATAAATTTGTTTTAGAAAATTACAGTTTAAAAGCCCAAGTTGAGCATCTGACCAGTTCCTTAACTAAATCCATGGCTGATCATGCATCAACTGAAGTGAAACTACAGAAGTTTCAACTTTCATCTCAGCATTATGAGAAATTATTAAATTCTCATATTGAATCAAAGAACAGGTATGGGTTGGGATATAATGCTGTTGCACCTCCTCTGAATGATAATTATACAACTTTACCTGAATCAATGACAAATAGCTTGTCAAATCATTTTGTGCCATGCACCAAGTTTGAAACAAAATGCACTGAACAATGAGGTGAGTGAAACTGAGTCTTCTAAATCAGATAAAATTAAACAAAATGAATTAGAATTTGACTTTGATGGATGTGATGACTTGGATGATTCTGATGATCATGATGATAACTCTGCGGATCAACTGAACATTGGTGAGAATGTTTCAGTTGAAACAATCATTCCCAAATTACTTGAGCAAACATAGTTGCCATATCCTCCAAAGCAAAGAAACATGTTGAAGACTATTTGCAAGAGAATAGCTCAGCTAAATAAAGGTCTTCAAGTACTTCATCAGCAACAAAAACCTTCAACTAAAGTGATTGAGAAGTGTACATCTACTGAAGTACACAAATCTTCCTTAGAAACAGAAAAAGAGCAAGTATCAGCAGAACTTCTCCTGAAGAAGAAACATCCTTCAGTAGCAGATCTGCGAAAAAACAAATCTACTAAATCAGTAGATGATCTGCGGAAGGTAAAAGAAACAACCAACAAGAAAACAAAAAAAGGTGTGAGCTCAAAGCAACAAACTTCAGCTGATAAACATGAACCTTTTGACGTCATGTCAGGAAAAGGAAAGGAGTCAGCTTCAGTAAAGTTTGAGAAGGAATTGAAGACTCAAAGACAACAAAAGAAGAAGAAATTGATTGAGTCTGATAATGAGTCAGAAGAAAAGTATTGCAAATGGTGTGACATGAAAAATCACAACACTGAAGACAGTTACTTCAGCAGCTATTGCTCCATCTGCAATATGAACAATCACATGACTTCAGACTGTTACTTCAACAAAGATTGTGCTATTTGCAACAAAAATAACCATTCCACTCAGGAATGTTATTTTAACAAAAAGAACAACACAAAGATCACAAAGAAGAAACAACCTGAGAAGGATGAATCAGAATCTCAATCAAGTGAAGATCAAAAAGATTCAAGATTAAATAAACAACAAAAACAAAAACAAAAGGTGACAAAACCACAAAAGAAATCATCAGTTGATAGTTAACTTTTGAAGAAAAGACAACCTTAACAAAAATCAAAGACTCCTCAACAATCAAAGACACCTCATAAAAAGGTGGATTTGAACAACAAGAAGTCAAATGCTAATGATACTTTCTTTGATAATTTTGAAAAAGGAACTCATGTTTCACATTCAAAATCAAAGGATGATGAAACTTTCAACAATCAAGGATCATCTTCAAAGTCAAAACAGCAATTGACGGCAACAAAAAATACTATCACATTGTTTCGCACGATCAACACAAACCCTAGCAGCCGTCACATCAATACACCAAATATCATAAACACAATCATAGCATAGAATTTTCTTAGCAATTATTATTTGATTCTTTGTAATCATTAATCAGTTTTAATGAATTACGTTTGATTCAAAACATCATTCTTTGCATATTGTTGATATCATTTGATTATTTATTGTTTATTTTCTCTGGCATCGATAATTATTTTTTAATCAATTAAACAACGATTAATGGTAATTCCACGATCACTAATTCGATACCAATCTAACACTGAGAATTCCTGATTGCGATCCTTGAATTCACAGAGGCTAAATACCTAAATGTCTACAGCGGACATGCAACATCCACAGCGGACATGCAGGTCCACAGCGGACGGTCTAATTGTTTCAAGTGTCCATAGCGGATGGCTAGTGTCCACTGCGGACACCAAGTCTAGTACCTATGATGCAGCTTACGAAATTTTCCCATCCTAAACATCATCATAACACGAACTTAGCTTAGATCTATCATGTCAAATAATTAAAAACAGAGCTTACAACTACGCAACATCAAAGAAGGCATATAAAAACACACACATCGCATACACATCAGATGCAAAAACATAGATGTAACGCCCCGAATTCTTTTTGATGAAGGGAGAAGTTCTCGCACGAGAGGTGGAGTTCTCACACAAGTCTAAAAGTTCTCATGTGAAGGCGGTTCTCGCGCGAACATAAGTTCTCGTGTGAGAACAACTGCGAGGAGAGAGAGACACTATAGATAGGCCTATGCTCCCAATCTTCTCTACTTCATGTGAAAAGTCCTGCTGTTGTGCTTGTGAAAAGAGAAGTTGGTGCTAGGTGGTGTCTAAGGTTTGTATTCGTTGATATTTGATGTAGTTAAGCATGTACGAACCGTATGTAATGATGTTGCACAATGATTATGTAGCTTTTGGCTCGAAACACTCTTGGTTTTATGGTGTTCGTGTGCAAGGATATCATTAGGTGAGTTCTAGACCCCTTTTTTACGTGTTTTATCATGTTTTGGGACTAATATGCATACCTAAACGAACGTTATGTGAAAGAATGATGTTAATAACTGTTATAGCATGTTTTGGGTGTAAAAAGGGCTAAGGGAGCGATAACTTGGTGAGCAAGTTGTGTACAACAAAAAAGTTATCGCGTGAGAGGTAAGTTCTTGCACGAAATGTGATTTTGGTAGCTTACGGTTGTCTTTTGAAAGTACTTGCGTGAATGATGAAGTCCTCGCGCGAAAGAGAAGTTCTCAACTGAATGCGGGTTCTCGCGTGAAAACTCCTGACTGTTACGTGTTATGTTACCCCGTAAACATGCGTTAATAAAGACTTAAAGATGAACTTAATGCTAAAGAATTAAAGTTTGTATGTAGATTTATCATATATATCATGATAGTTAAAGGTTAAAGAACGATGTCAATTCACATGTGAAACATGGAAGAATAAGTTACCCTGTTACCCTGTATAGGAGATATGCTTCGTGTATTCTCACCCGATAAGAGCTACACTTCGGTGTGCTCAACTGATTGGAGATATGCTTCGTGCATTCTCACCTGATAGGAGTTACACTTCGGTGTGCTCAACTGATAGGAGATATGCTTCGTGCATTCTCACCCGATAGGAGTTACACTTCGGTGTGCTCAACTGATAGGAGATATACTATGTGCATTCTCACCCGATAGGAGTTACACTTCGGTGTGCTCAACTGATAGGAGATATGCTATGTGGATTCTCACCCGATAGGAGTTACACTTCGGTGTGCTCAACTGATAGGAATTATGCTTCGTGCATTCTCACCTGATAAGAGTTACACTTCGGTGTACTCACCTAATATGAGACATTCTTGGTGCATTCTCACCTGATATGAACTAAGCTACGTGCTGTGTTCAAATGATGACGTAAAGCAAATGGTAAAGTAATGTATGGGTAATGTAACGGTACAATGTAAAGTAAAGTAAAGTAATGTATGGGTAATGTAATGGTAAAGTGGATGGTAAAGTGAAAGTTAAAGTATAATTATCGAGCGAGTTCGGTAAGTTGATTGTACAGTTAATGTTTTTATGAATGTTGAAAATGATAAGGCGTGCGTTTATGTCAAAGTTTTGTTCTTTTAAACCAAGAGCTCACTTAGCATTGCTGACTTTTGTATGCATATTAGATTGACAGGTATGCTATAAATGTTTGGGGGTGAGCTTGGCATGGATGGGAGAGAGAGCAATCTGGCACCTGTTCGAGATTGGCATCCCGACATAGAGCTTTAGATAGATAGCTACAGTGATCTTTTGATGTAATTGTCAAACAATGGAAATTTTTTACGTTCTGCTACGTATATTAATAAAATTTGATGTTCGAGAACTTTTGTTTCTGATGTTCAAATCCAACTGTGGGGTTTCCCGGAACAGGGCCTTACAGTAGAAAAACTCATGCTTCCATTGTAAAAATTCAGTTATTATGCATTTCAGCCCCAAACTAGTTTAAAACAAGTAAAATAGGGGAATCTAGAACTCACCTCTAACTGCTTTAGAGTAAAACTCCTCTAGACTCGAGAGCAACTTGGAGTTCAAGCTCCTAAACACACCGAAACACGCAGCCAACACAAAAAACATGTAAGAATCGGTCCACTACCTTGAACACAGCTAAAAACCAAGCTGAAAACACAAGAAAACCTCACCTATAAGCAGATCCACCTTCCTTCTCTAGAAACTGATTGTAGCTTCTTCTTTCTCCTTGCAGCCAAAATCAAGATCTGTAAAAGAAGAGGTGTGGGCTGCCATGCTTCTTTTAAATCCCAGAATGGGCAAGTTTGCCACTTGCACAACTTTAACCCCTTGACTTGGGATATTTCACCTTTCTTTCTTTTTCTTTTAAAATTTTTGGTGTTACACTAACATAGTTCTTGCAGCCTCAATAAGTGTCCTTGCAGGATCGGTGTTTGTCTCACAACATAAGATATTCTCACAAACTTACTTAATATCACTCGGGTTGATGAAGTAGAATCTCTACTATGTTTACAAGTAATATAATAAGTTAATGAAACCATAATAACACAAGAATGGCTTTTCAAGATAGTTGTATATATTACTTCTCAACTCAGTATTACAAGACTCCTACAAGCATAGTTACCTAGGCACATGGAGAAACTATATATACTACTATCTACAGCCGGTTATGCTTGGAAAACCAGCTAGAATTTACAACTAGACAAATACGAAATTGCTAGAAGTAAAGCATCTAAAATAAAATAATATCCTAGATTAGGTAGACATGACATGTCCATGACTTACCTTTTGTCACCAACTAAGAATGGCAACTGTACTATGTTGAGAATGGAGAACAATGGATTAAAGTATGGTCAACTACATGGGCGTGGGAAAGCGCCATATAGTGTATCAGAGTTGTAGCGGGCTGTCAGATAGACCATACTTATGTCCACTAGTTCATAGTTGGTTCTTCCAAAGGTAAATGGCTATGGAAGAATAAATTCTTCCAAGGTCATTTTGACTTTGGAAGAAACAACTTCTTCTGAACTTCTGCAAGTCTTCAGGACTTTATTCTTCGGAAAACTTTGTCTTTGGATCTTCTAAGTTTTATACTTCGGAAGAAGAACAACTTGGTCTTGGAAGACTGAGTTCTTCCTTGGAAGTTCTTCATACTTTGAGCTTCGAAAGATCTTTGACTTAGCTTTGGAAGAGCAGCTTTGTCTCCAGAAGATTTTTGACTTAGCTTTGGAAGAGCAGCTTTGTCTTCGGAAGACCACTTGATTTAGCACTTCAAAGTTTGTTGTTTTGGTTGCCACCAACCTCATATGATCCAAGAAGCACCCCCTAGGCTAATGCTACCAAAACTTCACTTCTTCTTACTCCTCAAGGTCTTCGACACCAGGGAAAGCAGATTTTTGTCTGTCATTTTATTTTTCCCTGATGTGGTGGTGAGGAGTTTGTACAAGTCATCCGTTGATAGTAGATCTAATCTATTGCTCTGGATGACATGTACCCTTTGTTGTGTCCCTCAGAAGAGAGTTAGTTAATGAGAATTATACTCATATTCCCATCTAACTATAGCTTTAGAAGTCGGTCCCTCAACCATCTGCAGGATGTTTCTTCCTTTTCTGTTGCTCCTTCTTCTTCCTCCTTTGCTCTCTTTTTCAACTCTTCTTTAGTTTTAGCTCTCTTTGTAAGCTCATCAACATGAAGACTGCTTAGCTGATTCCTAATATGAGCAACAATCTGACAGTTGGAGGGATTGGAGAATGGTCTCTCTGCTAACTCAGGAATATCAAATCTGCTAGAATGTAGCAGAGCTGATGTATCAAGTCTGGTTACTTGACCATTCTTCTATTGCACAACAAAGGTGTCTGTAGCTTTATCAAACCTCCACTGTATAGTTAGGCTTCTAGGATTGAGGGGATTAGTTAGCAGCTTGTCCCCTTTTCTTGTGTCCAGCAGAGTCACCAGTCTCCTTCTTAACTTCATCTCTTCTTCTCTAAGTGCATCAAAATTCATGGCAAGTATTTGGAGATCTTGGTCTAGTGTTCCCCTTGGTAGATCAAGGAATGCATCTCTTATGATGGAACAGGAAGAGCCATCAATATATTTCAGTTTAATTAACTCTTACTCATTAGAGATGTCACTCAAGGTAGTACAGTTTGTGAGCTTTCCTTTCAATTCCTTGAACTCTTCTAAGGTTAGGGGCTTGGAAGGTTTGGAGGTTAGTTTGGGTAGAGAATGGGTTTTGGGTTGTGTTTTGGGTTTTAGGATAGGTGGTGATGGTGGTTGTTGAGAAGCAAGGTGTGAAGGTGTAGCTGATGGTGTTGGTTTAGGGGTGTAAGGTTTAGTTGTTGGCTTAGTTTGGATAGGGAAGGAAAAAGGTGTGGGGCATAGGTTATGATTTGGGTGGTCGTTTAGGTGTAGGAGTTAGTTTAGATGCCTTCCTCTGAACACTTAGCCTTAGAGGTGCCTCCTGCCTTCTTCCTAAACGAATGATAGCCTTGATGTTGCTTTAGGGTCTTTAGAGACATAGGACCCACCTGCCTTCCAGTGAATCCATGTGCTTTAAGGTAGGCTTTCATCCATTCCTTATCACCCTTAGTCTTGGTAGTAGCAAGTTTTGCCTCTTCCTCCATCTTCTTCTTCTTCTTCAACTTTTCCCTTAGCAGCCTTCTTCCTCTCCTTGTTTATCTGATCTAGTTCTTTATGGAAAAGGAATAAGATAATGTCATAGTCGTGAGGAGCTAGCTCCTTTTGAGATTAGCCTCTTGTATAGAGAAAGGCTATCCTCTCCTTCCTCTACTCTACCTTCTTTTCCTCTTCTCCTCCTCTATGGCCAACCTTGTTGCCTTTTCTTTTTGCAGCAAGGTTGCCTTCTCCAGCTTCACAAGCTCATCAATTGGGAGTAGAAGCATTTCTTCATTGTCTACTCCCAGGCTGATGAGCCTGTCTATGACCTCCACTCTCCTTTGATTATTGATACTTTCTTGGGCAGCTGCTGCTTCTTGCAGCCAGTAGCTTCCAGTATCAAGTCTTCCTTTCTTCTTTAGCTTTTCCAACCTTTCCTCCTCTAGAAGCTCTCTAGCAGTTAGCTTCCTCTTCCCTTTAGGATCAAAGGAAGATTCAGCATTTGGAGACTCAGGCTAATAGGATTCAGGTTAGGGAGATGAGGTTTGAACTTGTGGTGCATGGGAGATTGGAATTGTATGAAAGTACTTAATGTTAACCTCAGAAGCCAGGTCAAGAATGGCCTTTGTGATAAGCAGGTCATCGGACAAGGAAGATAGTTCAATTATTTTTTCCGCAGCTTGTATTTCTGCTTTGAAAGTATTAGAACTCCACTACCTGTCCCTCTTAAGTTAGTTGCTGGGCCATCAGTCTGTATCTCCCCTTTGAAGTTAATCTCAGGTTCAATAGAGACCTTAGGTTGACCAACTTCCTCCTCTGAGGTAGGTGGTGCACTTAGCCTTTGAAGCTTTTCATCTCCAAAATAGGCAATGACAACATCAGGGGAGAGTTGTTCAAGTGAGGAGCTTATTAGAAACTTTTGTTAAAAATCTGTTAAGGTCAATAGGCATCCTCGGGTCCACTTGAATAGTAATAGGAGGGGGTGAGGAATGATGGTTCCAGGGTGTTGCTGTATGGGATTGAAAGAAGAAATGGCATCAAGGGAAGTAATGGCAAGGTTGGGTTCCACTTGAGTTGATATCTGCTCCAAAGAGTGAGCAGATATGTATTCATCCTGCCTTTGTTTCTGTACATTCTCCCCCTTTTTGGTAGCATCATCTTGAGAAGTAGATGAGCTAGAGGAAGAACGTAAAGAAACCTGAATTGCTACATGTCTAACAAATTTCACAATCTATTTCTCAGCTAGTTGAGCCTTTATATTTTCAATCTCAAGTTGCTGAGTGGCAGACCTATCTTCTAAAGTCTTAACCTTTAGTTCAAGGTTTGAGACTTTAGAAAGTAGGTCTCTAATAGTGAGTTGCAGACTACCCTCATCTTCTTTTGAAGAATCATCAGGAGATGGGATAACATACCTAGTATGTTCATCCTCATCACTTGTAGTTGTTTCTTGGCGCCATGGATACCCTTGCATACTGATGTCTCTTTCAGAGGCATCAATTGGCAAGGTTTCCATAGATTTAATCTCACTGATGTTACCACTGTCTTGAGAGGCTAGTGAAACACTCTCAGTAGTGGCAGCTGAATCTACATGAGTCACCACTACACCGGATGGACTCACCTCAGTTTGGTCTAGCTAATATGGGCTAGATATCAGAGGTTCCTTGGGGCTTAGATGATCTTGAGAGTGGTGAGGGAGATCAACATCATGGCCCTGAGGGAAAATGATATCCTCATCAGGTTGGGTTAAAAGGTCAAGAAATGATAGGGAGGTTATATCTAATGACCCGGGATGTTGGTCCTCATCTTATATCTTCTGTAATAGCAGTTGAGCCAATGATGTGGCCACCCTTTTTTGACTGCACAGGGGATCGTTGAGACTCACCTTGAGGGCTTAAGGCATTAGTAGTGGGCTAGTTAGGTTGAGACCGAGAAGACTCAATTCCATCAAATGTACTCCCTTGTGGATGCTGGAATAGCGACATGGACTAAATGTCCTGTCCAAGCCAAGGAACTTATGTCGAAGAATCCTGATAAAATGATTGAGACAAGATTCTGCATTTTTGAACCATGAAACGCTCGATTTCCATTTCGGTTGTAGGTGTTACCAACCCGCTATTAAAGATATTGAAAAAATCAATAATAGAAAAAGAGCTCTAGTATAAAGGTCTTAATTAGTTCGTAAACCTATTGTATACCACCACTAATAAACACCAGAATATGCGAAATTCACTAGCCCATGAGCACCCCCTTGAGTAAAAGCTTCTACACCTGGTTCACCAAAATGAGGATCCCAAATTACATGAGGTTCCCTAGGGCTCAGTTGATATTGAGAGTAGTGAGGGAGATCAACATCATGGCCTAATGGAACATGATATCCTTATCAGGTCAAGAAAGGATAGGGAGGTTATATCTAATGATGTTGGTCAGCACCTAATGACTCTTCTAAAATAGCAGTTGAGCCAATGATGTGGCTATCCCTTTTTGGCTGCGCAGGGGAGTGTTGAGACTCATCCTAAGGGCTTAAGACTTTGGTAGTGGGCTTATCAGGTTGAGACTGAGGAGGCTTAACACTGACATTGAGGTTAATGGTGGAGGATGGTTGGACCTCTGGCTGAGTGGGAGCCTTGAATTCCACTCTAGCCTTTTTGGTTTGAACAGAGGGGACTTGATCAATCAGAATAGATTGATCAAGGGTTTATTTGGGGTGTCTTTTTTAAGTAATTTTGATTAGGTAGGAGGAAGTAGATGGCAGTACAGTGGTGGTGTCTGATGTGGGTTCATAACTTGCAAGGTCTGCCGGGTTGTCACCAGGAGCCATTGGCACAAGCATACTAGGAAGAAGATCAGTGATCCTTCCAGTGAACTTATTGGACACCTTCAGAGTCTTAAAGATACCAGGCCTCATGTGAGGGACCAGTATAACATTTGCACATTGTAGTTTGTCTTGGTCAAGCTCACAGTTGATGTGCTAAATGAACCGGGGGATACATATAGAATTGATCCCGGGTGAGATTACCTCGTAGATTGTTTAGCACAAATCCTGAGTAGTTGAAGCGTAGGCCTTTTACCAACCCGTGGCCTAGGCATCGCAGATCGTATGGGATTTGATCCCATCCCCTGACTTGTTGGATAGGCAATGTAGGATGATGTGCCGTAAAAGCATCCAACTGTAGGAGAAATTTAACTTGTAGACCGTGGATTTGCTCATATCTCCACCGTATCTTATCTAAGTGTAAGCATTATTTTAGACCCTGAAAGGATCATTCATTCTAATTCAAGAGGTGGTTGAAGGTTGTTCTGGTTGGTAGAATATGCACAAGTCTAAGATGTAATGCGGGTGAAGAAAAACAGAAGAAAAAGAACAAGTGCCGGCTGTCCACATTAGTCAATGTGGATGACCAAGAACAAATACTGCCAAGTATTTGTTCATCCGTGTTTACTAAGGCGGATAAGCATAACCAAATACGGCTAAGTATTTGGTCATTCACATTAGGCAATGCTGATGACATACGTAATGTGGATGCACAACTGAAGAAATGCTGATAAAGATCAACACAAATGCGGATGTTCATTACAAATGCTGATCAACATTTTGTACTTAGACTAGTATTCTGATGTCTAGTTGTTAGTGTAGTTTAGTCATTTTGTACTGGCATTGTATCAGCCCATAAATAGAATAGTATACACTAAATGTAAGGTGATGATAGACGAAAGTTTGTTGTGCTACAAACCCTAGCAAACTTTGTATTTTGTTTACCAATATAAATATACAAAGCATTTATTAGTATTTTCAGCATTAAATGCTCTTTGATTATGTGTTTCCGCTACATAATCACTAGCTCAATCATCATATTCGATCCTAGTTGAGTCACATCAACTCAGATTCACATCTTGGACCCGGTCAATTGGTATCAGAGCCTTGGCTCTTGAATTCGTCTCAAAATCAATATAGATCTTGAGCGAAAATCGATTGAACTGTTGATTGAGTTGTTTATTACCATGTTTCCGACTTCTAACAAACATTCTTACTGAAAATACTTGGAGCTTCATCAACCGTCGATGATCTTCTGATCAACAAACTCAAGAACACTGTTCGATTGTTGATTCTCAACAAAATTAGACAAAAAACACTCATCTGGAACTTCAAGTGCATAAGGTTTTCAAAAACCTTACAAAGTTGCTTGCTTGTCAGGAAAAAAATGATGTCATCCACATAGATCTGGACAAGCAATAGTTCATGTCCTTTTCTCTTTGTAAATAAAGTCTAATCAATCTTTCCTCTTTTGTATACGTGAGCAAGAAGGAAAGATGATAGAGTCTCGTACCACTTTCGAGGGCTTGATGCAAACCATGCAAAGCTTTATCAAGCTTGTACACCCTGTGAGGGAAATCTGGGTCCTCAAAACCTGGTGGTTGACTCAAGTAGACTTCTTCTGAGATTTTACCATAGAGAAATGCACACTTTACATCCATTTGATACACAATGGATTTCATAGATGCAGAGTAAGTAAGAAAGAGTCTTATGGCTTCTAATTTGGAAATAGGAGCAAACACCTCATCATAGTTT
Source organism: Flaveria sonorensis (assembly GCA_025506505.1). Lineage (NCBI taxonomy): Eukaryota > Viridiplantae > Streptophyta > Magnoliopsida > Asterales > Asteraceae > Flaveria > Flaveria sonorensis. The sequence continues at coordinate 48,228,704 of CM046429.1, read as the reverse complement.
ATTCCTTCTTCTTGAGTGTAGCCCTGTGCAATTAATCTTGCCTTGTTTCAGATGACATTTGTAAGGTAATATCAGAAGATTATAAGGCTGATGCAACCAAAGAAGCTAAAACAAGTAAAGGTCTTCCTGCATGCATGCACTGGATGTACAAAGGTAGAAGTGCTTCAGATGTTTTACACACTACATCAGAAAATACTCTAAGTGTAAAATCTTTCGAAGCCAAAGTCCAAATCTTCCTAAGCCAAAGATGAAGTCTTCCGAAGCTTTAGAGACAAAGTATTTTGAATCCATTTTGCTGTGAAGACTGATTTCTTCCAAAGACAGAGAAAGACATGCTTTCTCTGATCTACTTTACATAAAGCGGACACACTTTCTGCTATAACTCTGAAGACTTACCAACTTCTATGAGTGGGTGAAAAGTCCATACTTTTGTAAACTGTAGATTAAGGTCTTTGACTGTAACTTCCTGCTTTTGTGCCTGTAAACCTTTTTACAATAGAAAAGGATATGAGCTATGGCATGTTATAGTCACTAGTCAAAAGACAATCTGCCTTTTGACTTTAGATTGATCTTGTTGTCTAGATTAGTCAATTCCAACTATCCTTCTAAGTATCGACGGTTGTAGGATGTAGTATAAAAAGTCTCAGGTTCTTGTAATTTACATATGCTTTGTAACACTTGTAACATAATTTGAGAGCAATATACAACTCTCCTTGAAAACCATATTTCTGTGTTATTGTTTGCTTGTTCTGTCTCATTACTTACTTGTGTTCATAGAATCCTTATAATCAAACCTGGTTCCTTATTTGAACTGTTAAGTGTTCCAAGTCTCTCCTCGTTATGAAACTGATTATGTTTAGCACCCTTACCCGGTCCTGCAGTTGGTATTAGAGCATTTCAGGCTCTTGATTGTAAGATCTCACCATCTTTAAACCTCTCAGTTCCACAATTCACTTAACATCTCAAATGGCAGCTATCATAAAGGCTGATATGTAAACCGGTACATTGACAAAGTCCCCACTGATCACTCCTGAAGACTTTGATACTTGGTGTCAAAGAATGGAAGGCTTTATCAAGTCTCAAGACTCCAGGATGTGGGGGTCTGTTGTCGATGGACCTCATGCACCATCAACCTCTTCAGCTATTGCTGGTGGTAGTATGATACCAAAGGAAGTGGCTGACTATTCTGATAAAGACTGAAAGAGAATTGATATTGATCAGAAAGCCATGACCGCCCTCCAAACTGCTCTTCCAAACCCTATCTACAGAGGCTTCAAGAAGTGCAAGACTACCAAGAAACTCTGGGATGCACTGAAGCTGATGTATGAGGGGTCTGATGATGCAAAAGAAAACAAGAAAGACCTCTTGAAGCAGCTGTTTGAGAACTTCATGTTCAAGACAGGTGAAACCATGACTCAACAATACTTTAGGTATGTTAAGATTTTTGATACTCTGGCAGATGTTGGAGTAACTCTTGAGAATAGGTATGTTGTAAGGAGGTTCATGTCCTCTCTTCCCAGACAATGGACACACTATTGTGTGGTCATCAAGAGGACTGAGAACCTCAAGACCCTTACTCTCACAGAGTTGTATGGTATCCTCAGCGGCTATCAGATGGAGATAAGCATGCAAAATCCATCAGGTAACTCCAACAACCAATAGAGTTCAGCCCTTCATGTGGTTGAAAGGGATTGCAGATTGTTTAAAATGATAATTAGATGCTAGATTGTTGATATGAACATTGGGAAATCGAGAATGCACGTTGTAGTTCTTACCTTGCTAAAAAATAGTAACTTTTGATGTTGAATGTTGATGAAACATGAAAATTAGATGTTGATCATGTCTAGATATTGTTATGGACTTAATTTGGTATGCAAATGGTAAATTCATGAATGTAGTGTGAGTTTGATGAATTTGGGATATACTTTCCCAAAAAGGAAACTTTATTTGTGCAAATCCTTGAATTGGATGATTTGAGCATGTTTGGGACATTAAGACCATGCTAGTGAGTTCATGGATGGTTTTTAAAGTGATTAAATGTGTTGTTTAGGTTGTATGAATGTTAATTTGGTTTGTTACCTGTGTTTGGCCTGTTTGTGGAAAAATCATTGTATGAGTCATATAGGTAAGCTAGGACTTTTGTTGATTGATGGTTGATTAAGAATGAACATTTTGGATGATATGAGCTATGGAAAATTGGTATGTTAATGATCATTATACACACGTGCGAATCTGAGGCCCCTACTTAGTAGGATTGGCAGGGTTTAGGGTGTGAAGTCGTGAGTGGCTTCACATGGCATGTGTTGCATGATTTGATCCTTGTATGGTGTATTATTTGTGTTATAGATGTTACGAGCATGATAATAGTTTGAGATTCGCATGACTTGTATGATATCTGGCTGTATGATGATCTAATTAGTACATGTGGTTAATGAAGTGTTATATGTAATCAGTTTGTATGTTAATCATGTGTGATAGGCTGTTATGCTTGTTTGAATGGAATCTCACCTATAATGTCACCAACGGGTCAAATGGGTCAACTAGGTCAAATGTGTCTTGTCTTCTAAAACTTTGAGTTCTTTGGTTTGTAAAGCACTTAGGGTTTCATTATGATTCTGTGAACACATACTTATGTACTCTTGTGTTCTAGGTAACCTTTGAAGGGTTGTCTTCGCACCTATCACCAGTTCTCTTTAGTTATTATCTTTACACACCAGGTGAGTTCATGCCCCTCTATTTTTATAAACCTTCTTCTTGGGAGAGGTAGCATACTTGTACTCAAACGCTATTTTATTATTATAAGCTGTGTATGTTTTAACATAGTGCTTAATACCTTGAAAGTCCTCACACTTTCAGATCGTTAATAATGGTAACTAGCGGGAAATCTTGGGTAGTACTACTGGGTCTGACGAGCCCCACCTATGCGACTCGAGGTTAAACGGGTGCAATATTGTCCTAGAAACAAATATCGTCACGACCTGGTAAGTCGTGACGGGAGGCAACAAACGCAACACAGTCAGCTTCGATCGCGAAATCATTATGGTTATTACTTGTGAATATAGACTAGCTATCTATTTCAATGCACTTCTTATGTTATGTAAATGTTATTGTTTATGATAAATGCAAACTCTTGAAGTCACCAACCATTGTGTTGTCATTTTAGTATGCTATTCTCAGGTTGTTAACTCTGCTTGTCATTAGGAGGACCACACGGGTCCAGCATGCATTCTAAGACTCTATTTTAAAGACATATTTGTTGGTATCTATTTATGAGTGTTTAAATATTTGGGTTTGTGCATGTTTTGCCAAATATGCATTTTTATATTTTGGGTTTGTCTTATTTACAAAACGCTTTCGCATGGTTTTAAAGTTTGAACTTTGGTTGGTTTTATTTTTAATGTGGCATATAGTGTCGTTCTAAGTAACTATTGACTGTGATCCTGGTTTGTTCACACGCCTCGCGGTAAAACTCCGCACGTGGATTTTGAGGGTGTGACAAGAAAGAACTTGATTAGAAGAGTTAAGAGAAGATCAAAGAAGGCTCAAGAGATCAAGGCCACTTTTGACTCCAAGCAAAAACATGTGTTCATGTCTTCAGGGTTTGAAGTGGTAAAGGCTAAAGACTCAGCTATGAACTCTAGTAGCAGGAGTTCCAGTTTAGTTCCAATCCATTCTAGCAAGAAGAAGAAGACTGACTAGCTGTGTACCACTGCTACACAGCCTAAACCATCCAGCTCCAAGAGCAAGCTTCTCCCTAAGAAGCTTGTTACATCATCTGTAAATATGAAGATGGAGAAGGAAAGTGATCAAACTCAGTCTTGCTCTCAAAAGAAGACTCCCAGAAGGAAGCAAATGGACTGCATCATGTGTGGTAGTACTTCTCATCTGGCTAAGGATTGCATCTACAATCCCAAAAGCGCTATCCACATGGTCAAAGAAAAAGCTTCTAGGAAGAAGAAGGAAAAGCAAGCTTTGGAAGGAAAATCTGTTTCTTTCAGAAGCTCCAAAGTGAAGAAGAAGACAAGTGAGAACTTGCCTTCGAAATAAATTTTGGTCTCGGAAGAAAGGAATGTTTTCGAAGTACTAAAGCATGCTGCAGTGAAAGCAAGATCTTCCGAAGGTCCAGTATCCAAAACCTCAGAAGTTATTGAAACTTCCGAAGTGTTTAAGGTCAATTTCAATCTTCCAAAGATGGTGTGGAAGATGAAGAAAGACCTGGAGATTGAGAGTTCTTCATCAACAGCAACTAATGATCCTCAAAGCTTGAATATAGGATCTGTTACTGTTAGATTGTCTTCAGAACACTTTGAAAAGCCCAAGACCAATAAGGCTTGGGTTTCCAAGTGTAACTAACCACTTCTTTTTGTGCAGGAATAGCTAACGACCAAGCAAAATGTGTGGGTCATTGATAGTGGCTATTCCAGGCACATGACTGACAATGGTTCTTTGCTTCACAATTTTAAGAAAATTGATGGAGGACAAGTTGCTTTTGGAGGAGATGCGGGTGGTTACATCACTAGAACGGGTATGGTCACAAATGGTAAGCTCACCATTGAGAAGGTAAATTTTGTTAAGGAGCTTGGATACAATCTACTGAGTGTATCCCAATTTTGTGATTAAAGACACAACATGCTCTTTACTGAGCATGAGTGCATTGTTCTCATGCTGGTGAGGTCATTCCTTAAGAGCATATCCTGCTCAGATCCCCCAGGAAAGGGAACATGTACAAGACGGACTTGTAGAAAACATCTCCCTCAGGAGAGATTTCTTGCTTTCTATCTAAAGCAAATAGTGATGAGTCTTTCCTATGGCATAAAAAATGTGCCATGTAAACTTTTAGAACATGAATATGTTAATTAAGAATGATTTGGTAACTTGAATGCCAAAGAAAGAGTTTACAAGTGATGATAAGCAACACAAAGTGTCTCATAAGCCAAAGGAAAAGAACTCTATCACTACTCACCTACACTTATTACACATGGATCTCTTTGGCCCCACTAGTGTAATGAGTTTAGGAAGGACCTTATATTGTTTAGTGATCAAAGATGATTTCACAAGATTCACTTAGGTCTTTTTCCTTAGAACTAAGGATGAGACTCTTGAGATCTTGAAGAACTTCATTCTGAAAATTAAGAATCAATCAGATCACAAGGTCAAGACCATAAGATGTGATCAAGGAAAAAAATTTAAGAACCAAATATAGTGCTCCCAGGACTCCTTAGTAAAATGGTGTTGCTGAGAGGAGAAACATGACACTTATTGAAGCTGCAAGAACCATGTTGTCTGACTCTAAACTGCCCATCACCTTCTAGGCAGAGGCAGTTAACACAGCCTCCTATGTACAGAACAGAGTTTTAGTGGTTAAGACTCATGGTAAGACTCCTTATGAGCTGTGGCATAAAAAGAGACCATTTATTGGTTTCCTCGGGTCATTTGGATGTCCTTGCACCATCTTGAATACCAAAGATCATGTAGCCAAATTTGATGAGAAGTCAGATGATGGACACTTTATTGGATATTCTTCCTAAGCTAAGCCTTATAGAGTATAAAATCTCAGAACTAGAGTAGTTGAGGAGTCAGGCAATGTGACCTTCAATGAGCACACTCCTAGTGTGAAAGGTTCTGGTCTGGATTGGCTATTTGATCTTGACTTAGTTACCAGCTATTTTAACAAGTCTTGTGAGAATGTTTCAGGATCTACAGATAACATATTAGTAGGAGATTCTGACCCAAGATTTGAGCTGAGATGACCAAGCAAGATTACTACTTCAACTCCTTTGGTGACTAACCCTGCAAATGAAGATCCTATCAGCACAAACATGACAAATTCAGCTGATACATCTGAGATGCCTTCAAATTTTAGCTTAGAGGTTCAAAACTCAAGTGAAGGAGCTTCAAATGTAGGAGGAAATGGAGGTGGTGATAGTGATCAAGAATTTCTTGATGCTGATAACAACTCCATAGAAGACAACATAAATGATGTCACACACTCATTGGATCAAGTCTCACTTGCTATGATCCCTCAACTCAGGATGTGCTGATGTGGTGGGTGACACTCTATTGCCAGATCTGAATTCTTCTAATCTAGATCTTTCAAATCAACTTGCTATGATCCCTCAACTCAGGATCCACAAGTCACACCCCACCACAAACATCATTGGAAATGTTGATACAGGGGTGAGAACAAGAGGACAAACCCATGAAAAAAATGTTTGTGTATATTCTTGCTTCTTGTCCCAAGTAGAGCCAAAGAAAGTTGATGAGGCTTTGAAAGATGGATGCTAGGTTAAAGCAATGCAAGAGGAGCTGCTTCAATTGAAAAGACAAAAGGTTTGGAACTTATGTCCTCTTCCTCATGGGAAGATTGTCATAGGAACCAAGTGGGTTTTTAGGAACAAGAAGGATGATAGAGGACTTGTCATCAAGAACAAGGCAAGACTAGTTGTTCAAGGGTACACACAAGAAGAGAGAACTGATTAGACAGATGTTTTTGCTCTTGTGGCAAGACTTGAAGCTGTAAGAATATTCCTGGCTTTTGCTGCATCTAAGGATTTCAAGGTCTACCAACTTGATGTCAAGTGTGCTTTTTTGTATGGGGTGATTGATGAAGAGGTGTATGTCAAACAACCACCTGGCTTTGCAGTCCCAGATCATCCTGATTATGTCTGTAGACTTGATAAACCTCTTTATGGGCTGCACCAAGCTCTAAGAAAGTAGTATGAAACACTATCTCAGTATCTTTGTCAACATGGTTACAAGAGGGGTACTATAGATGGAACTCACTTCATCAAAGGGATAGGGAATGACTTAATGTTGGTTAAAGTATATATGGATGACATTATCTTCAGGTCAACTAATCCAAAGCTCTTCAAAGACTTTAAGAAGCTGATGAAGAATAGATTTTAAATGAGTACCATGGGGGAACTAAATTTCTTTCTGGGAATTCAAGTGAAGCAAGTTGACAATGACATCTTCATAAGTCAGTCAAAGTATGTACAAGACATGCTTAAAAAATTCAATATGACTGAATGTAAGGTTGCTAAGACACCCATAGCCAGAAACCACTCCCTAGGACCTGATCTTGAGGGGGAGTGTGTGGATGAACATCTTTACAGGGCTATGATTAGGACTCTTATGTATCTAACAGCCAGCAGGCCTGATATCATGTTTGCCACATGCATCTGTGCAAGATATCAAGCCAACCCTAAGATATCATACCTGGTTGTTGTCAAGAGGATTCTTAGATATCTCAAAGGTGCTCCCAAGCTTGGCCTTTGGTATCCAAAGAGTTCTGATTTCAATCTGTATGCTTATACATATAGTGACTATGGTGGTTGCAACATGACTGCAAAGTCTACATCTGGGGGATTTCAATTCCTTGTTGGAAGGATTGTCTCATGGCAATGCAAGAACAATCTTGTGTCTCTGCATCAACTGCTGAGGTTGAATACATTATTGCTGCAAGTTGTTGTGCTTAAGTGCTTTGGATTCAGAATCAGATGCTAGACTAAGGATTTAACTTCAAAGAGATTCCCATCCACATGGACAACAACAGTGTTGTCTCCATTATAGAGAATCTTGTGCAGCACTCAAGGACCAAACACATCAACATCAGGTATCATTTGATTAGAGATAATTTTGAGAAGGGATTAATAAAACTAGTCAAAGTTAATACAAATGAACAATATGTTGATCTGTTCACTAAAGCTTTTGATGAACAGAGATTCCAATATCTTGTGTCAGCTATTGGGATGATTAACTTTGAGTAGATTTTCTTAAAAAACTTAAATCAACTTTATTTCTAAAATCTGTGTATCCTAAGTTGTCTATTTTATCATCTTCGTAATCCCAGTTTATTTTGGAAGAAAATTTTTTTTATGATATTCCTTAGATTTTTTAAAATTTTTCAAAACATATTTTCTTTCGAAAGATTTCAAGTTGCCTTTGGAAAAAATTTATGTCTTCAAATCAAATAACTACTTATAAGAAATTTACCTTCGGAAGTAATTCTAAGAATATCTTCCGAATCTAAAATATGCTTCTAAGTACTTGCATGTATTTGAAGGACAAATATCTTTTGAAAACAATTAAGTCTCAGAAGATTTATTCTCTTTAGAATAAAACTCCCAAGTCTTAATATATTCAGAAATCAAATATGTGTCGGAAGAAAAATTCTCTAAGTATTTTTCATCAGAAGCCAAATTTTCATAACTCTTAAGAATATCTTCCGAAGCCAAATTGCCTTCGAAAGCTTTTTCTTAAAAACTTCCAAAACTAAATTACCATCGGAATATTTTCAACTTCCAAATTAACTACCTTTTTGGGCACTTTTTTAGAGGTGGGACCGACATCCGGATTTCAAAGTTTATCCTTTTGCAATAACATTGTTTCAAATCCATTTCATATATATTCTCAAACGGTTCCCTCTCTTCTCATTCTCCTCTTCATCTACATTGTTCTCTAACCTAGTTTCACCCACAAACCGCCTTCGTTCTTATCTTCCTTCATCATAAAGCTACTTCAAATGGCCAACCTTGACCGCAGAAATCTACCCGATTTTTCCATGCATCTTCACAGGTAACATAATCAAGTTGCTCTGTTAGACTCTGAGAAAGATCCAGGTTTCTCAGAGTTTTTCGTTACCTTTCTCAGACCAACTACTTCACCTCCCTCACCATTGATCCTCCTCTCTACGAGGATCATTTGTTGGAATTCTGGCAGACCTGCGAAGAGGTCATCATGGACGGGGAGAAGGCACTGTCTGCCACAGTGCAGGAGAGAACAATCTTCATCACTCTGGCCATCATAAACACACATCTTTAGCTGGATGATGTAGAAGGTGACTTGTCCTTCCCCAAAGCTGCAGTCAACCACTCCTTGGCACAGATGGGCTATGAGGGTGACTTCTTAGTCAAAACCTTCAAGAAGGGGAAGGTCTCATCTCAATGGAAGTACATCCTTCATGTTATCATACACAGCTTGGCAAACAAGCATGGAGGATGGGATCAAATTCCAGAAGACCTCTCCTTTATAATCCATGGAATGGTTCAGGGGGTCAAGTTCAAGTATTCTCAATTTGTATATACCAATTTGCTTGCTAACTTGGACTCCCTAAAGTATTACATGTTCCCTAGATATGTTCAGCACATTCTCAACTGTGAACTGGGCACGCAGTTGAGGGGAATAGGTAATATTCTTAAATTGGGACAAATGAAGCCCGGCATCTTCAAAATAATGAGGAAGCCAACTGTTGGCTTCTCTGGGCTAGAAACAGCCCTTTCCTTAAAAAAGTTTGAGCTTATTACTCAAGGTGGCTACTTATCAGCACCAGCTAGTGTTAAACCCACACCTTATATCTCTCAACCACACATACAGACCACAATAACCATCACCTACCAGAGAAAAACCAAGCGAACCTCTGCACACGCTATTCAGCTTATGCAAGCCCCCATATCACCAACCTTACAGGAGGAAGTGGACACTCGAGCTCCCACTTCCCCTGAGGAGGAAACCACTCCCATCTCTCATATGATTAGTGCTAAGGTTCCTCATGCTCAGCCTGCTGAGCTCACACCCCAAGCAGCCTTAAGCCTTCATTCAGAGTCTCCACACTCTAGTGAACAACCTTCCAAGGAAAGTTACTATCCCCAGACGCTGGATCTAAACCAACCAATTCCCAGCATTGACTTCTATGATGATGAAGACATGGCATTCAGCGAGTACCATAAGTCTCTCTTCTCCACAGCTAACCAAGGAGAGATGAGTACTCCTGTCTCACCCAGGTCTATGCCACATCATTCACCTATTACTGAGGTGGATCTCCCTGAACCTGTTCAAGAGATCCATATGGAAGAGGATCTCACTTCAGCAAGTGATTACATCTTTAAGACCTCAACCATGGCAACCAGGCCTTTTGACACTTCTCTTGAAGGTGTCATAAGGCAAGGGAAATCGAGCAGCCAAGAACAATATGCTGGTGATGAGGAGGAGGATCTTGGTCTAATTCTCTCATCCCCCCGTGATTCTTCTAATGAAGATGAGGGGAGTCTGAAACTAAAGGTGCAAAAACTGAATCAAATGTGCACCTATTTAGTCTCAAAGATAATTCACCTGGAATCTCAGGTGACTATCTTAGAACGAAGGGTCAATGACCAACAACTTGAGATCACCGATCTCAAGGGCCAACTAGTTGAGAGACCACTAAGACGAACTCAACCAGGTCCATAAGAACCTGTGATTGTAACAGACTCAACCCCCAGCTCAATTATGCAAGAAGGTGATGCTATCAAAAAGGGGGAGAAAGTCCAAACAGTCACAGAACCTGGGAGTTCCTCTCAGAGTATGGACGTAGAGGATTCATCACCCTCTCTTGCAATAATCATACTTAGCAACCTCCTCAAGTCTACATGGATGTAGACTCTCTCATTCAAAGTCTATTTGAGGAGGGTATACCCACAGCCATGTCTACCCAATCTCCCCACTCTGAGAACCCAATCATAGGATGGAGGTATGACAAAGAAAAAAGAGCTCTCATCATCTCTAGAACTCAGGGTCAACAAGAAACTTTCAACTTTTCAAACCTGAGTTTGTATGAGTCCTGTGGCACCCAAGCCAAAACAGACAAGCTGGAAGACTAGCAAACTAGATACAAGAAAGGGTGCTAGAAGAGTTCAAGATGAGATCAGGATTATATAGACAGAGGATAGCAGGTGAGATATTTGGTCAACAGGATGTTGAGGTGGAACCCGCGATTAGCTTCAAAGGGAAAACCTTGACTGAAGGCCCAGGGGTTGAGCCTGTGAACCTTGAGATAGGATCTCCTTCTGCACCCAGTACCCTCAGTGAAGCACCAGCTAGTAATGGTGCTCCACAACCTCTCTCTAGCCAGAGCTTGACTGTTAAACCAAGCAATGAAGGCCAAAGCTCTCTCCACCCTGAGTCACCAAGGCCTGTGCGTGACAAAGGGAAGAGGAAAATGACATCCGAGGAGTTAGAGGAGGAGAAGAGAGAGGAAGAGGAAGCTAAGGGGAGAAAGTCCAGGAGGGTCCTCAGGCTTCATGCAAGCTGCTATCCGAGTTGCCCCCAGGCCAAACACTCAAGATGATGAGTTTAGGGTAGCTAGGCTAAACTACCTAGGGACTAGGAACTATAATGTTAATGAACTCATATCTCTCCCTTTAGAATAGTTGAATGAGCTGACAGACACTGACCTGTCAAAGGAGTGGAGGGAGGCAGAGGATACAACATTGCTCATCAAGATTAAGGAAGAAAGGAGACTGAAAAGCATCTACAAACATGCTCCTGTCCTCTCCCCAGTTCAAGAAAGTCCTAAGACAGAGACTGTGGCACATGAACAACCTTAAGTAGATAGGGATGCTGAAAGAATGAATATGATCAACTACCTGAGTGCCACAGGACTCTATCAGGTAGCTTCACTTCTTCCTTTATCCTTTGAGTACATAGAGTTTGAATATCTCAAGCAGCTGGAGGAACAAGCCACAGAAGAAAGAAAAGCTGCTAAGAGAAAGTTAAAGGAAGAAGCTGTGAGGTCAAGGGCCATCATCCACAAATGCCAAAAGAAGTCTGAAGATAGACAAAGGATGATGAACTTCTTGAAGCTGCACGGATTCTCCGGAAGGAGACTTGGTCCTATGTCTCTATCCACCATGGATGAGCATATCAGAGTGATCAAGTAGAAGATTAAAAGGGGAGAGCTTGTAAATTTGCATTCTTCACCAAGTCCAGCTCAACTTGAAGTTGAGGTGAAGGTTGAACCCCCTGAGACAACACAACCTGATCCTAGAGCTGCATCTCAGCCAACTTCATCTTCTGATCCGCAACAGGGTTCTCCTCTCTCTCCATCTAAACCTATGAGAGAAGAGATCCCAACCGAGAGGGACACAACAGAATAATCTGGTGTTGAAGACCAGTCATCTCAGTTGAAAACTTCAAAGAAGAGAAAAGGATGGACAGAAAAAGTGTTTCAAAAGAGAAGAAAACCAAGCCATCCACCTCCACACCTCAGGATGAGTCAGAGCATCCTGAGGAAGTGCATGAAGAGGCTGCTCAACCAACTCCTATTCAAGTAAAGCCTCTTTCCATTAGAAGACCCATCTTGTCCTGGAGTTTTGCTGCCAATCCGGACAGATGGTATGTCATCAGAGAACAAGAAGGTCAAGATGTCTACTTCTAGCAAGACATGCTTGATCTTCCTCTACATGATCTCTATAACATGAGAAGATACTATGAAAGATTGAAGGATCCTGACCAGATGATGAAGAGAGGCTTGGTTTTGATCATAATAAGGACTATCAACATCTAAAGTACTTCTCTGTTTTACTAGCATCAGCCTAGGGGGAGTTTGTAAGGTAATATCAAAAGATTATAAGGCTGATACAACCAAAGAAGCCAAAACAACCAAAGGTCTTCCTGCATGCATGCACTAGACGTACAATGGTAGAAGTGCTTCAAAAGTTTTACACACTACATTAGAAAATACTCTAAGTGTAAAATCTTCCGAAGCCAAAGTCCAAATCTTCCGAAGCCAAAGATGAAGTCTTCTGAAGCTTCGAAGACAAAGTTTTCCGAGCTTCAGAGACAAAGTCTTCCGAAGCCATTTTGCTGTGAAGACTGATTTCTTTCGAAGATAAAGAAAGACATGCTTTCTTTGATCTACTTTACATAAAGCTGACACACTTTCTGCTGTAACTCTGAAGACTCATAAACTTGTATGAGTTGGTGAAAAGTCCATGCTTTTGTAAACTGTAGATTAAGGTCTTTGACTGTAACTTCCTACTTTTGTACCTATAAACCTTATTGTAATGGAAAAGGATGTGAGCTATGGCATGTCATAGTCACTAGTCAAAAGGCAATCTACCTTTTGACTTTAGATTGATCTTGTTGTCTAGATTAGTCAATTCCAACTGTCCTTCTGAGTATTCATGGTTGTAGGATGTAGTATAAAGAGTCTTAGGTTCTTGTAATTCAGATATGTTTTGTAACACTTGTAATAGAACTTGAGAGCAATATACAACACTCCTTAAAAACCATATTTTTGTGTTAATGTTTGCTTGCTCTATCTCATTACTTACTTGTGTTCCTAGTATCCTTATAATCAAACCTGGTTCCCTATTTGAACTGTCAAGTGTTTAAAGTCTCTCCTCATTGTGAAACTGATTTTGTTTGGCACCTTTACCCGGTCCTGCAACAATGCCCCTATCATGGGTCTTTTTTCCTATATAGCCATATGGTACCGATAGGGTATTGTCCTTCGAGAAGGTCTACCAGCTGCCATACTTCTTGTTTCTTGAACTGGAGCCATTCTTCCTACATTGCCTCGATCCTGCTGTTGTCTTGAAGAGCCTCTTTAATATTCTTGGGTATAATTTGACACAGAAAGCAAGAAAACAAATAGATGTTTGCAATACTTGACTTGCTTCTAGTCACCCACTCATTTAGATCACCAATGATGCTTGACACTGGATGATTCTTATGTATCCTAATAATTGGAATTGAGTCACCAGTGATGGATACATAAAGATTGAAGACATTCAGATCATCTTGGTGAGAGGCACCTTCAGGTTGTGATGTAGGAGAATGGTGAAAGTAATCAAATGCATTAACTTCTTCAGCTTCAACAGCACTTTGAAGACTTTCATCATTTGCATTCCCTTGGTTTTCAGCTAGTACAGAAGCAGATTATGTATTTCTAACATCAGTAGATGGTCCTGAAGGAGAGGGCGTTGAACAAGGACCAGCCTCATTTGAAACACTCTAATATTGTACATCTTGTCTAACAAGATCAGCTTGTAATGGAACTTCTTCATTAAATTGATCAGCAGAAGAGGGAGGAATAATTGGAAAGTCATTTCTTCTCTCTACTGTTTTAGAAGATCCAGCCGATTGTAGGTTTCCATCATTTGACAAGTGAATCTGAGGAATTCAGTGGGGGATCCCTCATCATGGAGTTCCAGATGCTCCCTGATGGTAGTTTCACTTATAAGGATCTCCTGTCCACAGACCCTTGATCGAATAATCCTTTCATCATTCAGGGTTTCACAGCAACCATTGGCCCAGAAATTGGCTAGAGGTTTGAGTATATGGTAGGGTTTACGGTAAGGGCTATGAAGTATGCGGACTATGATAGAAATTGGACAATAGGGGCAAATCGACATCATTTGAAGAATCAAGGATGGTGACTTGGCTATGTTGGGGATTCAAGGCCATTATTTGGAGAGTACTGTTTGATTGAAAGTGAGTGATGAAGAAGATGGAAATTTCAGGCTTTGGTAAAGAAAGTAAAGAAAGTAAAGAAAGAAAGTAGAGAAAGAGAGTCGGAAGTTTTTAAATGGGGCGTAAAAAGCCAAATTGATAAGGTGAGACGTTGGGTGAAAGGACGGTTTAGGTTTCGATTTGACTGGGGCAGCAAGGTAAACCATTTAAAATATTCCGACAATCATCAATAAAATCTTACTTTTTACAAAGTGGGGCCCAAAGATTTCTGTTACACAGTAAAAGTTTTCTTCTAAGGGTAATATTTCTTCCCAGAGAGTTAGGCCCAAAGACTTCGTTATGTTAGGGATTCAAGGCCATTATTCGGAGAGTACTGTTTGATTAAAAGTGAGTGAAGAAGAAGATGGAAATTTCAGGCTTTGGTAAAGAAAGTAAAGAAAGAAAGTAGAGAAAGAGAGTCAGAAGTTTTTAAATAGGGGGTAAAAAGCCAAACCAATAAGTTGAGAAGATGGGTGAAAGGACGGTTTAGGTTTCGATTTGACTGGGGCGGCAAGGTAAACCATTCAAAATATTCCGACAATCATCGATAAAAACTTACTTTTTACAGAGTATGTCCCAAAGATTTCCGTTACACAGTAAAAGTTTTCTTCCGAGGGTAAAATTGCTTCATAGAGAAAACACTTGTGTTTCTCGGTATTGCCTTCTGAAGCCATTTTTACTTCCGAAGGCAAATCATGTCTTAGTGACAAATTTGCTTCCGAGAGTAAAATCTTCTTCTGAAAAAAGAAGTTAATAAGCTTTGGAAGTGAATTTGATCTATGATCAAATGTTCTTCCGAGGCTAAAAGCTCTTTAGAAGAGAATACTTATACAGAGGAATTTGCCTTCGGAAGATGGATAAAGATCCCTTCCGAGAGTAAATTTCTCTTCAGAAGAATCCATATTATAAATTTTGAAGAAACCTTTTTGTAATAGGGCTTACATTGTATTTAGACAACATAGATAAGACACATTTTTAAAAGGTTTTAAAAGAAAAGGAATAGTCAATGTTAATCATCCTAATAGCTATGATTAAATATTTAAATCTTTGTTCATCAAAGGTTTTTATGAACAAGTCAGCATATTGTTCATTTGAATTAACTTTGACTAGCTTGATTAGATTTTTCTCAAGAATATCTGGAATGAAATGATACCTGATGTCAATGTGTTTTGTCTTGGAGTGCTTGACTGGAATTTTTGTGATTGAAATGGCACTCTTGTTTTCTATATGGATAGCAGTCTCCATGAAGTTGAAACCATAATCCAACATCTGGTATTGAATCCAAAGCAGTTCAGCACAACAGCTTGCCGTAGCAATATAATCAGCTTCAACATTTGATGTGGATACACATGATTGCTTCTTACATTCCCTGGAGATGATCTTTCCAATAAGAAATTGACATCCTCCTGATGTGGATTTCTTTTTGATATTGCAGCCACCATAATCACTGTCAGTGTATCCATAAAGGTAAAAATCCTTATTCTTAGGATACCAAAGACCTAGTTTGGGAGCTCTTTTGAGGTATCTAAGGATCCTTTTGATAGCAATTAGGTGAGACACCTTTGAGCAGCCTGATATCTTGCACAGATGCAAGTTGCAAACATCATATCAGGTCTACTTGCAGTGAGATACATCCGAGATTCAATAATTGCCCCATACTGATGCTGATTGTTATCCTCCACCTCGGAATCAGTACAAAGATGGTGATTTCTGGGTATAGGTGTCTTGGCTGGCTTATAATCATTCATCTCAAATCTTTCTATGATGTCCTTGACATACTTAGATTGATTGATGAAAGGCCCTTCTTCCATCTGCTTCACTTGAATTCCATGATGCTTTCAAAGTCCTTGCATATTTTGACATCTGAGGAACCAAATATGATGTCATCAACATAGACTTGTACAAGCAGCATGTCCTTCCCAGACTACCTTATGAACAATGTTTTGTCTATTATGCCTCTTGTATAGCCACTCTTGAGAAGAACTGAGATAGTGTCTCATACCACAGCCTAGGTGACTCATGCAACCCATAAAGAGATTTATCAAGTTTGCACACATAGTTAGGGTCCTGTGGGTCTTCAAATCCAAGTGGTTGGCACACATAGACTTCTCTGTTGATATCTCCATACAGAAATGCACATTTGACATCCAGTTGATAGGCTGTAAAGTTCTTGGATGCAGTAAAAGCAAGAATGATTCGCATAGCCTTAAGTCTTGCAACAAGTGCAAAGAAATTTGTGTGATCTATGCCTTCCTCCTGTGTGTTTCCTTGAAAAACAAGTCTTGCTTTGTTCTTGATGATCAAACCTTTATCATCTCTTTTGTTTCTAAACACCCACTTAGTGCCAATGGGGACTTAGCCAGGTGGCAATAGACATAAGTTCCATACCTTTTGCCTCTTGAATTAAAGCAACTCCTCTTGCATTGCTTCTATCCAGCTGTTGTCCTTGAGGGCTTCTTCCACCTTCTTTGGATCCATCTAAGATAGAAAGCATGAGTACAAGCAGATATTCCCATTATGGGTCTGACTTCTTGTTTTCACATATTCTGAGACATCCCCAATGATGTTTTCATCTGGATGAGTGTTGTGTATCTTGACCCTAGGAATCACATCTAGTGGTATATATAGATCCAGGTTTAAGAAGTTTTGCTCAGGATTTTGAATACCATGACCAGCTGATGTCTCACACTCATTCAATGAGGACTGATTCAATGAATATGTGACAGCATCAATGATAGAGTGCTGAGAAGCAGCATCAACAGTTGCTTGTTCCTCCAGATCATTGTTTTCAACAACTTGGTGTTGAGTACTTGAGTTGTCAGCTGTTGAGTTATGAGGCTCAGTAGGCTGATAACTTATTGAAGCTCCATTGTTTCCTGAGATATTCAAGCTTTTAGGACTTTCAGTTGAAGGGGCTTGATCTTTATTTCCTCTTGGAGAACTTAGAATAGGTCTTGGTAACTCAAACATTTGATCTTTATAGGGGTCACTTTGAGTTCCTCTTCCAGCTAAAACATTCTCACAAGATGGTTTAGAATAGTTTGGAAACAATTCTAAATTGAAGATATAATCAGGACCATTGCCCTTAATACAAGAAGTGTGCTCATTGACAATAATGTTAGATGATTCCTCAACTGTTGATTTTTGATATTATACACTCTATATGCAATAGAGGTTGAGGAATATCAAATAAAGATAGCATCATCCGACTTTTCAACAAATTTTGCTAAATTGTCCTTTGTGTTAAGTATGGTGCACCTGCTGCCAAAGGACCTAAGAAAGCCAATGAACGGTGGCCTCTTGTTCCATAGATCATAAGGGGGTCTTTGCATGGGCTTAACAATGAGAACCCTATTCTGCACATAACATGCAGTGCTGACTGCCTCTGCACAAAAAGTTAGGGGCAGTTTTGAGTCACCTAAGATAGTTCTTGCAGCCTTAATAAATGTCCTGTTCCTCCTCTCAGGAACACCATTCTGTTGAGGAGTTCTAGGAGCACTATATTGTCTGGCAATCCCTTTTGAGATACAAAATGAGTCAAGTACTTGATTCTTTAACTCAGTCCCTTGATCACTTCTAATGATTTTTACCTTGTGATCTATCTGATTTTCAATTTTAAGAATAATAGATTTTAGAGTTTTAGCAGTTTCATCTTTAGTTTTTAAGAAGAAAGCCCAAGTAAATCTTGTGAAATCATCACTAATCACAAGGCAATATGATTTCCTTCCAATGCTCATTATACTTGTAGGACCAAAAGATCCATGTGCAATAAGTGTAATGGGGTGGTGATAGAGTTAACTTCATTGGATTTGACAGAAACTTTGTGTTGCTTACCTTTCAGACAAGCAACACAGTTGTCTTTATAGAAAAAATTACCTATTAGGCACACCTTGTGCCAAATAATTCTTAACCAATTTATTCATGGTTTTAAAATTAACATCTCATATTCTTTTATGCCAAAGAGTTGACTCATCACCATTTGCCTTGGAAAGAAAGCATGATACTTCACCTAGTGGGGAAACATTGTTCATATCTAGCTTGTACATATCCCTTCTCTTGGGAGATCTAAGAAGCACCAATTCCTGAGGAATTGTCATCCCAGGTTTAAGGATGATGCATTCATGTTCTGTGAAAAGAATTTGGTGCTTTTGATCATAGAATTGAGAAACACTTAAAAGATTATGTTCAAGATGTTTGACAAAGTTTACTTTGTCAAATCTTAACTTACCATTGGATACACTACCTCTACCAGAAATGTATCCTCCAGCTTCACCTCCAAACTGAACAGGACCTCCATCAAAGTTTTCAAACTGTTGTAGGAGAGATCAATTCCCTGTCATACACCTGGAGCATCCACTATCTAGAATCCAAAAATTTCCATTCTTGTCATGTGGATGTCCCTGCACATAAGGTGAAATGATTAGTTACTATTGGAAACCCAAGCCTTGTTGGTCTTGGGTTCTTCCAATGCAGATGATATAATTGAATCAAAATGTATGCATGGGGGTTCAATTATGGTTTAAGAAGAAGAGGGTTGGGCTGCAGCATCTTTTCTGATCTTCCATTCCATCCTATGGTTGATCAGTGTAGATGAGCTTGAAGAGGCTTGTGCAGTATAACTTGCTTCCGAGGCTTCTTTCTTCTCGAAAGAAGTTGTCAAGACCTTTTCTTCCGAAGCAGTCTTCTTCTCGGAAGGTTTCAAATGATTCTTTTTGTTCCTTTGTTTGTTCTTTGACTTGTCTTCCAAAGCTAATTTCCTTTCAGAAGAAAGAGTTTCTTCAAAAGCAACTTGGCTTTGGAAACAAGCTTTTCTTTCCTTAACACTTGGACCATATGATAAGGTCCAAATATGAAACCATCCTTGACTTCTTCTTTCTTAACATTGGATGCATAATTTGTGCTTGCTGGACTGTAGTAACAATCTTTAGCCATTTGCTTATGCAGACCACAGATTATGCATTCAATGTTATTCTTGATGGGGCATGTTGACTGTTGTTTCTTGCACCTCTTTTCTTCTTCAACAGCCTTCCCTTTCAATTTTTGATCCTTTATCTAGATAGGTGTGCTGGTACTACACTCCTTTCCTGAATCAGGATTTCCAACCACTTGAAATCTAATTGAGGTGATTACTACCCTTTGCTTTAGGTCTATCTTAAACTTTGACCTAGCCACCTTCTTGGTAGTTTTTGTTGCTACCCTGATTTTGTTTCTTTTGGCTTTGGTGGTTAAGGGTTGATCATCATCTATGGGGATGAGGTTTTCTACCTTATCCTTCCCTGTGGTGGTTTCCATAATTGCATCATTCTTCTGCTCTTTGGTTAATGGGTCAGCAGTTGGCACCTCTTGCTTATCAGTACCGCATCTTGGTTGTCTAATAGACACAAAGGAGTGTGGTGTATCACTTTCATTGGTTCCCAGCCCATTTTGTTTTGATAGCACACCTTTGAGTGGGAGGATGATGCAACGATGGTATTGAAGTTATGCTCTTCAATGGCATTCTTCTTGGATTTCGCTCAGCTATTACTAGCTGGACTTTCGCCACAGTCAACTTGGAGATTAAATCTTTTATTTAGGTCGTGTAATTTGAGTGTTCATGTGATTGGTCCAAAAGGATCGAATCTATGATGATATCATAACGCAATGATTAATTCAAACACAAAGTAATCAAACACAAGCAATTACATCAAAAAAATTCATAGATTTCATTGATAGCAAATGTACGGATACAATGTGTAGGGTTACAGTTTGTTTAACTGACTCTCACTGTTTCTTAGATCTGAGATGTCTATGATTTAGTCTCTCTCTCTTGTCTACCCTGCACATACATAAAATATCTTATTTATACTATCAAAAAACTAAGGAACATATATTTACAAATAAGTCCCTATACTATGACAAAAAACAACATAAAGACAAAATGTTAATCTTTCAAGAAGTCTAACAATACTCCCCCTAAGATTACAATGTCTTCAGTCTTCAAAATAATCTTTTGGTTCTTCTTTTATCTTGAACATAGGCTTCTCTTTATACATCTCTTGTTCCTTCAATGCTTTTGCAATTGCTGACTTGAACTTGCCTGCAAGAATTCTTTGTTCAGGCTTTGACGAGTTTGTCTTAAGCTCCATCTTGTTCATAATTTCTAGAGTCTATTTAGATAATCCTGCAATGTCAACATTAGCATAAAATCAAGAGGATTGGGATAATCCTTTGAGTGTATTTCCAATACTCCTTTGCTTGATATCCGCATAAAATCAATTGACTTGATATCCTTCTTTACAATCTTTGCATAGGCTAATGCTTTCATTAAAGATATTCATTCCATGGCTGCATCCATAACCTTGATAATCGACATAAAGTATTTACGATCATTCTCAGCCATTTCAGGTGATACCCGATCAAACTTCTGAATTGATAAAAATGAGACGTCACTTGGATGTAGAAGTTTTAATTCAAACACTCCAAACCATGAAATCATATCAAGATCCCAATCGTCTAGGTTCCGAACTAACATCAACTCGAACGTGTCAGAATTATAAAACCATCTCAAAATCGGTTTTGTTGATTGAGTTCCATCGATTACCATCAATCCAGGATTAGTAATCTTCTCAAAGAATTGGTCACTATACGCATCCAAAAATTTTTCTTCTTCTTCAGATTTATCACCACTTTTCCTCTTGCTTTTCAATGACTTGAAGTATTCCTTATCTTCTTGATCACATCTCATTTTGAGAAATGATTCCATCCTTGACACACCTCGATTCAACATTTTAACAAAATTTTCACCTCTATTTGCATTTGATGGATTGATCAACTTCAACTTGTTTAATTCTTTTAGATCTTGCACTAGTAGAGCAATATTGCTAGTGTAAAAGTGATACGCATCGCAAATAGCATTTACGCGCTTAATCAAAAATGCATCAAATACATCATCATACTTCCATGCCACGATCTTCACATTCTTGGTATTATCCGGAACAATCATTGCATTTAGCAGTTCAGAGATTGATTGTCCTTTTTGTAGAATATTCCTTACAATATCACCAGTAGTTCTTGCTTTGTTCCATAATTGCTTTTGTTCAACAAATACTTCATAAGCTTGCTTTTCTTTAGGAAACATTTTCATCAATTCTTTCCTGCTTTCATGTTCCTTCCTTTTTAACGCCATTGACTTGATCTCTTGTGGTTTTAATATTCTTGTTCTTTTAGTGATCTCCAAATATTGTGGATTGTCCATATCAAGCATGATCATTCTGTTGTTTTATTTTTCAGTCTCTTGGAAACTTTTCACCAAATTTCTCAATGATTCGGTTTGTAATCTGTTCAACTTCTTCCTAGGATAGTTTCTCGATTGCAGCCATAATCTGAGCTCAATTGTGTTCATGTTATCAGGGTCAGGATGATGTATCTCTGATGTTGAAAGTTCCTCAATGTTAATACTTTCATGTAGAGGATTCTATTCACCATGTTCAACAATAATCTCATTTGGATCCACAGGAGCAATTGACTCAGCTGTCACACACTTCTCATATTCTTCATTTATTTGAGACACTATGAGTCCATCCAAGAATACCCTGTTCTACTTTCTCTTTATCAAGTAATTATATCTCTCATCAACATCCACTGGTATATCTTCAGATACAGCTTCAAAAGGATAATAACTTGCTTCAACGATATCTTCATCTTCTAATACCTCATCATACCATGTATCTGCAAACTCTGTTTCTAAATCATTAAGAGCTCCAACTGTCTCTTGGGCTTCAGTTTCTTAACTTTCTTGAATAACAGATTCAGACACAATCTTTTGAATTTTTGACATCGGTATGGATGAAGATTCAACTACAACTGATAAATCAGTATCATCAATCTTTCTTTTTCCTTTATCAACTTCAGGTATCTTTTCAACATCAATTGGGTTAATTTCAGATACAATAACCACATTAGGAGATTGTGACATTGCACTTTCTTTCATTCCTTCAAACTCTTCTTTTTAATTTATCATGACTTTCTCTTAACTTCTTTTTTTTCATCCATAAGATCATAATCTTTGAGCATCACTTCAAAGTTTTGTAAATTTGCTTCTTTATCTTTTTCAAGATTAGCAATCATTAAATCTTTCTTTAACAATTCCTCTTTCAATTTTTCATTTTCTTCCTTTAGCTTCTCAATTTGCTTAAGCTGATTCAAGTTTTCTTCTTTTAATGAATCAATTATCTGCTGAGTATTTACTTCCTTAGTCAGAACTATGTCATGTTGACTTAACCTTTCAATTTCATCTGGGAGAACAGACTCAAAGGTTTCAAAATTTTGAACATCATCATCAACTTCTTGTTGTACATTAGTTTCAACATTTTCTTCAATCATTTCTACTAATTCATCAACATTTTGAATTTCTTAATTCACACCTTCAACCTGTTCTACTTCAGGAACAACATCTTTATATACTTCTTCTATGACATTTCAATCATTTCCATCATCATTGTCATCATCACTATCATCATCAGTTGAACTATAACTTTCATCATCAACATCTTTATCATTATTATCTTCATTTTCAGACTGTTCTTGTGGAACTTCTTCTATCAGATCATTAGGATCTACTAGCTCATCTTCAATCAAATGAAAATGCTCTTCATTTATGTTTACTTCATCTCGAACAACTGCTCTCATATATTAAAACAATGGAATATTTTGAGCACTAGTGATCATAGCCAATTTTTTGTAAGTTATCTCAGTCATATTCTCCAATATTAAAATTTCTCCACTAAATCCATATGCGTGGAAATCTGGATTAGCTTCATTAATAATCATTTGCAGAAATCTCGGGTACATCAAGTATTTGTTTCTAATGCCCTTCTCCAAATTATAAATGAATCCATTCATTATCCATGTAGCCATGTTAAATCTTCTGTTTTGGGCTAATGCAACAATAGGAGATTCAATGTCTACCGGGAAATAATTCCATCCAGCACTCCTTTTTGACATACTATGTTGGAAAATGTAACATATAAGCTTCCAATGATTATACACTCTAGCTCTAAAGAATTGTTTCTTTGGAAAATGGTCTAGATGACCCATAGCTAGGAATGTTTCTCTACATTCATTGAAAGAAAACTCAGGTAAGTCTTGTTCATCATTATGTCCCAACCTTAGTGTAACAACCGACTCCTAGGTCGAACTTTAACTTTAATTTTTACCCGACATTATTTTCATTCTTATTGTTAATATTATTTTCTTCTTACGTGACAATTGATTTCATGTTTAGTTGCCTTATAAGATTTCATTATATCTTGCCTTAGTCTAGAAATTATTAAGCGATCCTAGAAAAATAGTAAATCTATGCTAGAAATTAAAATTTTAATTAAAACAAATAATATGTGTGTACACAATACATATTCACGGCACACACACATATATGTATATATATATATATATATATATATATATATATATATATATATATATATATGTATGTAATCTTACACTTAAAAACTTATAAAACTAATACAACCAATAACTACACTACACTAACAACTTACACTACAATTTAAACATTACAAAAAAAAAAATAATAACCACCCACACACCCAATCTCGGCCCCCCCCCCCCCCTTCCCTTATCACCACCCTTCTTGAAACCTACAAACCCACTAACCCACACTTCCACCTCTCTTCCCCATACATGAAACATTCACTCTCATCCTCCTCCTCCCTCTCTAACTCACGAATTCTCTCCCTCCCATCTTCAAAAATCTGCAAATCTTCTCTATTCTAGCCAAGAAATTAGAAGACCAACTCCATCCCAACGTCGACAAAGAGCAAACCAAGCTAGAAGATGAACTAAAGTGTGTTTTTACACAAGGTTCTTGCGAAATCCAGAAAGTTTCAGCTCAATCTCGTGATTCTACAGCCCTCATACTACTCAAATCATTCCAAAATCACGAAACACCTTGAGTGTAAGCATCTATATACCGAAAACAAAGCTATTTCTTGAGTTTTCTTCACTTTTCTACCATGAAATCTCACTTTTCTTGTTCACAACATAAACTTGCGGCCATATAACTGTTTTTGTAAGACTCATGACTTCAAAAAGGTATATTTTAATGAGTGTTCATGAACCATGGGTTGGTGCATATGATTTCAACCCGAAAACCCTCTTTTTCGTGTATCTTAGCACCAATAACCCACTTGTTTTGAAAGACCCTTCAACCAATGTTAAAACCTGCTCCAAAAAATTTTATTAACATCATTATAATCTGCATTAAAAGTTACAAAAAGGGTTGGTAATGTTTATGCTCAAACTATGATGATTACACATGTGCAAATGTTGTAAAACACCCTCTAAAAGGCAACTATGGTGCTTGATATGAAAAGTCTGTGACATTATGCTTTGTTCCAGTATTTTGATGATCTTAACCTTATAATATTCATGGTAGATGTGGATTATGTACAAAGAAGGGGCATTATGGACTAAATGGTTTAGTGACCCGAAAAGGTGGTGAAATTCTCAAAATGGCTAAAAATTAATAAGTTGCAACTTTTAAAATCTCCAGGCCCTAAAATAATTATTTTAGTATTAAAAACCGAATTTGTAGTCATGTTTAAAGAGGACACAGTTTAAAGACAAAATGTTAATCTTTTAAGAAGTCTAACATCATGTTTAAAGAGGACACAGTTTTCTCTAACTCTTCTATTTTGAGTTTGTAGTCAGATTTTGCACTCATAAAATCAAATTTTAGTATGTGTAAAGACTCAATATAAGATTTAATTTCAATGTTGTAGTCCTGATACAATTTAACCTTAGCAATACAGGCTGGAGTACAGAGGTATTCATATACCTTAGTGTTTTTAGTTCCAGCCATGAGAGCTTGAGCTGGAGTGACATCTTGCAACATGAAGCTCAAATCAACTTCTTGAGCAATAGCTGTAGTTTGTTGTTCAGTGGATTTGGTTGCAGCTTTAGGGGTAGAAGAATGTTGGGAGGCTTGAGTTGCTCCAGGATTAGATCTAGGAGCTTTGTATTCCCTTGCAAAGTGACCAAGCTAGTTGGAGTTGTAGCACTTGGCCTTTGTCTTGTCAAAACCAAATTTGCTGTTGGTTGGGTTCTAAGGGAACTGCCTTCCAGTTCTTTTGAAGAATTTCTTTTCTCTATAGGTCATTTGAGCAATTTGTTGGACAATGTCCATGTATTGAACATCATCTGGGTTGAAACACTCTAGATCATCAAAATGAAATTGAAAATCTTCAAAGTGCTCACTCCCTGAAAGAAAGGCATAACTATCCTAGAAAGGATTTTGTTGAGCCTGTTGAGACCTGGGTGTCTCAGGGAAAGCGATGTATGGCCCAGAGGAAGATGATGGCTATTGGAGGTAGTTCAGGTACAACTGGGGTTGGGGAGTTCTTGAACCTTCAGCAACATGAAGAGCATTGCTAACAGGAAGGTTTTGAGGGTTTGTTCAT
Organism: Flaveria sonorensis; assembly: GCA_025506505.1. Taxonomy (NCBI): domain Eukaryota; kingdom Viridiplantae; phylum Streptophyta; class Magnoliopsida; order Asterales; family Asteraceae; genus Flaveria; species Flaveria sonorensis. The sequence continues at coordinate 48,202,977 of CM046429.1, read as the reverse complement.
CTAATGGCTTTTCTGAGTTTCCATCTCCGTACGGTATCCATCAAGGATTCCATATAGTTCAGTAATAGTGAGAGTGTTAAGATTCTCAGTTCTTTTGATTGAGACATAATAGAAAGTCCACTCATGAGGAAGTGCACTTATGAACTTTCTTACTATGTCTCTCTTCTCAAGAACCACTCCTATAGACTGAAGAAAGGTGATCAAGTCCATGTACATAAAGTATTGTTGGCTCAAGGTCTCACCAGCAATATATGTGAAGTTCTCAAACTTCTAATTCAGCACATCTTTTTTGGACTCCTTGTATTCAGAAAAAAAGAGTACATTAGCTTCAAAGCATTAAAGAGTTCTTTGGAAGATTCGCATTGCTTAAAGCCTACCATTTTAGAGTTTGGTATAGCTGTAAGCAAAACAGTCATGGCTTTGCAATCAATGACCATCTTCTTGATGTCCTCATCAGAGTAGTCTTTAACGATCTTCTCAATCATGGCACCATTATCAGCTGGGAATTCCACCTTTGGTTGGTATGGACCATAAGTAACTGATCTCCACATGCGGCTATCTTGATACTTGATAAAGCCTTCAATACGTTTGCACCAGGTTCCAAAGTCATCAGGAGTGATGATGGGAGACTTGATCATGGTTCCCATCTCAGACTCAGAAAATTTCTGGTTAGGAGCCATTTGAGTGAAGTGAGTGAGTGTGAAGAAAACAAGGGTGATTTGGGATGGTAAGATCTCACAATTAAGAGCCTAAAAAGCTCTGATACTAAATGTAGGATCGGTGTTTGTCTCACAACACAAGATATTCTCACAAACTCACTTAATATCACTTGGGTTGATGAAGCAAAATCTCTACTAAGTTTACAAGTAATATAATAAGTTAATGAAAGCATAATAACACAAGAATGATTTTTCAAGATACTTGTATATATTACTTCTCAACTTAGCAATACAAGACTCTTACAAGCATAGTTACTAGGTTATATGGAGAAACTATATATACTACTATCTACAGCCAGTTATACTTGGAAAACCAGCTGGAATTTACAACTAATCAAATACTACATTACTAGAAGTAAAGCATCTAAGATAAACCAATATCCTAGATTAGGTAGACATGACATGTCCATGACTTACCTTTTGTCACCAAGAATGGCAACTGTACTAAGTTGAGAATGGTGAACAGTGGATTAAAGTATGGTCAACTACATGGGCGTGAGAAAGTGCCATGTAGTATATCAGAGTTGCAACAGGCTGTCAGATAGACCATATTTATGTCCACTGGTTCATAGTTGGTTCTTCAGAAGGTAAATGGCTTCGGAAGAATAAATTCTTCCGAGGTCATTTTGGCTTCGGAAGAAACAACTATAAGGTAATATCAGAAGATTATAAGGCTGATGCAACCAAGGAAGCCAAAACAACCAAGGGTCTTCCTGCATGCATGCACTGGACATACAAGGAAGAAGTTGCTTCGGAAGTTTTACACTCTCCATAGAAAATACTCTAAGTGTAAAGTCTTCCGAAGCCAAAGTCCAAATCTTCCGAAGCCAAAGATGAAGTCTTCCAAAGCTTCAGAGACAAAGTCTTCCGAAGCCAATTTGCTGTGAACTCTAATTTCTTCCAAAGACAGAGAAGACATACTTTCTCTGATCTACTTTACATAAATCTGACACACTTTTTGTTGCAACTCTGAAGACTCATTAACTTATACAAGTTGGTGAAAAGTCCATGCTTTTGTAAACTGTAGATTAAGGTCTTTGTCTATAACTTCTTACTATTGTACCTGTAAACCTTTTTATATCAGAAAAGGATGTGAGCCATGGCATGTCATAGTCACTAGTCAAAAGGTGCACGACCGGGTTAGGGTGTTAACTACAATTAGTTTCACAAGAGGAATGATCTTAGATCACTTAACAGTTCAAATAGGGAACATGAAACATTGAAAATACAAGGAACACAAGTAACAATAAGATAGAACTTAGAATAATAACACAAGTATTAGTTTTCAAGGATGTTGTATATTGATCACAAGTTCTATTACAAGTGTTCAAAGCATTATCTAAAATATAAGGACATGAGACTCTTTTATACTACAACCTACAACCGTCAATACTTGGAAGGACAGTTGGAATTAACTGATTTAGACAAAAAGATCAATCTAGAGTCAAAAGGCAGATTGCCTTTTGACTAGTGACTATGACATGCCATAGCTCACTGACTTTTCCTAGTACAAAAAGTCTAAAGAAACAATAAAAGAAAATTATAGATAAAGACTTTATCTACTATTCACTAAAGCATGGAAGTTTCACCAATTCATACAAGTTGGTGAGTTATTAGAGTTGCAGCAGAAAGTTGGTCAGCTTTATCAAAACTAGATCAGAGAAAGCATCTTTTCTCTGTCTTCCAAAGAAATCAGTCTTCACAGCAAAATGGCTTCGAAATACTTTGTCTTTGAAGCTTCGGAAGACTTCATCTTTGGCTTCGGAAGAACTTGGCCTCTGGCTTCGGAAGTTTTTACACTTGGAATATTTTCTGTTAAGTGTAAAGCTTCTGAAGTAATTTCTTTTGAACTTTTGGCTTCAGAAGACTTTACACTTAGAGTTTTAGAGAGTGTAAAGCTTCTACAACAAGTTCATCCTTGTTCCTTAGTGCATGTTGGAAGATCTTTGGTTGCATCGGCTTCATAATCTTCAGATAGATCCTTACAAACTCCCCCTAGGCTGATGCTATCAAAATAAAGAGATTCTTCAGATGTTAATAGTCCTTATTAGGATCAGCAGCAAACCTCTCTTCATCATATGGTTAGGATCCTTCAGAATCTCATAAAATCTTCTCATGTCATAGAGATCATGCAAAGGAAGGGCAAGCATGTCTTGCTGAAAGTAGACATCTTGACCTCCTTGATCTCTAGTGACATACCATCTGTCTGGATTGTCAGCAAAACTCCAGGACATGATGGGTCTTCCTCAGGTCTTCCTCAGGATGTTCTGACTCATCCTGAGTTAAAGGCTCAACTCTTGGGCCTTCAGTCAAGGTTTTCCCTTCGAAGCAAATCTTAGGTTCCACCTCAACATCCAGTTGAGGAAAGATCTCACCTGCTAGCCTATGTCTATATAATTTTGATCTCAATTTGAATTCCTCTAGCACCCTATTTTGAATCTGGTCTGCTAATCTCTTAGCTTGTCTGTTGTGGCTTGGGTTGACAAGTGGAAGATTCACCAGATTAATGCACTCATAGAAACTCAACTGTGAGAAGTTCAAGATTTCCAGTTAACCCTGAGCTCTAGAGATCACAAGAGCTCTTCTGTTGGTGTCATACCCCAATCCTATAATTGGATTCTCAGAGGGAGCAGAAATTGCTCTTGGAATCCCCTCCTTAAACAAGTGTTGAATGAGTAAGTCTATGTTCATGACTTGAGGAGGTTGTTGAGTCTGGAAAATTGCAAGAGAGGTTGGTGACTCTTCTATGTCTATACTCTGGGAGGAACTCCCAGGTTCTGTGGTTGTGAGGACTTTCTCCCCCTTTTTGGTAGCATCACCTTCTTGCGTAGGTGAGCTTGGGGGTGTCATCCATCACTTCCATAGGTTCTTATGCACCTGGTTGAGTCCTCCTTAAGGGTCTCTCAGCTAACTGGCCCTTGAGATCCGTGATCTCAAGTTGCCGATCATTGACCCTTTACTGCAAGATAGTCACCTAAGATTCCAAGTGAACTATCTTTGAAACTAGATAGGTGCATGTGTTTGTCAGTTTGTGCACCCTATGTTTCAGACTCCCCTCATCTTCAGTTGAAGAATCACTAGGGGATGAGAGAATTCGACCAAAGTCTTCTTCCTCATCACTAGCATAGTGTTCTTGGCTGCGGGAGTTCCCCTGCATCATGACATATTCCAGAGAAATATGAAGAGGTTGGGTTGCCATGGTTTAGGTGTTACTGATGTAATCACTTTCTAAAGTGAGAGCCTCTTTCATATGGATCTCCTAAACATGTTCAGGAAGACCCATCTCAGTTGTGGGTAGATGATGTGGGCTAGACCTGGGTGAGTCAGGAGTGCTCATTTCTCCTTGAGTGTGGGTAGAAAGGAGAGACTCATTGTACTCACTGAAACCCAATTCCTCATCATTATAGAAATCAAGGCTGGGAATTGGGTCGTTTAAGTCCAGTGGCTGAGGGTGGTAACTATCCCCTGAAGGTTGATCACTTGAGTGTTGAGACTTAGAGTGATGGCTTAAGGCTATTGGGGATGTGAGCTCATCAGGCTGAGCATGAGGAACCTCAGCACTGATCATTTGAAAGATGGGAGTGGTCTGCTCCTCAGGGGAAGTGGGAGCTCGATATTCCACTTCCTCCTGTATGGGTTGTGATATGGGGACCTACACATGCTCAGTAGCAGGTGCAGGGGTTCATTTGGATTCTCTTTTGCAGGTGATGGTAATTTGAGGCTGTGGGGGTGGAGTTGAGGTAGAGGGTGTGGGTTCAACACTAGCTGGTGCTGTTAGGTTGGCACGCTGAGCAATGAGCTCAAACATTTTTAGAACCAGGGCTGTTTCTACCATGAAGAAGCCTACAATAGGCTTTCTCAGTATTTTAAAGATGATGGGCTTCATCTGTCCCAATCTAAGAATATTACATGTTCCCCTCAACTGTGAGCCCACTTCACAGTTGAGAATGTGCTGGATATATCACCGGAACATGTAGTATTCTAAGGAGTCTAAATTAGCAAGTAAATTTGTATAGACAAATTGAGAGTACCTGTATTTAACCCCTTGAACCATTCCATGGACTATGAAGGAGAGGTCCTCTGGAACTTGATCCCATCCTCCATGCTTTTTGGAAAGACTGTGTATGATGACATGGAGGAGGTATTTCCATTTGGATGAGACCTTCCCCTTCCTAAAGGTTTTGACTTAAAAGTCACCCTCATAGCCCATCTAATGAAAAGAATGGTTGACAACAGCTTTCAGAAAGGACAACTCACCTTCTTCATCATCCAGCTGAAGGTGTGAGCTTATGATGGCCGGAGTGATGAGTATTGTCCTCCCCTGCACTATAGCAGATAGTGCCTTCTCCCCATCCATAGTGACCTCTTGGTAGGTCCTCCAGAATGCAAGTAGCTGATCATCATAAAGAGGAGGATCAATAGTAAGGGAGGTGAAGTAGTGAGATGCAGAAAGGTATCGACAGACCTTTGATAAATGAGGATCTTTCTCAAAGTCCAACAGAGCAACCTGATTGTGTTGTCTGTGAAGGTGCATGGTAAAACCCGGTTGGTTTCTGTATGGCCCCGTTCCTGGAGACCTCACAGTTGGTCGATCATAGCATTATACATATAAGGCACTATACATTTCATGAGATTAAGCAGCGGATTAAGTTAACAAAAACCACTCATGCTTATAATTAATGTTGCAAAATAATACATCGTTGTAAGTTAGGGTTACAAAATAATCAATTAGTTGCATTACAATACAACAAAATCATTAAGCATGAACGGATGCCAGTCTTGCCCCGACGAGTAGCTTTCCCCAAGTGCCATCATCATCAATAATTACCTGCCAACTGAAAATGCATAAAAGTCAGCGTTGCTGAGTGAGTTGTAGTTTTAAAAGTATAAAAAAATACCTTTGTTTATAGACAAAAATATCATTTTCTTAAAATACTCCTTTTCATAAATATTCATTACTTTCGTACGCATCATACGTACAACAAGATAATATTCATTATTATCTTTCATCATTCTTCACTTTCATTTTGTTATTATCTTTCACTTTCTACCAGACCAATATGCAATACCCTAAACATTGTGCACGAAGCTGTTACTGGGTCGAAGTCTATAAATAGACCCCTAACATTGTGCACAAATCCTGACCCAGTACCAGGGTATGCCACAAGGGTCCCGTCAATCTCAAAGATTGACCCAGTATGCATCCTTCGGGTTAGCTAAACCGTACACCGTTGAGCTAACGACAACATGGTCGTGCACCTCTATTCAATTTGCTTGCAAGACTTTCATTCATTCTTTATGTTCCACTTTCATTAACATTAATCTGTCACTTTCATTATGATAATACTTTACTTATACAAACATAAACACACCATGTAAAGCCACATAATAATACATAATATGGAACACAAGAACAGGCCATAAACATACATGGAATAAACAAATACAACCATCAAATCAATCCAGGGTCAAACCCTAAAATTTCTATTTTCTCAAAATTTCAGAAAAAATCTTCTATGTGTTCTAGGCGCATGAGCACTATGCAGGCGCATGAGGTACTGTTCAGGCGCATGACCTACACTTAGGCACCTGAATAAACTTATTGGGTGCATGGGGTACTGTTCAAGTGCATGACCTACACTTAGGCACCTGAATAAACTTGTTGGGCGCATGGGGTACTGTTTGGGCGCATGTCAGCACTTAGGCTTTTCTAAGTCAAATTTCTAGGCGCATGGGAACTATTGGGGCGCATGAGCTTCACTTAAGTTTTCTAAGTCAAAATTTCAGGTGCATGAACCCTATTTGGGCGCATGACCAACAGTTTATGCATATTTCAGACTTATTTTCAAACCCAATCTGCACATTAACCTGTTCTTAACATATATCTATCATTCTAAGCATCAACAACACATATGCAACCATAAAACCCAAGCATACATACACAATACATACGGGTACAAATATAACAGTTGTAAAACATTTTAAAACATGCATTTTCAGCTCCAAAATATTAAGAACACGTAGAAAACTAGGGTCTAGAACTCACCAATTGCAACCAACAAGTAAAACTCCTCTAAACTTGTATGCACGAGAGTTAAAACACCTAAAACAAGCCAAAACAAATACCCAAACACCAAAAGCACATAAAAACCAATTTTATGGTTGAAAACCCAACAAAACCGAACCAATTATACAAAGAACACTCACCAAGGTTCAAATTTCAACCTCTTCTTCTTGAATAACCGAGAGAAAATCTTTTCTCTTCCTTCTTCTTGTTCCCGGTCGAACAGCAGAAAGCAGATATGAATACATGGGCGGCCATACTCTTTTATATAATAAAATATTGAGTTTTGTACTCTTTTACATTTTGGCCCCCTCCATTTTGACTCCTTTTCCTTTCTTTCAAGACACTTTTATTTTCTCTTCTTATTGCTTTATCCTCTTTTATTTTGATAAAAATTTCGGGTGTTACAGTTTTGTCAATCAATGTTTGCCATGAAGGAAGTTTGTTGGTGAAGAAGAAGGTTAATTTTGGGAGAATTTTAGGTCAAGAATTTGTGGAAGAAGAAAAGAGTGAGAAGAAGGGGAACCATTGAGAATATATATAGAATGGATTTAAGACAAAGTTAATGTAAAAGGATAAACTTTGAAATCCGAAAATAGGTCCCACTTCTGAAAAAGCGCCCAAAAAGGTAGTTTTTTTGGAAGTTGAAAATCTTCCGAAGGTAATTTTTGCTTCGGAAGTTTTTGAGAAAAAGCTTCCGAAGCCAATTTGGCTTCGGAAGATATTCTTAAGAAATTTGAAAATTTGGCTTCGGAAGAAAAACACTTAGAGAGTTTTTCTTCCGACAAATGTTTGATTTAGGAAGATATTAAGTCCTGGGAGTTTTATTTTAAGAAGAATAAATCTTTCGAGACTTAATTGCTTTCGGAAGATATTTGTCCTTCAAATACATGCAAGTACTTAAAAGCATATTTAAGCTTCGGAAGATATTCTCAGAATTTCTTTCGAAGGTAAATTTCTTATAAGTAGTTCTTGATTTAAAAACATAAATTTCTTCCAAAGGCAACTTGAAATTTTTCGAAGGAAAATATGTTTTGAAAAATTTTCAAAAATTTAAGGAATATCATTAAAAATTTTCTTCCAAAATAAACTAGGCTTATGAAGGTGATAAAATAGACAACTTAGGACACACAGGTTTTAGAAATAAAGTTGACTTAAGTTTTTAAGAAAAAATTACTCAAAGTTAATCATCCCAATAGTTGATACAAGATATTTGAATCTCTGTTCATCAAAAGCTTTAGTGAACAGATCAGCATATTGTTCATTTATGTTAACTTTGACTAATTTGATTAATCCCTTCTCAAAATTATCTCTAATCAAATGATACCTGATGTTGATGTGTTTGGTCCTTGAGTGCTACACAAGATTCTCTATAATGGAGATAGCATTGTTGTTGTCTATGTGGATGGGAGTCTCTTTGAAGTTGAATCCATAGTCCAGCATCTGATTTTGAATCCAAAGCACTTGAGCACAACAACTTGCAGCAGCAATGTATTCAGCCTTAGCAGTTGATGCAGAGACACAGGATTGTTTCTTGTATTGCCATGAGACAATCCTTCCTCCAAGAAACTAACATCCCCCAGATGTAGACTTTGCAGTCATGTTGCAACCACCATAGTCACTATCTGTATAAGCATACAGATTGAAGTCAGAACTCTTTGGATACCAAAGACCAAGCTTGGGAGCACCTTTGAGATATCTAAGAATCCTCTTGATAGCAACCAGGTGTGACATCTTGGGGTTGGCTTGATATCTTGCACAAATGCATTTGGCAAACATGATATCAGGCTTGCTGGCTGTTAGGTAAATAAGAGACCCAATCATAGCCCTGTAAAGATTTTCATCCACACACTCCCCCTCAAGATCAGGTCCTAAGGAGTGGTTTTTGGCTATGGGTGTCTTAGCAACCTTACATTCAATCATGTTGAATCTTGTAAGTATGTCTTGTACATACTTTGACTGACTTATGAAGATGCCATTGTCAACTTGCTTCACTTGAATTCCCAGAAAGAAATTTAGTTCCCCCATGGCACTCATTTCAAATCTATTCTTCATTAGCCTCTCAAAGTCTTTGCAGAGCTTTGGATTAGTTGACCCAAAGATAATGTCATCCACATATACTTGAACCAGCATTAAGTCATTCTCTGTCCCTTTGATGAAGAGAGTTTCATCTATAGTACCCCTCTTGTAACTATGTTGGCAGAGATACTGAGATAGTGTTTCATACCACTTCCTTGGAGCTTGGTGCAGCCCATAAAGAGCTTTATCAAGCTTGCAGACATAATCAGGATGATCTGGGTCTTCAAATCCAGGTGGTTGTTTGACATACACCTATTCATCAATCACCCCATACAGAAAAGCACACTTGACATCAAGTTGGTAGACCTTGAAATCCTTGGATGTAGCAAAAGCCAGGAATATTCTTACGGCTTCAAGTCTTGCCACAGAAGCAAAAACATCTCTGTAATCAATTCCCTCTTCTTGTGTGTACCCTTGAACAACTAGTCTAGCCTTGTTCTTGATGACAAGTCCTCTATCATCTTTTTTGTTCCTAAAAACCCATTTGGTTCCTATGACAGTCTTCCCTTGAGGAAGAGGACATAGGTTCCAAACCTTCTGTCTTCTAATTTGAAGTAGCTATTCTTGCATAGCTTCAACCCAGCTTCCATCCTTCAGAGCCTCATTAACATTCTTTGGCTCAAACTGGGACAAGAAGCAAGAGTGCAGACAAATATTTTGCTCATGGGTTTGTCCTCTTCTTCTTATGCTAGTCTTAACATTTTCAATGATGTTTGTGGTGGGGTATGACTTGTGGATCCTTAGCTGAGGGATCACAGCAAGTTGATTAGACAGATCCAAATTAGAGAAATTTAGATCTGGCAATGGAGTGTCACCCACCATATCAGCACACTTATCAAGTTAGACTTGATCCAATGAATCTGTGACATCATTTATGTTGTCCTCTATGGAGTGGTTATCAGCATCAAGAAATTCTTGATCACTATCACCACCTCTATTTCCTCCAACATTTGAAGCTCCTTCACCTGAGTTTTGAACCTCTGAGTTGGAATTTGAAGGCACCTCAGATGTATCAGCTAAATTTGTCATGTTTGTGCTGATAGGATCTTCATTTGCAGGGTTAGTCACCAAAGGAGCTGAAGTAGTAATCTTGCTTGGTATTCTCAGCTCAAATCTTGGGTCAGGATATCCTATTGATATATTCTTTATAGATCCTGAAACATTCTCACAAGATTTCTTAAAATAGTTGGTAACAAAGTCAAGATCTAATAGCCAATCCAGACCAGAACCTTTCACACTAGGAGTGGTCTACTCCTCAGGGGAAGTGGGAGCTCGAGATTCCACTTCCTCCTGTATGGGTTATGATATTGGAACTTGCACATGCTTAGTAACAGGTGCAGGGGTTCGTTTGGTTTTTATTTTATAGGTGATGGTAATTTGAGGCTGTGGGGGTGAAGTTAAGATAGAGGGTGTGGGTTCAACACTAGCTGGTGCTGCTAGGTTGCCACCCTGAGCAATGAGCTCAAACATTTTTAGAACCAGGGCTGTTTCTACCTTGAAGAAGCCAACAGTATGCTTTCACAATATTTTAAAGATGTTGGGCTTCATCTGTCCCAATTTAAGAATATTACTTGTTCCCCTCAACTGTGAGCCCAGTTCATAGTTGAGAATGTGCTGGATATATCACAGGAACATGAAGTATTCTAAGGAGTCTAAATTAGCAAGTAAATTTTTATAGACAAATTGAGAGTACATGTGTTTGACCCCCTGAACCATTCCATGGACTATGAAGGAGAGATCCTCTGGACTTGATCCCATCCTCCATGCTTATTGGAGAGACTGTGTATGATGACATGGAGGAGGTATTTCCATTTGGATGAGACCTTCTCCTTCCTGAAGGTTTTGACTGAGAAGTCTCCCTCATAGCCCATCTGCTGAAAAGAATGGTTGACGACAACTTTCGTAAAGGACAACTAACCTTCTTCATCATCCAGCTGAAGGTGTGATCTTATGATGGCCGGAGTGATGAAGATTGTCCTCCCCTGCACTATAGCAGATAGTGCCTTCTCCCCATCCATGGTGACCTTTGGGTAGGTTCTCCAAAATGCAAGTAACTGATCCTCATAAAGAGGAGGATCAATAGTAAGGGAGGTGAAGTAGTGAGGCGCAAAAGGGTATCGACAGACCTCTAAGAAACGAGGATCTTTCTTCGAGTCCAACAGAGCAACCTGATTGTGTTTTCTGTGAAGGTGCATGGTAAAACCCGGTTGGTTTCGTCGATCAATGTTTTTCATGAAGGAACTTTGTTGGTGAAGAAGAAGGTTAATTTTAGGAGAATTTTAGGTCAAGAATTTGTAGAAGAAGAAAAGAGTGAGAAGAAAGGGAACCGTTGAAAATATATATAGAATGAATTGAAGACAAAGTTAATGCAAAAGGATAAACTTTGAAATCCAAAAGTAGGTCCCACTTCTGAAAAAGCGCCCAAAAAGGTAGTTTTCTTGGAAGTTGAAAATCTTTCGAAGGTAATTTTTGCTTCGGTAGGTTTTGAGAAAAAGCTTCCGAAGCCAATTTGGCTTCGGAAGATATTCTTAAGAAATTTGAAAATTTTGCTTTGGAAGAAAATACTTAGAGAGTTTTTCTTCCGACACATATTTGATTTCAGAAGATATTAAGTCCTGAGAGTTTTATTCTAAGGAGAATAAATCTCCCGAGACTTAATTGTTTTCGGAAGATATTTGTCCTTCAAATACATGCAAGTACTTAAAAGCATATTTAAGCTTCGGAAGATATTCTCAGAATTTCTTCCGAAGGTAATTTTCTTATAAGTAGTTCTTGATTTAAAGACATAAATTTCTTCCGAAGGCAACATGAAATCTTTCAAAAGAAAATATGTTCTAAAAAAATTTCAAAAATCTAAGGAATAAAAATAAACTGGGCTTATGAAGGTGATAAAATAGACAACTTAGGACACATAGGTTTTAGAAATAAAGTTGATTTCAATTTTTAAGAAAAAAATACTCAAAGTTAATCATCCCAATAGCTAATACAAGATATTTGAATCTCTGTTCATCAAAAGCTTTGAACAGATCAGCATATTCTTCATTTGTGTTAACTTTGACTGAATGCAAGGTTGCTAAGAGACCCATAGCCAGAAACCACTCCCTTGGACCTGATCTTGAGGGGGAGTGTGTGGATGAACATCTTTACAGGGCTATGATTAGGTCTCTTATGTACCTTACAGCCTACAGGCCTGATATCATGTTTGCCATATGCAATTGTGCAAAATATCAAACCGACCCCAAGATGTCACACCTAGTTGCTGTCAAGAGGATTTTTAGATATCTCAAAGGTGCTCCCAAGCTTGGCCTTTGGTATCCAAAGAGTTCTGATTTCAATCTACATGCTTATACAGATAGTGACTATGGTGGCTGTAACATGACTACAAAGTCTACATCTGGGGGATGTCAATTCCTTGGTGGAAGGAAGGTCTCATGGCAATGCAAGAAACAATCATGTGTGTCTACATCAACTGTTGAGGCTGAATACATTGATGCTGCAAGCTACTGTGCTCAAGTGCGTTGGATTCAGAATCAGATGCTGGACTATGGATTCAACTTCAAAGAGACTCCTATCCACATAGACAACAACAGTGCTATCTCTATTACAGAGAATCCTGTGCAGCACTCAAGGACCAATCACATCAACATCAGGTATCATTAGATTAGAGATAACTTTGAGAAGGGATTAATCAAACTAGTCAAAGTTAACACAGAGATTCAAATATCTTGTATCAGCTATTAGGATGATTAACTTTGAGTAGATTTTCTTAAAACTAAAATCAAGTTTATTTCTAAAACCTATGTGTCCTAAGTTGTATATTTTATCACCTTCATAAGCCCAGTTTACTTTGGAAGAAAATCTTTAAAATGATATTCCTTAGATTTTTGTAAATTTCTCAAAACGTATTTTCTTTCGGAAGATTTCAAGTTGCCATCGAAAGAAATTTATGTCTTCAAATCAAATAAATACTTATAAGAAATCAAATAAGTACTTACATGTACTTGAAGGACAAATATCTTCCGAAAGCAATTAAGTCGCGGATGATTTATTCTCTTTAAGACTAAAACTCCCAAGTCTTAATATCTTTCAAAACCAAATATGTGTCGGAAGAAAAATTCTCTAAGTATTTTTCTCCCGGAGCCAAATTTTCACAACTCTTAATAATTTCTTTCGAAGCCAAATTGGCTTCGGAAGCGTTTTCTTAAAACTTCCGAAGCAAAATTACCTTCCAAAGATTTTCAACTTCCAAGAAAACTACCTTTTTAGGCACTTTTTCAGAGGTGGGACCAACATCCGGATTTCAAAGTTTGTCATTTTGCTTTAACTTTATATCAAATCCATTTCATATATATTCTCACAACGATTCCCCCTATTCTCACTATCCTCTTCATTTGCATTTTCTTTAACCTAATTTCACCCACAAACCGCCTTCGTTCTTATCATCCTTCACCGTAAAGCTACTTCAAATGGCCAACCTTTACTGCAGAAACCAACCCAATTTTTCCATGCATCTTCACAGGCAACATAATCAGGTTGCTCTGTTAGACCCTGAGAAAGATCTCGATTTCTCAAAGATTTGTCGTTACCTTTATTTGTCAAACTACTTCACCTCCCTCACCATTGATTCTCCTCTCTATGAGGATCAGTTGTTGGCATTCTAGAGGACCTGCCCAGAGGTTACCATGGATAGGGAGAAGGCACTGTCTGCCACAGTGCAGGGGAGGACAATCTTCATCACTCCGGCCACCATAAACACTCATCTTCAGTTGGATGATGTAGAAGGTGATTTGTCCTTTCCCAAAGCTGCTGTTAACTACTCTTTTGGGCAGATGGGCTATGAAGGTGACTTCTCAGTCAAGACCTTCAGAAAGGGGAAGGTCTCCTCTCAGTGGATGTACCTCCTCCATGTTATCATACACAGCTTATCCAACAAGCATAGAGGTTGGGGTAAGATTCCAGAAGACCTCTCCTTTATAGTCCGTGGGATGGTTTAGGGGGTCAAGTTCAGGTATTCATAATTTGTCTACACCAATTTACTTGCAAACTTAGACTCCCGAGAGTATTACATGTTCCGTAGATATGTCCAGCACATTCTCAACAGTAAACTGGGCACAAAGTTGAGGGGAACGGGTAATATTCTAAAACTAGGACAGATGAAGCCCGGCATTTTCAAAACCATGAGGAAGCCAACTGTTGGCTTCTCTAGGGTAGAAACAGCCCTAGTCCTAAAATGTTAGAGCTCATTGCTCAAGGTGACAACCTAGCAGCACCAGCTAGTGTTGAACCCATACCTTCTACTTCCCAACACCAAAGACAACCTACAATAACCATCACCTACCAGAGAAAAACCAAACGAATCCCTGCATATGCTACTCAGCTTGTGCAGGCCCCTAAATCACCACCCATGCAGGAGGAAGTGGAAACTCGAGCTACCACTTTCCCTGAGGAGAAAACCACTCCCCTCTCTCAAATGATCAGTGCTGAGGTTCCTCATGCTTAGCCTGGTAAGCTCACAACCCTAACAGCCTTAAGCCTTCACTTAGAATCTCAACACTCTAGTGAACAACCTTCCAAGTACAGTTACCATCCCTAGCTGCTGGATCTAAACCAACCAATTCCCAGCCTTCACTTATATGATGATGATGACATGGGCTTTAGTGAGTACCACGAGTCTCTCTTCTCCACCCCTACTCAAGGAGAGATGAGTACTCTGGTCACCCATGTCTAGCCCACATCATCAACCCACCACTAAGGTGGATCTTCCTGAACCTGTTCAGAAGATCCATATGGAAGAGGCTCTCACTATAGAAAGTGATTACATCATTCAGACCTCAACCATGGCAACCCAGCCTCTTGACACTTCTCTTGAAGTTGTCATGATGCAGGGGAAATCCAACAACCAAAAACAACATGCTGGTGATGAGGAAGAAGACCTTGGTCCTATTCTCTCATCCCCCCAAGATTCTTCTGATGAATATGAGGGGAGTCTAAAACTAAAGGAGCATAAATAGACAAAAACTTGCACCTATTTAGTATCTAAGATTAGTCACCTGGAATCTCAGTTGACTATTGTAAGGAAAATCTAAAGATTAAAAGGCTGATGCAGCCAAAGTATACCAAAACAACCAAGTCTTCCTTCATTAAGGAATAAAGATGAACTAGCATCGGAAGTTGTACACTCACAAATAAGTTTAAGAGTAAAATCTTCTGAAGCCAACAGTTCAGAAGAAGTTACTTCGGAAGTTTCACACTTATCAGAAAATTATTATAAGTGTGAAATCTTCCGAAGCCAAAAACTCATTTCTTCCGAAGCCAAAGATGAAGTCTTCCGAAGCTTCAAAAGACAAAGCCTTCCGAAGCCATTTTGCTGTGAAGACAGATTTCTTCCGAAGACAGAGAAAAGTTGCTTTCACTGAGTTACTTTTATGATAAAGCTGATGTACTTTCCGCTGCTGCTCTAAAGACTCACCTGCTAACATTAGTTGGTGAAACTTCCATACTTTATCAAACAATAGAAAAAGTCTTTGACTGTAACTTCCCACTTTTGTACCTGTTGACTTGTCTATTATAGATTAAGTCAGTGAGCTATGGCATGTCATAGTCACTAGTCAAAAGGCAATCTGCCTTTTAACTGTAGATTGATCTTGTTGTCTAGATTAGTCAAAATTCCAACTGTCTTTTTGTATACTGACGGTTGTAGGATGTAGTATAAATAGTCTCTAGTTCTTGTAATTAGATATACTTAAAAACACTTGTAATAGAACTAGAGAATCAATATACAACTTCCTTGAGAACTTAATCTTGTGTTCTTAAGACTTTGTTTTTGTTCTTATAGTTCTGTCTCTCTAACATTACTTGTGATGTTTTGTATCATCAATAAAGTTACCAGTTTCCTATTTGAGTGGTTAAGTGATTTAAGTTCTCTCCTCTTGTAAAGCTAATTGCAATCTTAAGTACCCTTACTGGTCTTGCAATTGGTATCAAAGCATTCCAGGCACTTGATTGTAAGATCTCACCATCTTAAATCCTCATAGTTTTACACTTCACTTAACCTTTCAAATGGCAGCTATCTCAAAGGCTGATATGGAAACTGGAACTATCACAAAGTCCGCAATGATCACTCCTATGGATTTTGATACTTGGTGCCAAAGAATGGAAGGCTTCATCAAGTCTCAAGATTCCAGGATGTGGGAGTCTGTTGTCAATGGACCTTATGTAGTACCATGCACCACTTCTACTGGTGGTGGTGGTATGATACCAAAAGAAAGGGATGACTTTTCCAAAGAAGATTGGAAGAAAATTGATATTGATCAGAAAGCTATGACAGCCCTTTAAACTGCTCTTCCTAACTCCATCTACAAAGGCTTCAAGAAGTGCAAGACCACCAAACAGCTATGGGATGCGCTGAAGCTGATGTATGAGGGGTCCAATAAAGTCAAAGAAAACAAGAAGGACCTCTTGAAGCAGCAGTTTGAAAATTTCACCTTCAAGACAGGTGAAACCATGACTCAACAATACTTCAGGTATGTTGAGATCATGGATACTCTAGCTGATGTTAGAGTAACCATTGAGAATAGAGATATTGTTAGGAAGTTCATGTCCTCTCTTCCCACACAATGGACACACTACTGTGTGGTCATTAAGAGGACTGAAAACCTCAAGACTCTTACTCTCACTAAGTTATATGGAATACTCAGTGGATACTAGATGGAGATGAACATGCAAAACTCATTTGGTAACTCCAACACTCATCAGAGTTCAGCCCTCCATATGGTTGAAAGGGATAGCAGAGAACCACAACACCATCTCATCTGCTATCCTGACAAATCACAAAAGGGTCCTTTCATTACCTTTCCAGAGACACCAAGGGAAGGCTACATCCCTGGAAGCCCATTCCAGGAGACAAGTTCTTCACATGCTTTTGTGTCTTCTGATGAAAGTTCAGGCAACTTTCTCTTCACCTTTGAAGACCTGGACTGTACCCATCCAGATGATCTGGAATATATGGAAATAGTCTAGTAGATGGCTCTAGTCACTCACAGAGCCCAGAAGTTCTACAAGAGGACTGGGGGAAGGTTTCCCAGCAATGCAGCCAGTGGAAAGTTTGGGCTGGACAAAAGCAAGGTAAAGTGTTACAACCATAACCAGATGGGACACTTTGCCTGGGAGTGCAAGGCACAAAAGTAAAATGGTGGCCAAGCACAATCCAGGCCAAACTACACTAAGGGAGCTCACCAGAATAAGAAGCCAAGACAACAAGCTGCAGTTGCTGTTGAAGAAGGAGGCTTTGACTGGAGCTTTCAGGTAGAGGATGCTTCTCCAAACCAAGCATTAATGGTAGATCATGATGAAGCCAAGGTATTGGAACATCTTTGTACTCCTGAATGCATTGCTAAAGTTAATAGATACAGGTCTTATAACTTAGAGATGAGATCTGATCTTGAATCCTTAAACATCTTAAAAACTGACTTTAAAAAACCTGAAAATGATTATAAACTTAAGATAGAAGATCTAGAGAAAACCATTTCAACTCTTAAGCATGAGCACACAAACTACAGGAGTCAAATCAAAGATCTCATCTCAAAGTTAACTGAATGCCAGGCTGAGCTTGTGATCAGCAAAGCCAAGGCAGAAAAATGTGTTCTTGAAGAAGAGACCTTCAAGAACATAATATCCTAATCCCTACATGCAAAAGTTTTTTATTTGAATAAGCAGGGACTGGGATCTACTGAGATAACTCCTCCATACAGTCTTGTCTGTAAGATCTCCAAGGTGTGGAACTTGTGAAGATGAGCTTCCCCTCATAGACCCCATTGTTGAAGAGGATGAAGAGGACATAGTGGAGGATGACTCAGAAGAGAGTGAAGAAGGTCATCCTAAGAAGGGTCACTATTCTCCTGAGGAGAGGAAAGAGTCTGGAATGACCAAATCAAAGGGAAAGAACTTGATTAGAAGAGCAAAGAGAAGATCAGAGAAGGCTCAAGAAATCAAGGCCACTTTTGACATAAAGCAAAAACAAGTGTTCATTTTTGCAGGTTTTAAAGAATGACCAGCTGTGTACCATTGCTACACAGCCTGAACCATCCAGCTGCAAAAGCAAGTCTCTCCCTAAGAAGCTTGTTGCTTCATCTGCAAAGATGAAGGTGGAGAAGGAAAGTGATAAAATTTAGTCTTGCTTTCAAAAGAAGACTCTTAGAAAGAAGGAACTCAACTGTATTATAAGTAGTAGTACTTCTCATATGGCTAAGGATTGCATGTACAATCCCAAGAGTACCATCCACATCACCAAGAAGAACATTTCTGAGAAGAAGAAGGAACCAAGAGCTTCGGAAGGAAAATCTGTTTCCTTTGAAGGCTCCAAAATGACGAAAAAGACAATTGAAAAATTGATTTTGGAAGAAAAGTTAGTCTCGGAAGAAAGAAATGCTTTCGAAGTACTGAAGCTTACAGCAATGAAAGTTAGAGCTTCTGAAGGTCTAGTCTCCAAGACTTCCAAAGTTGTTAAAACTTTCGAAGCTTTGAAGGTCAGGCCCAATCTTCTAAAGGTGGTGTGGAAGATGAAGGAAGACCATGTGACTAAAAGTTCTTCATTAACAACAGCAAATGATCCTCAATGTTTGAATTTAGGATCACTTACTGTTGTATTGTCTTCAACTCATTTTGATAAGCCCAAGACCAATGAGGATTGTGTTTCTAAGTGTAACTGATCGCATTCTTTTGTGCAGGAATAGCTAAAGACCAAGAAGAACGTTTTGATTATTGATAGTGGTTGTTCCAGGCACATGACTGGCAATGGTTCTCTGCTTCAAAAATTTGAGAAAGTTAATGGAGGACCAGTTGCTTTTGAAGGGGATTCTAGTGGTTACATTTCTGGAAGGGGCAAGGTCACAAATAGTAAGCTCAGCATTGAAAAGGTAAACTTTGTCACAGAGCTTGGATACAATCTTCTAAGTGTATCCCAATTTTGTGATCAGAAACACCATATGCTCTTCACTGAGCATGAGTGCATCGTTCTCAAGTCTGGGGTAGCCATTCCTCAAGAGCATATCCTGCTTAGAGCCCCCAGGAGAGGGAAGATGTACAAGATGGATTTACATGAAACATCTCCTTCAGGAGAAGTTTCTTGTTTTCTGTCTAAAGCAAATAGTGACGAGTCATTCTTTTGGCATAAAAGAATGTGCCATGTAAACTTTAAGAACATGAATAAATTGATTAAGAATGATTTGGTAACTGGAATGCCAAAGAAAGAGTTTAAAAGTGATCACCACTGTGTTGCATGCCTGAAAGGCAAGCAACACAAAAGTGTCTCACAAACCAAAGGAAATGAACTCCATCACTACTCCCCTACACCTATTACATATGGACTTGTATGGCCCCACCAGTGTAATGAGTTTCGAAAGGACCTCTTACTGTTTAGTGATCACAGATGATTTCACAAGATTCACTTGGGTCTTTTTCCTTAGAACTAAGGATGAGACCCTTGAGATTTTGAAGAATTTCATTCTGAAAATTGGAAATCAATCTGGTCACAAGGTCAAAACCATAAGATGTGATCAAGGAACATAATTTAAGAACCAAATCCTTCATACATTTTGTGATGAAAAGGGTATTACAAGATAATATAGTGCTCCCAGGACTCCTCAGCAAAATGGTGTTGCTGAGAGGAGAAACAGGACACTTATTGATGCTGCAAGAACCATGTTGTCTGACTCTAAACTGCCCATCACCTTCTAGGCAGAGGCTATTAACACAGCCTACTATGTGCAAAATAGAATTTTAGTAGTTAAGACTAATGGCAAGGCTCCTTATGAGCTGAGGCACAAAAGGAGACCATTTATTGGTTTTCTCAGGTCATTTGGATGTCCTTGCACTATCTTGAATACCAAAGATCAAGTAGCCAAATTTGATGAGAAGTCAAATGATGGACACTTTATTGGATACTCTTCCCAAGCTAAGGCTTATAGAGTATACAATCTCAGAACTAGAGCAGTTGAGGAGTCAGCCAATGTGACCTTCAATAAGCACACTCCAAGTGTGAAAGGTTCTAGTCCAGATTGGCTATTTGATCTTGACTTAGTTACCAACTATTTTAACAAGTCTTGTGAGAATGTTTTAGAATCTACAAATAATATATCAACAGGATATCCTGACCCAAGATTTGAGCTGAGAAGACCAAGCAAAATTATGACTTCAGCTTCTTTGGTGACTAACCCTGCAAATAAAGGTCCTATCAGCACAAACTTGACAAATTCAGTTCATACATCTAAGGTACCTTCAAATTCTAGCTCAAAGGTTTAAAACTCAGGAGAAGGAACTTCAAATGCAGGAGGAAATAGAGGTGGTGACAGTGATCAAGAATTTCTTGATGCTGATAACCACTAAATAAAGGAGAACATAAATGATGTCACACATTCATTGGATCAAGTCTCACTTGATAAATGTGCTGATGTTGTGGGTGACACTTCATTGCCAGATCTAAATTTCTCCAATCTGGATCTGTCTAACCAACTTGCTGTGATCCCTCAACTAAGGATCCACAAGTCACACCCCACCACAAACATCATTGGAAATGTTGATACTAGGGTGAGAACAAGAGAACAAACCCATGATCAAAATGTCTGTCTGCACTCTTGTTTCTTGTCCTGAATTGAGCCAAAGAAAGTTGATGAAGCTCTGAAGGATGAAAGCTGGGTTGAAGCTATGCAGGAAGAGTTACTTCAAATTAGAAGACAGAAGGTCTGGAACCTATGTCCTCTTCCTTAAGGGAAGACTGTCATAAGAACCAAATGAGTTTTTTGGAACAAGAGGGATGATAGAGGAATTATCATCAAGAACAAGGCTAGACTGGTTGTCCAGGGATACACACAAGAAGAAGAAATTGATTACATAGATGTCCTTGCTCCTGTAGCAAGACTTGAAGCTGTAAGAATATTCCTGGCCTATGCTGCATCCAAGGATTTCAAGGTCTATCAGCTTGATGTAAAGTGTGCCTTCCTCTATGGGGTGATGATGAAGAAGTTTATGTCAAACAACCATCTGCCTTTGCAGACCCAGATCATCCTGATTATGTTTGCAAGCTTGATAAAGCTCTATATGGACTGCATCAAGCCCCAAGAAAGTGGTATGAGACACTATTAAAGTATCTTTGTCAACATGGATACAAAAGAGGTACTATTCATGGGACTCTCTTCATCAAAGAAGCAGGAATGTCATAATGCTAGTTCAAATATATGTAGATGATATTATATTTGGTTCAACTAATTTAAAGCTCTGCAAAGACTTTGAAATGCTGATGAAGAATAGATTTGAAAGGAGTGCCATGGGGGAACTCAACTTCTTTCTAGGAATTCAAGTGAAGCAGGTTGAAAATGGCATCTTCATTAGTTAGTCAAAATATGTACAAGACATACTTACAAGATTCAAGATGACTGACTGTAAGGTTGCAAAGAGACCCATAGCCAGAAACCACTCCCTTGGTCCTGATCTTGTGGGGGAGTGTGTTGATGAACATCTCTACAGGGCTATGATTGGGTCTCTTATGTACCTCACTGCTAGCCGGCCTGATATCATGTTTGCCACATGTATATGTGCAAGATATCAAGCCAACCCCAAGATGTCACACCTAGTTACTGTTAGACGAATTCTTTATAGATAGTGACTATGGTGGCTGCAACATGACTGCAAAGTCTACATATGGGGGAAGTCAATTCCTTGGTGGAAGGATAGTCTCTTGGCAATGTAAGAAGCAATCCTGTGTGTCTGCATCAACTGTTGAAGCTGAATACATTGCTGCTGCAAGCTGCTGTGCTCAAGTACTGTGGATTTAAAATTAGATGCTAGACTATGGGTTTATATTCAAGGAGACTCCTATCCATATAGACAACAACAATGCCATTTCTATTACAGAGAATCCTATGCAGCACTCAAAGACCAAGCACATCAACAGCAGATATCATATGATAAAAGATAATTTTGAAAAAGGATTAATCAAACTAATCAAAGTCAACACAAATGAACAATATGCTGATCTGTTTACCAAAGCCTTTGATGAACAAAGATTTAAATATCTTATATCAGCTATTGGGATGATTAAATTTGAATAGATTTTCTTTTAACACTTAATCAACCTTATTTTTTAAAATTGTGTGTCTTAAGTTGTTTATTAGATCACCTTCATAAGCCCAGTTCTCTCTGGAAGTAAATTAAAATTTCAAATGATATTCCTTAGATTTGTGAAAATTTATTATTTTGCCTCGACAGAACTCAAATTGCCTTCGAAAGAAATTTATGTCTTTAAATCATTTAACTACTTATCAGAGTTTACCTTTGAAAGAAATTCTTGAATATCTTTCGATGCTTAAATATGCTTATAAGCACTTAAATGCATTCAAAGAACATATGTCTTCCGAACGCAATTAAGTCTTGGAAGATTTATTATCCAAGGATAATAATTTTCTCAGACTTAGTTATTCCGAGGCCAAATTTTCAAAACTCTTTGAAATATCTTCCGAAGAAAAATTGCCTTCGGAAGCTTTGCTGATAAGCTTCCAAAGCCAAAATACCTTTGGAAGATTTGCAACTTCCAAGAAAACTAACTCTTTGGGCGCCTTTTCAAAAGTAGGACCCACTTGTGGATTTCAAAGTTTATCTTTTTGTCTTAACTTTGACTCAAATCCATAGCATATATCTTCTCAACGGTTCCACTTCATCTCTCTACTCTCATAAATCTTTAACCTAAATTCTCCCAAAATTCACCTTCTTCTTCCTTTCTTCACTGATAAGCTTCACCAAAATGGCCAACATCGATCGTCGAAACGACCCAAACTTCTCCATGCACCTACATAGGCAACATAATCAAGTTGCCCTATTGCACTCTTAGAAGGATCCAAGTTTCTCCGACGTGTGTAGGTACCTTTCTTCATCTCACTACCTCACCTCCCTTACAATCGATCCTCCTCTCTATGAGGATCAGCTGCTTGAATTCTGGCGGACAACCTTCTGGGGACAGCTACCATCCCTAACCTCTAGACCTTAACCGACCCATTTCTAGCCTTGACTTTTACTCTGATGAAGATTTGGGATTCACTAAGTACCATGATTCTCTCCTCTCTTCCCATACTCTAGGAAAGATGAGTACTCCTGCTTCTCCTACTTCTAGCCCACATCAGCAACCCCCTCCTGTGGCGGATCTTCCTAAACTTGTTTAGGAGACCCATATGGAAGAGGCTCTCACTTTTACAAGTGATTACATTACAAGGACCTCAACCATGGCAACCCAACCTATTTACCTTAGGTCCAATTCTCTCATCCCCCAATGATTCTTCATCTGAAGACAAGAGGAGTCTGAAACAAAGAGTGCACCTACTGTCAAATAGATGCACTTACTTGTTTTCAAAGATAAGTCACTTGGAGTCTCAAGTGACTTTCTTGCTGAAAAGGGTCAATGACCAGCAACTTGAGATCACTGATCTCAAGGGCCAGTTAGCTGAGAGACCAATGAGGACAACTCAACCAGGCCCATAAAAACCTATGATTGTTATGGATCAATCTCCCAACTCACCTATGCAAGAGGGTGATGCTACCAAAAAGGGGGAGGAAATCCTGATAGTCACAGAACCTGGGAGTTTTTCCCAGAGTGTGGACATAGAGGAATCACCACCCTCTCTTGCAGTTGTCCATACTCAGCAACCTCCTTAGGTCAGAGATCTAGACTTGCTTTTTTAAAATCTGTTTGAGGAGGGAATCCCAAGAACAATGTCTGCCCCTTTTGAGAATCCAATCATGGGTTGGGGGTATGATAGTAACAGAAAAGCTCTTGTAATTGCTAGAGCTCATGGTCAACTAGAAATTTTCAACATTTCACACCTGAGGCTCTATGAGAGTACATATCTGGTTGATCTGCCACTTGTCAAGCCTAGCAACAACAGACAAGCTACCAGATTGGCTGACCGGATAAAAGACAGGGTGCTAGAAGAATTCAAATGGAGATCAAGATTATATAGACAGAGGCTATCAAGTGAGGCCTTTGGTCAACTGGAAGTTGAGGTGGACCCTAAGATTGACTTCGAAGGGAAATCCTTGACTGAAGGCCTAGAGGTTGAGCCTATAAACCTTGAGATAGGATCTTCTTTAGCACCCTTTACCCTTAGTGAGGCACCAGCTGGTGATGGTCCTTCACAACCTCTCTCTGGCCAGAGTTTGACAGCTGAATCAAGCAATGAAGGCCAAAGCTCTCTCTTCCCTGAGTCACCAAGGCTTGTGGCTAACAAAGGAAAAAGGAAGTTAACTCCTGAGGAGATAGAGGAGGAGAAGAGAGAGAGAGGAAGAGGAAGAGGATGCTGAGGGGAGAGAGTTCAAGTGGTTCCCTAAGGTTCATGGAAGCTGCAATCAGAGCTACCCCCAGGCCAAACACTCAAGAAGATAAATTGAGGGCGGCCAGGTTAAACTACCTGGGAACCAGAAACTACAATGTTGATGAACTCATCTCTCTCCCCTTAGAGGAGCTGAATGATCTGGCTGACACTGAGTTGTCAAAAGAGAGAAGGGTAGCAGAGGATGCAAAACTGTTCCTCAAAGTCAAAGAACAAAGAAGGCTGAAAAGACTCTATAAAGAAGCTCATGTCCTCTCTCCAGTTCAGGAAAGTCCCAAGCCAGAGACTGTGGCAACTGGACAACCTCAGGTAGTTAATGAAGAAGAATGACTAAAGATGATCAACTACCTGAGTGCCACAGGTCTCTATCAGGCATCTACACTTCTTCCCTTATCACATGAGTACATAAAGTTTGAATACAACAAGCAGCTAGAAGAACAAGCCAAAAGAGAAAAGAAAGCTGCTAGAAAGAGATTAAGGGAAGAAGCTGTAAAGTCAAGAGCCATCATCCTCAAAAGCCAAAAGAAGTCTGCTGAAAGACAAAGGATGATGAGCGTCTTAAAGCTGTATGGTCCTATGTCTCTATCCATAATGGATGAGCATATTAGGGTGTTCTAGCAGAAGATAAGAAAGGGGAGAGCTGGTGGACTTGCATTCTCTACCAAGTCCAGCTCAACCTGAAGTTGAGGTGAAGGTTGAACCTACTAAGACAACACAACTTGAACCTGGAGCTGCATCTAAGCCAACTTCATCTTCTAACCCACAGCAGGGTCCTCCTCTCTCTCCTTCTGAACCTGTGAGAGTGGAGAACCCAACTAAGAGAGACATAACATAACCAACTGGTACTTAAGACCAGTCCTCAGTTGAAGAAATCAAGGAGGAGAAAAAGGATGGCCAGAAGAAGATCTGCTTCAAAGAAAAAGAGAAGAAAGGCATCCACCTCCCAACCTCAGGATGAGTTAGAGCATCCCGAGGAAGTGCATGAAGTGGTCTCTCAACAAAATCTAATCATAGTAGAGCCTCTTACTGTTGGAAGACAAATTATGTCCTGGACTTATGCTGAAAATCCAGACAGATGGTATGTCATAAGAGATTAGGGAGAACAGCATGTTTACTTCATAAATGACATGCTTGAACTTCCTCTGCATGATATCTATGACATGAGAAGGTTCTATGTAAGCCTGAAGGATCCAGATCTGATGATGAAGAAAGGTCTGCTAAAGATCCTGATATGGACTATCAAAATCTAAAGAACTTCTTTATTTTGGTAGCATCAGCCTAGGGAGAGTTTGTAAGGAACATCTGAAGATTAAAAGGCTGATGCCACCAAAGTATAACAAAACAACCAAGTCTTCCTGCATGTACTAAGGAACAAAGATGAACTAGCTTCCAAAGTTGTACACTCATAAATAAGTTTAAGTGTAAAATCTTCTGAAGCCAACAGTTCTTCAAAATAAGTTACTTCGGAAGTTTCACACTCATCAGAAAATTATTATAAGTGTGAAATCTTCCGAAGCCAAAAACTCATTTCGTTCGAAGATAAAGATGAAGTCTTCCGAAGCTTCAAAAGATAAAGTCTTCCGAAGCCATTTTGCTGTGAAGACAGATTTCTTCCGAAGACAGAGAAAAAATGCTTTCTCTGAGGTACTTTTTGATAAAGCTGATGTACTTTCCGCTGCTGCACTGAAGACTCACCTGCTAACATTAGTTGGTGAAACTTCCATACTTTATCAAACAGTAGAAAAAGTCTTTGACTGTAACTACCTACTTTTGTACCTGTTGACTTGTCTATTTTAGATTAAGTCAGTGAGCTATGGCATGTCATAGTCACTAGTCAAAAGGCAATCTTCCTTTTGACTGTAGATTGATCTTGTTGTCTACATTAGTCAAAATTCCAACTGTCTTTTTGGTTCTTGTAATTAGATATACTTGAAAACACTTGTAATAGAACTAGAGAATCAATATACAACTTCCTTGAAAACTTAATCTTGTGTTCTTGAGACTTTGTTCTTGTTCTTATAGTTCTATCTCTCTAACATTGCTTGTGTTGTTTTGTATCATCAGTAAAGTTACCAGTTCCCTATTTGAGTGGTTAAGTGATTTAAGTTCTCTCCTTTTGTAAAGCTAATTAAAATCTTAAGTAACCTTACCTGTCCTGCAACCATATTAAAAAGAAGGGTCAATAACCAGCAACTTGAGATCACCGATCTCAAGGGTAAGTTAGCTAAGAGACCACTCAGGAGAAGTCAACCAGGTCCACAAGAACCTGTGAATGTGACAGACTCAACCCCCAGCTCACTTACGCAAGAAAGTGATGCTATCAAAAAGGGGGAGAATGTCCGAATAGTCACAGAACCTGGGAGTTCTTCTCAGAGTATGGACTTTGATGATTCACCACCCTCACTTGCAATAGTCCATACTCAGCAACCTCCTCAAGTCCATATTGATGTGAACTCACTCATACATAGCCTGTTTGAGAAGGGTATATCCAGAGCCATGCCTACCCCATCTCTTCACTCTGAGAACCCAATCATGGGATGGAGGTACGACACAGAAAAAAGGGCTCTTGTCATCTCTAGAGCTTAGGGTTAATAGGAAATCTTCAATTTTTCAAACTTGAGTTTCTATGAGTGCATCCATCTGGTTGATCTTCCACTTGTCAATCCCAGTCAAAACAGACAAGCTGTAAGATTAGCATATTGGATTCAAGGAAGGGTGCTAGAAGAGTTCAAGATGAGATCAAGATTATACAGACAGAGGCAAGTTGGTGAGATTTTTGATCAACTGGATGTTGATGTGGATCGTAAGATTAGCTTCGAAGGGGAAGCCTTAACTGAAGGCCCAGAAGTTGAGCTTCTGAACCTTGAGACAAGATCTCCTTCACCACCTAGTACCTTCAGTGAGGCACTAGCTGGTGAAGGTGCTTCACATCCTCTCTCTGGACAGAGCTTGACTACTGAACCAAGCAATGAAGGCTAAAGCTCTCTCCAACCTGAGTCACCAAGGCCTATGCGTGACAAAGGGAAAAGGAAGATGACCTCTGGGGACCAGGAACTATAACATTCATGAACTCATATCTCTCCCCTTAGATGAGTTGAATGAACTAGCTAACAATTAGTTGTCAAAGGAGAGGAAGGAGGCAAAGGATGCAGCATTGCTACTCAAGATCAAGGAAGAAAGGAGACTGAAAAGGATCTACAAACATGCTCCTGTCCTCTCCCCAGTTCAAGAAAGTCCCGAGAAAGAGGTTGTGGCAACTGCACAACCTCAGGTAGACAAGGAAGCTGAAAGAATGAACATGATCAACTACTTGAGTGTCGCATGGCTCTATCAGACATCTGCACTTCTTCCCTTATCATTTGAGTATATAGAATTTGAATATCTCAAGCAGCTGGAGGAACAAGCTATAAAAGAAAGAAATGTTGCTAAGAGAAAGTTAAGGGAAGAAGCTGTAAAGTCAAGAGCCATCATCCATAAAAGCCAAAAGAAGTCTGATGATAGATAAAGGATGATGAGCTTCTTAAAGCTGTATGGATTCCCCAAAAGGAGGCTTGGTCCTATGTCTCTATCCATTATAGATGAGCATATCAGAGTGATCAAGTAAAAGATTAAAAAGGGAGAGCTTGTTGACTTGCATTCTCCCCCAAGTCCAACTCAACCTGAAGTTGAGGTAAAGGTTGAACCCCCTGACATAACACAACCTGAACCTACAGCTGCATCTCAGCCAACTTTGTATTCTGATCCATAGTAGGCTCCTCTTCTTTCTCCTTCTGAACCTGTGAGAGAAGAGAACCCAACTGAGAGAGACACAACAGAACAACCTGGTGCTGAAGACCAGTCCTCTCAGTTAAAGACTTCAAAGAGAAGGAAAAGGATGGCGAGGAAAAGTGTTTAAAAGAAGAAGAAGACGAAGGCATCCACTTCTACACCTTAGGATGAGTCAGAGCATCCTGAGGTAGTGCATGAATAGGTTGCTCAACCAACTCCTATTCATGTAGAGCCTCTTGCAATTGGAAGACCCATCTTGCCCTAGAGTTTTTTCTGCTAATCTAGACAGATGGTATGTCATCAAAGATCAAGGAGGTCAAGATGTCTACTTCTAGAAAGACATGCTTGATCTTCCTCTACATGATCTTTATAAAATGAGAATATACTATGAGAGTCTGAGGGATCCTGACCAGATGATGAAGAAAGGCATGGTCTTGATCCTAATGAGGACTGTCAACATCTGAAGAACTTCTCTGTTTTGGTAGCATCAGCCTACGGGGATTTTGTAAGGTAATATCAAAAGATTATAAGGCTAATGCAACCAAAGAAGCCAAAACAACCAAGGGTCTTCTTGCATGCATGCACTGGACATACAAGGTAGAAGTTGGTTTGGAATTTTTACACTCTCCATAGACAATACTCTAAGTGCAAAATCTTCCGAAGCCAAAGTCCAAATCTTCTGATGGCAAAGATGAATTCTTCTGAAACTTCAGAGACAAAGTCTTCCGAAGCCAATTTGCTGTGAAGACTGATTTCTTCCTAAGACAGAGAAGACATGCTTTCTCTGATCTACTTTACATAAAGCTGACACACTTTCCACTGCAACTCTGAAAACTTACCAACTTATACAAGTTGGTGAAAAGTCCATGCTTTTGTAAACTGTAGATTAAGGGTTTTTTCTTTAACTTCCTACTATTGTACCTGTAAACCTTTTTACATTAGAAAAGGATGTGAGCTATGGCATGTCATAGTCCCAAGTCAAAAGGCAATCTGCCTTTTGACTCCACATTGATCTTGTTGTCTAGATTAGTGTTTCCAAATGTCTTTTTAAGTATTAATGGTTGTAGGATGTAGTATAAAGTGTCTTGGGTCCTTGTAATACTTTTATGCTTTGTAACATTTGTAATAAAACTTCAGAGCAATATAC